>PKRV01000297.1:47744-247617 GCA_003709505.1 Hyphantria cunea
ATGGAAAGCATGAGCAGAATCCAAGAGTGGTGGTCACCATCCTCAATGCGAAAAAGAACAATGCAGCATGGTGACCCACACTATGGCGGCCTGGGGGGAAGGGGGATGGTGAGGGGGATAGGGGGCGCTGGATTGGGGTATGGGTCTCCGGTATCCTCACTCACTCGATGAAACACAGCGTAAGCGCTGTTTCACACCGGTTTTCTGTGAGGCCGTGGTATCACTCCGGTCGAGCCGGCCCATTCATGCCGAAGCGTGGTTCTCCCACGGTAGAAAGTAGTAGTAAAGTAGGTGTTGCTCTATGACCATTATTATTTGAGTTAAAAAATCCTTTGGCCTAATACAGCTGCCTTTAAAATTGCCTTTTTCTTTTACTTTCCAGGGAGAAAGTTCCATCAGACCCTGGCGATTTGTTTTGGACCCATTTTGAGCTGTTGAGGAAATGTAAATTTATTGGTATGTATATTTATAACAATACTAGCTGACACGGCGAACTTCGCACCGCCATACTTTTTTTTTTTAACTAACTAAACCTACTAAACCACCTACCGTCGTTAGACCAATAAACATATATTGTTGTATTATATTATTAAAACAACGCTGGCAACTTGATTTAATAGCTTATACAATATTTTTACTTGATCTTGCTCGTGCCATCTCAAATCCAATCCACCATTACAGTCTTCTGGCGAAAACCTCCCACGCTCTTCCTGTCACTTTAACATAGATTATTAATCTATCCGATACTCCTACATATATATTATCTGTGTTCGCGGATAACATCGTCGTTTTTGAATCGATTTTTATGATTTTTTTAACTATTTAATTCTGTTTTCAGCCGTTGTGCAGACCGATGGGAGTCAGCAAGCCAAAGATCCTTTGGAAATTCCACAATCAGCTATTAAGAAGAAACCAAAACAGGTAGGCTCTCTTTCTTTTTTTCTTTTATTTATTACAAGATACATATTAAAGCTACAACGGGATAAATCTCTAGGGTTTGTGTTGCCCAGGTACTCGGTGTCGTTTACCATATATGTTCAGTGTTTACACACAATCTGTGAGCTTGTTATATAAACACGAGAGCTAGATTCATGCCTCCCGAATCTGACCAATTACATGTGTGGCGACTTCCACATACAGCGGCAACAACAGAAACACACTACAGCGCTATCTAACGAAAAAACTCTTAACTACTGAGTTACGAAGGAAACTCAGAAACTACCAATCCTAAATCGCGCAATAGAAGTTCTCGCGCCAATGAACATATATACAACATCCCAACGTTAACCGTTGGGCCGTAGCCCGCCAGGCATGATCACCTCGCCTGGTCGGAGGATCCTCTCTTTGTGTTGGAGGAACATGTGACCCGTTCCTCAACACATAGTTGGGGTTTGTTGAGCCTTGAGTATTGTTGTATACAAGTACCTACATACTTCATACTTTATAAGTTTATTGTGTTGTAGAACTACTCTCCGTCATACCTATTGTTCCTACCTTACTTTTATGATCACTTCACTTGTAATTCTAGGCTACTTAGTTCGATACACAAATTACGATATTTGGTGTTTTATTGAAGACATAATAGATATCCTCACTCGCTCGGTGAAACACAGCGCAGGTGCTGTTTCACACCGGTTTTCTGTTTTTACTGTGAGCTTGTTATATCAACACGAGAGTTAGATACATGCCTCCCAATTGTGACCAATTACATCTATAATCGAAGAGTTGTTGTTAAAGAAAAATACCGTATTATTTTAATGTTGCTATGTCTAATTTTGGTCACTAAAGCCGGCTGTAGCTTGTTTATCAAGCGAGGGATTATGTAGGCCGCTGGAGCCGGAGCTGCCGCTCTAGTATATACAGATCAATCAATAAATAAACAACCCATAATGTCCCACTGCTGGGCTCGGGTCTCCTCTCAGGAGAGGGTTAAGGCCATACGTCCCCACGCTGGCCAAGTGCGGGTTGGGGACTGGCAAGACTACGTACGCCCGAAGGTCTCCAACTAAGCTTCACGGTTGTTGCCCTATGATTACAACCGGGACCGACTGCTTAACGTGACCTCCGAATCACGGAGACGCTCATGGTAACATGCCACCAGCGTCACCCATCTGAGTATCGACCGCGCCATCATTGCTTACCCTCGGTGATTGTTTCTAATCACCGATTGCAACTGGGCTATGAGCGCATCACTATATAGCTTGTTCTCCTATTCTTCTGCAAGATCAATTTACTTCCTCGCTGTTTATTTATAAAAGCGTGTTTAATTTTAATTTCATTTTTTTTACATATTTTCTAAATTTTATTTTTAAACTATTGTATTGTCATCCGTCGATCGATAAGTGGACTAAGTGTAAATGAAATCTGATCTTTTGAAGTGGATCAAAATCAAGAAAGAAACGTACAGGTGAAGCTAATAAAAAGCGTAAAAAAATTGTCTTATGATAATACCCTACTGTGTCACAGATAGTGGTACGTCCACCGAACGAGGAGGACATGACGTCATACGTGACGTCACGCAACGGCAACAACGGCCAGATCCAGCTGTGGCAGTTCCTGCTGGAGCTGCTCACCAGCGCTGAATACTTCCACATCATACGGTGGCATGGTTTGTATGGAACCTAACCTGTTTCTCCTAGCCAGATAACGGCCACGGCGGCCATACTCAACGGAGACCAGCCGATTGCGCAGGAGATAATAGAGTGCACAAGTGAGTGCACAACTACAGGTGCATTCTCTGTTCCCTGACTTTTAAAATCCAATGGTTCCGGGAAGAGACCAGGCGCAGGACCAACATATTTAATATATCTATAAAAAATCATTTTCGCTCGACTCGGGATTCGAACCCTAAACCTCATGATAGGCAGTCGCAAAGCTTTTGAATAAAAAGAGAATCATCAAGTTGAAAGTTCTCAGGTAGCAACCATAAAAAATACAGTTGAATTGAGAACCTCCTTTTTTTTGAAGTCAGTTAAAAATAATCTTTATGCATAGCGTCACCTGGGCCTGGTTTTCCCCAATTGAAAGCCTGTTTCAGACGTTATGTTTTTGTTTTATTGGATAAGGGGCATACGAGCAGACGTATCGGCTGATGGTAAGCGAATACCGCCCATGGACACCCGCAACATCAGAGGCTTCACAATTGCGTTGCCAGCCTTTGGGGGATAGAGAAGGGGAAGGGTTGGGTATCCTCCTGTTTGGCCTCAGGTATCCTCGCAAATAAATCGCAAGCGATGTTTCACATCGGTTTTCTGTGAGGTCGTGGTATCACTCCGGTCGAGCTGGCCCATTCGTGCCGAAGCGTCCGACACAAAGCTGAATAGGGGCCATTTTTGGCTTTGCAAAATTGTTCTTTTTTTTTTTTTTTTACAACCCATAATGTCCCACTGCTGGGCTCGGGTCTCCTCTCAAGAGAGGGTTAAAGCGATACGTCCCCACGCTGGCCAAGTGCGGATTGGGGACTGGCAAGACAACGTTGTGGCTACGTAAATCTTGCCGTTGGATGTTTTTAAGCCGCCCGAAGGCCTCCAACTAAGCTTCACGACTGTTATCGTATGATAACAACCGGGACCGACTGCTTAACGTGACCTCCGAATCACGGAGACGCTCATGGTAACATGCCACCAGCGTCACCCATCCAGGTACTGACCGCGCCATCGTTGCTTACCCTCGATGATTGTTCTCTTTCCCTTATTGATAAAATATTTTTCTATATTTCTTTTGTTACTGTTAAGTGTGGGGGGGCTGTTCGCAGGTAGCGAGGGTGAGTTCAAGCTGCTAGAGCCAGAGCGAGTGGCTCGCCTGTGGGGAGCTCGCAAGCACAAACCCGCCATGAACTATGAGAAACTGTCTCGAGCTTTAAGATACTACTACGATGGGGACATGATCGCTAAGGTCGCTGGGAAGAGGTAAAGTCACCCCATTGGCTTTCTCTAATCCAAACTAATATTTTAAACTAGCTGTTGTTCACAACAACAACCGCGGGTAAAGCAGTGGAGGGAAACTGGTTTAAATAGCCTTAGTGACTCATTGTATCACCAGCTATGTCTCAATGAATGTCCCGTTAGAATCTTTATATCACCAGCTTATATCTCAATGAAGGTCAAAATCGGTCCAGCCGTTTTAAGAGGTTAGCCGACTAACAAACGGAAACTTAAAAATAGCTTTTTCAATGTGAGCGTTGAATATACTTTGATGTGAATTCAGTGAAAAGCTGTTAACGTGAAATTAAAAACAGACACCTCAATTTTATTTATTTGTGTAGATATGTGGAGGAACGGGTGTCATGTTCCTCCAATACAAAAGGAGGATCCTCCACCCAGGCGAGGTGATCATGCCTGGCGGGCCACTGCCCAACGGTTGATGTTGGGAAGTTGTATATATGTTAATCGGTGCGAGAACTTATATTGCGCGATTTGGGATTGGTAGTTTGTTAGTTTTCCTCGTTACTGCGTAGTTCGATGTTTCTTCGGCAGATGGCGTTGTCATATATTTATGTTGTTGCGCTGTATTTGGAAGTCGCTACAGATATATAATTGGTGTATATCTTTATTCGGCAAAAGATCGAAAGGTATATAGGTCGTTTTTTTACCGACTTCAAAAAAGAAAGTGGTTTCTTAATTCTACCGTATCGACTGTCTCTGTGGCGCAGAGGTAGCGTATGCGACAACTGTGCTTGAGATATCGGGTTTGATTCCCGGATCGGACTAAATGTTTCTATGATGTGCGAATATTTGTTTCGGAGTTTGAGTGTTTCCTATATATATTTAAGAAGAAACAAGTTTATATGTATTTTTATCAGTTGTCGAGTACCCATAACACAAGCTGCTTAGTCTGGTACTAGTTGTTGTTGTGTGTTAGATGTCCAATATATATATATACATTACGTGAATTCGCGGATAAATTCGTCGCCTTTGATGTTTAATCTTTGGTTACAGATTCGTATACAAATTCGTCTGTGATCTTCGACAACTACTTGGCTATGGGGCTGGTGAGTTAGCTGAATTAGTCAAAGAAGTCCACGAGACCTCAAATTCGGAGTTCAAGTTTGTTTCCTAATTGATAAGTAAATTTTTCATGTGTGATGTACGTATACCGAAATTGTCATGCAACGCCATCTAGTAACTGCAAGGGAACTACTTGTAATATTACTCCTTTAAGCTTATTGCTATCTATATTTTTGCAATGTCGTTTTGCTATCCATAGTTGACGTCGAAAACTAGTTACAAAATCGATAGTATTGATACAATTGATTTTATCGATACACTATCGATACCACAAATGGACTAATACAACTGATTAGAAGCAATAGGATCTTTTCCATGTTAACACTATTAATAGTCTCAATAGTAATGTTTTTTTTTAACTAATACTATCGATACTGTCGATTGTGTCGTAAAAATAAATCAATTAACCATCGATACTATCGATAGTTTGTAAAACTATTAATAGTATTATACTATGGATAGTTTAATAACCGACGATAGTATCGTTTCCCAATTATAGCCTAATAAATAAATAGTTAGAAGAGTCAAAAATCAACCATACGTACATACGGGTGTACGCAGCAGGCGGGTTTTTTTGATTTCGTGGCAGTATTCCCTTTGAGAAAAAGCCGCAAGTGAGACGATGACACGATCAAAATGACCTTATCTAGGCGAATGGACTATACTAGGCGTTATCGTTATCGACTTGTCGATTTTCCAAGGGCTTCTACTACACGTTACGATTGACACTCGTCACCGATGACCCCAACCCGCACTTGGCCAGCGTGGGGACGTATGCCTTAACCCTCTCCTGAGAGGAGATCCGAGCCCAGCAGTGGGACATTATGGGTTGTTGATAATAATGATAATGATACCGATGACTCAGTATACTCTCGAATGTACGGAAATGGTCACCCAGAAGGGAAGCCTGCGTACCGCCTCCCTACCGTGGCGTTCTACGTCTTAAAACTGCTTTAAGTACAGGACAATGGCAACTTTGTATGGGACTTTTGTACCGCCTGTCTATATTCATGGTTGGGATTTTTGTTGTATTTATTAGGTTCATCATCAACCCATAATGTCCCACTGCTGGGCTCGGGACTCCTCTCAGGAGAGGGTTAAGGCTATACGTCCCCACGCTGGCCAAGTGCGGGTTGGGGACTGATTTATTAGGTTAGTTATAGCATCAACAATTCCAGTTTTAATTACCAGATATTTAAATGTCGGCATTCAAAAGATATTTCAGTTTTAAATTCACATAAATCGTTACTTTTATCCGTAATGGAGGCAATCTATCACAGCCACTTGTCACAAATGGGCTGTCAAATGAGATAACCTGCCTACAGACTTAGCCGATACCTTCGTATTTTCGTGAACCTTTCTACTGTGAATGTTTCTGAAGAGAACGAATGTTATGATGCCCTAATACTCTATACGATAGAGATATTAAATTAATTAATATTTCGGACCTCTAGCACACAACGCCATCTAGTCCTAAACTAAGCAGAGCTTGTATTATGGGTACTAGACAACTTATCTTTGTAAATACATGCATACTTATACATAGAAAACACCCAAACTCTGAAACAGATATTTGCAGATCATACAAACACTTGGCCCGACCCCGGATCCGAACCCGAGACCTCATGGACAGTTATATGTATGTGTATGTAGGTATATTAATACAGACGCATATATGTATGTTTATGTATATATCACTTTATAAATTTGTCTCTTCTAACATATATAGTAGTATATTTATATTCAGGCTAATTATTTTATTTATTTATCTTTATAGTACGAAATGGTACGACAGGAACAATCACACAATATGTATAACAAAAAAATAATATGTATAATTATATTGTTTGTTAAAACTTTTTTTTATATCCTCATATTATGTGCACCTACCTCATCTATCTCTGTATTGCCTAATAGGTCGACTGGCACGGAATGCCTTATGCATTAAGTCCGCCGATGCATGTATTTGTGCATAAAGCAATAAAATAAATAAATATACGAAGATTTTTGGCTTACTATACCAGTGTACTACACAATACAAAATACTGTTTTCATTCTCTTTGCAATGCTGTTAGCCTGTTATTTATTAATTAAACTTTATTGCAAATGATGGGTTTTGGGCATAAAGAAAACTAATTATTAGTATAAACCGAGATGTATTTTGATAACAAGTGGAGACAACTTTCGACACACACAGAACAGCGTACAAGAGCAGTGTTGCCACACATCACAGATGAAAAACAACCAATATGACATTGACATTAGAATGACATATATTGTGTTTATAAAATATACACTAACACTGGCCCTTAAACCAATATAGTCAAGCAATTATACAGTTAAAAAAAAAATTAAACATTAACATAGCTTCAACAATAGACAAGTAAAAACAAAGCTATCAATTAATTCAACCATAGTTGTGTTTTAACATCAATTGCATAACAAATTTATTGTGCATTTCTTTTGACAATGGTTTGGTCAATAAATCTGCTATCATATCTTTTGTACATAGATACTTAACATCCATGAAATCATTACTAATATGTTCCCTAATAAAATGGTGCCGAATATCAATGTGTTTAGTTCTAGCATGGAAAATAGTATTCTTACATAACTTCTGTGCAGACTGATTATCATTAAAAATTGTAATCTTATACAGAGTACCCAATATTTCAAATTACGAAGAAATAGACCCTCCTTACAGGCATCTGAAAGAAACATATAATCAGCCTCTGTACTGGATAAAGCTACAGTTCTCTGCTTCCTGCTCTCCCAGGAAACTAAAGATTTACCAACCTGNTAACCTGATGGGTTTTTGGGCATAAAGAAAACTAATTATTAGTATAAAGCGAGATGTATTTTGATAACAAGTGGAGATAACTTTCGACACACACAGAACAGCGTACAAGAGCAGTGTTGCCACACATCATAGATGAAAAATAACCAATATGACATTGACATTAGAATGACATATATTGTGTTTATAAAATATACACTAACACACATTATGCCGAGTTTTGATCAGGAATTCTGATATGTAAGCCCAGAGTTCTTCAGTTTAGTTTTAACAAACCATACTAAGTCTCGGGTTGTAGTCTGCTTAAATTGATAAGGATAGGTGTCGGTTTACCTGATGATGCGGCACGACCCATCCTGTGGCTTCTTTTGATATCAGTTATTGAAAAGGGACAAATTTTTAAGTCCTCGATGATGATTTTTGTAACTAGCAATGTAGGGTCGTCATTCTTATCCTCATCTACACCATGGAACAGTAACATTTTCCATCTACTCCGCATCTCCATGTTATCAGTAGAGCAAGCCAGTATTTGCACTTGATCTTGCAGATCACTTAGTGCTTGTAGCCCAAACTTCTTAAATGTTTGTATTTTTATTCGGACGTTCAAATTCTGCCATACGGTTGCTCAATGTAATCTTCATGTTCGTCATATTTTTCATGATTGACTCCATACTGCAGTTTTAAATGGTAGTGGAAAGGAGATAACAATTATACCGGTAGAACATAATGCTAGTGACTATTATAAGTCATTAAAAATGTATTAAACTATGGAATATAGTTTATTTTAAGTTTAAATTAGGAGACAAACTTTTTCAGTGTTGACAGTGCAACTACCCACACGCTATTGTGACTTTAACATGGTTTTCTTTCTTTTATTTCATTGGTAATCTTATGTTATACTCATATTGTTATTATAAACCTCCAGTAGGTAGCTAAGTGGTGGGACATAAGCCTCTCTTTAGTTTTATTTCTATTTGTGCTGCTATTATATTTACGAAATAAATAGCAAATATTATTGCAAAATCAATTTCCTTTAATCTATTTCTGGTCTCAAAATTACATGAAGAAAACTTTTTATGTTATAACTCTTGCACTATATCAGCTTCGTTTGTGGTAATTGTTAGGGTATATTTCAGAGAAAATAGGCAATCCCAATAGTAAACACTAGTTTTAATATGTTTTAGACAAATTGCATTTGTTATTCACCACACCATGTTCAGAACATTAATAATAAACGATAGTTAGATTTATGTCTACGCGATCTTTTACAATTTCAAAAATAAAAAAACTATTCGTGCTAGCTGGTACGACCTTCGACAGCAGTACTTCATGGCCTACATACATGTAAAATATACCGTCACAACAAACATGCCTCGATGGCGCAGTGGTAGCGCACGCGACTGCTGCCCATGAGGTCTGCCCGAATCCTGGGTCGGAGCAAATGTTTGTATGATCTACAAATATTTGTTTCGGAGTTTGGATGTTTTCTATGTATAATATGTATGTATTTACAAAAAAGAAGTATTCATGTATTCATATCAGTTGTCTAGTACCCATAATACAAGCTCCGCTTAGTTTGGGACTAGATGGCGTTGTGTGTTAGATGTCCGAAATATTTATCATTTATATTATTATTATTATAAATTGCTTCAGCAACTACTTTTTTTTTGTATGTTTGTTGCATTTTCTATATTTATAGCTGGTTAATAATCACGCTTAATTCATACCAAGCTACCTAGTCCCAAGCTAGGCTGAGTTTGTACTGTAATACCCATAGTATGCTGCTGATAAACATGCTTCTAGATGGCTAACTACATACACATCGTCGATAAATTACACCTAGACACAGATCAAATGATTATGTCCATAACACAAGCCTCATCTTTTGGCATAGCAGTCAGGATCAGTAACCACTAGGCTGTATATACATTGTATTTTGCTGTTCTTTCATTGATTAAAACTGGAAATATTTAAAATAATAAATATGACAGAACTAACAAGTAAAAATGTGATGTTACATTTGAAATTATTTTTATATGACAATGTATGCCAATTGCACTTTTATGCCTCACAATTAAATACAGGTTTACAATAATTCTTAGATATTTATAAGATTTAAGCATTAAAGCCTTAGAGATGTAATCATTTCTAGAATAATTCCACAGTCGATTGTAATACAATTATTATCATAATTGTGTATTGATCAGGTGAGACGAATCAATTATTACACTGTACAATATCCAGTGTACGTCTGTTGCCAAAAATGCTAAGCTATCTATCTTCGATCATATCTTTCAAAACGAAACTACAAAATAATATTAAGACGCTATTTGAAATTTGTACCTCTATAGGATTTTCATAATTCGACAATGAGATGTTGCCCGCTCAAATCAGTTATATTACTTTGTCACATATTGGAATCGATTAATCTTGTCGTTTCGATGAAAACTTGTTGGTTCCCTATCCAAAGTTAATTGTTTTAAAATATTCTTTCGTTTACAATTTTATAATAACGTACAACAGTCAATATTATTGTTAAAGAAAACGATTGTTTTTACCTAATAATAACAGTAGTGACCTAATCAATGATTATCGATTTCTTATTATTTATATTTTATGCATGGCAAGCTTAGAGAATAGAGAATACGTTTTGTTTACGTTGACTTAAACGTTTAGTTATAGCGTTAAAACATTTTTTCAGAAGAACCTATTTACTCTTTGCATAGTTTTAAAAATGTAATGATTACATATAAAATTCAGGATGATTCACTTTATATACTGTATAAATCTCATCAACAGCCATCACATGTTACTGGCGGTACAGGGTCTACCATCCTCCTCTAATGGGTAATACTTTATGAACCGGTAAACGTTGTTATGATGTATATCAATAAGTCTTATAGCGATTTAAGAACGCGAGGGTGGGGATAGAGGTGTGAAAAATACTTCACAACCTCATACCTACCAAATAAACAAAATTAATTAAAATCGGTCGAACACTTTAGGAGAAGTGCGATACAAGATATTTACTTATCAATGAATTAGATTTAACTTAAAATATAAGGCACGTGATATTGTATATACTAGTTTTAAGTTATTTTGTACAAATAAAGTTTATTTTAATTGTTTAAAATTGTATTTATTTAAAAAGAAATCCTGTAGTTGATACAGATATCCGGTAACTATCCGGTTTATACGGATATCCGGATATATTAAATATCGGTTCGGATAGTGGGTTTCTTTATAGCTGTATTCATTTTAACCATATCCTAGTAGTGATACGGATGTACGGTAACTCTCCGCATTTTTAAAATGGCGGATGGGATACGATTTTTTTATGAAATAAGGATTAAACTAGCAATGCCATTTGGTTTTTTTTAAAATACAATTGGTAAATTCTGAAAAGTTTCCAAGTTCGTGAAGATGTATGTAGGGAATGTACTTGTGCATATTTGTATTGTGCATCGCTGGGAGAACTGTGTAGAGTTTAAGGAGACTATGTAGAAAAGAAAAATTGGTCAAGTGCCAGTCGGACTCACGCACCGAGGGTTTCGTACTAACCTGTAGGTATATTATACGACGTAACTAAAAAAATATTCTTTAAGCAATTTTTCAGATCTCCGAATGAAATCTGTGCTATAAGACGTTAAATACCAAATTTCACGATTCTGAGCTCACTGGATGTACCCCGCAGGTTTTGATTCCTTTGTAAGTGTCGAAAATTTGTAGAATATACGGCTGTATCTTTTGATTGCGATGGCTTAGAAGTTTGATTTTTTCACAGCTCTAAGGGACAGTAGACCTGAGTATTTGATGTAAATTTCACCTTGATACTTCCATGCGTTCTTGAGAAAAAAAGGTCTTGACATACAGACGGACAGCAAAGTGATCTTATAAGGGTTGGTGGAACCCAAAAAAAAGAGTCGGTGAGTTTTCAGACCAACCGACTCATCATCATCAGCCCGTTGCAGTCCATTGCTAGACATAGGCCTCTTCCAAGGAACACCACAGAGCCTAGACTGTTGCTTTCTGCATCCAGTACTACCAGCCCTGTTACGTACGGCCATAGGGCTTCCGTATCCCAAGACGCGGTCTCCGTCCCAATTTGATTTGATGATAATTTTAATTTAAACATGCACTTTCTAATTTTAAACAACATTCTAAGTTATAAGTTTTCACTTCTATCGGCAGTCCTCATGACTGCCAATTTTTTTATATATTTAATCCTGCCGAAATAACCACTGTGAAAGATTGCTTGCGCTGTGTTTCACCGAGTGATTGAGGATCCCAGAGGCCCATTTTTTTTGTTTTTAACGTGTGGAAACCCCTTCGGACTGTCACCCCACCGGGGTTTAGGCGGCGCGGTGTGTCGAAATCGGGCCGACAAAAACCACACGGTGTGCCACTCTGCGCCTGAGACTGGAGGGATCCGAGGACTGCTGTTATTTACACATTCCCGAAGGCCTATACCCCAACCTCTGCCTCCCAATACCCTCCCCATCCCCCAAAGGCCGGCAACGCACTGGTGACGCGTCTGCTGTTGCGGGTGTCCATCGGCGGCGGCAATCACTTACCATCATGCTATTGGTCTGCTCGTTAACCCCTATTCCATAAAAAAACACTCCCTGATAGAAAGTACGAGCAGAATCCAAGAGTGAAAGGCACCGTACTTATTGGGAATGCGACAATGGAGCAATGCAGTTTTTCAGACGTCAAATATTGAGATACTTCTGTATCATTGGGCCTCCGGTCTCATCACCCACAAAACGACGGCACGAATGCTGTGACCTTAAAGTTAGTCTTCTGCGAGAGGGTAGCACCGCCCCGGGCGAGCCGGCTCGTTCATGCTGAAATCAGCGTGGCTTACCTTTAACAGAACAGAACAGAACAGAAACCGCGGGTCGAAGGTATGTAGTTTGTAAATATTTTTCATTATTCGTATATTAGTATTTTATGATAGCTACTTTAATGATCAATAAAAAATGAAATGACTTTCTTAATTACGAAAATCTTAAAATTTTCTGTTTCATACGACTAGAAGTCAACTCATTATGTATTTCTTGCATATATTTATGTTAACAATAATATTTATTGTTATGGAAGGTTAGTACATATTTTAAATATATTAAAACGTTAAAATACTGAGTAGTCTTAGCAGGTAGAAGTGAAAACTAAATAAGCGTCCGGTGACAATTACGCGAGTTCAAACCAACGCTCGTATATTTTTACTTCATGATAATAGAAAAGAAGTCGTAAGTTTCTCTTTATAACACTTTAGCTAGCTGCCAGTGAAAGTCCCGTCAAAATCGATCTAGCCGTTTCCAAGATTTCTCGAAACAAATAGACTGACAGACTTAAATCTAAAAAATGATTTTATGAATGAATTTAGGCAAAAGCCGTTAATTTAAAATTACAAACAGACACTTTAACTTGATGTATTTACATAAAAAATTAAATCGGTGGGTATTTTTTGCAGTCATTCAAGACTAAAATCAGCCAATCAGTCTAATAATTAACAAGTACGATCCATCTGGCTTTCTTTTGTAATCTGAGGGTCTCCAGATACATTCTGGCTGACTGGCAGTAAGTAACGTGAGTGTTCGAGAGCCGATAAGTGTTTATCAGGAACATTAGTTTAAATAAAATTCCTTCCTGTGCCGAGCGGTCTTATTCAAAACCTGGAACTCACTACCAGCGCACGTGTTTCCTTCCCACTATGATCCCGGGTCCTTTAAGCTGGGCGTGAAAAAGTATCTCACCAGGCCGCCATAGTGTGGGTCACCATGCTGCATTGTTCTTTTTGGCATTGAGGATGGTGACCACCACTCTTGGATTCTGCTCATGATTTCCATCAGGCAGGGCAGAGTCATTTTGCAGCTTATATATAAAAAAAAATGAGTATTGTAAGTTTGATTGAATAGATTCCAAGCTCATCAAAAGTCTTTTGTATTCCACTGACATAGACCTCTCCTTGGAAGGGTTGGTATACCAATTTGTAAAGCTTTCCTTTCCTCGCAGATTTTCCATTTGCTCCCGTAGTCAAATGGAATGAATAGAATTGGTGACATTGCGCTCTTAAACCGTACTTGGTTCTTACGTATCATAGAGCAATACAGGCCGATGAATCGGAGGAATTTAGCCACTGCCTCTTTTTCTGATACAAAACAGAAACAGACTGTCATTGTTTTTGAGTGAATCTTCATACACGTATTTCATACTCACACACAAAAGTAATTGCTTTTAAAAATATTACATACCTCTGATTTACCTTACGTTTCGACCAGGTTGTACCGGCCGTATTAACAGGCTGATGATCTGAGTCAGGGGTACGTAATACCTTTAAATAAGTGATCGCACCCGTGAAAATAATTATTATATCATGAAAAGCGAATGTTTAAAAGTTGAAATCACACAAGAATTAAAATATTCAGTATTTCACGCGCACCAATAAATTCTTCTTCTTCTTTTGATGATATGGCAACCAGCCGGATCAGCTATTTCTGCCAATGTTAAGTATTTAACGTCTTCAATTCTAAGTCTTCCAAGTCATCAAGTCTTCGTCGTGATGGAATTAATGATAAAAAATGTGGATGACATGAAATGGGGACCGTCTTTCGCAAAAACAAAAAACGATCTCCAAAATAAATTCTGTGTAATGTATAACAGTGTAATTTATTGGCCCGTCTAGGCTTACACTTTGACAGAAGAAAACGACAACGTACGGCAAATCCCTAACATGGTGCTCTATGCCACTTATGTGAAATACATATAATAAATTCTTTTTTCTTACAGAAAGTGACTGTGGCATACACATGGTGTTTGTAGATATAACATATCCATATTATGGCTTCATGCAACGTATCAGAGGCGATGTATGGAGCCGGTGGCGTAAGTTCCATATTTCATCTTTCGAGCCTAACCTTATACCAAGTTTGAGTACTGCTGAATTTACATTTTTTATGCGGAGCGACTTGCACTAGATCTCCAAAACTAGCCGGTATCAAGATTGATAAGGTAGTAGAGTCACGCTAATTTAAGTATGAATTGGCTGGTTCGACGGGAGTGGTACTATCCTCTCACAGAAGGACAATCTATAGTGTCAACATTCGTGCTATCGTATTTCCTTGTGAGCGCGAGACAGGAGGCCCAATGATGCGGAAGCATCTCTCTAGTTCGGGTTAAAACGCTGTGTTGTTACATTGTCTGTCATCATGCTCATAGAGTATGGTGACCACTACTCTTGGATTCTACTCATGCTTTTTATCAGGCAGCTCTGAGTCACTTTGGAAGGTACAGAAAAATCTGTACAAAGAATGTTGTCAGAATTTTTAGACCTCTAACTACCCACAACGAGTGCTCAAGATGACATTTTTTCCAAAGGCACCGGCTTATTAATATACTCCTCCAAGGGATCTCAATATGTTAAGAAATGCTCGCTCATCCATACACTCGAGGCGCTCATAGCCTAGTTGCATTCGGTGATTAGAAACAATCACCGAGGGTAAGCAATGACGGCTCGTTCAGTACCTAGATGGGTGACCGCTGGTGGCATGTTACCATGAGCGTTTCCGTGATTCGGAGGTCACGTTAAGCAGACGGTCCTGGCTGTTATCATAGGATAACAATCGTGAAGCTTAGTTGGAGGCCTTAGGGCGGCTTAAAAACATCCACCAGCAAGATTACGTAGCCACAACGTATTCTTGCCAGTCCCCAACCCGCACTTGGCCAGCGTGGGTACGTATGGCCTTAACCCTCTCTTGAGAGGAGACCCGAGCCCAGCAGTGGGACATTATGGGTTCTTGATTGATTTATTGATCCATACACTGACTTGGTTCTAGGTTTGTTAAGCCTCAAGTTTGCTATTCTATTTAAACTAGTGTTTGGCTGATGATCGAAAGCGCTCTTTTTTCATATTTAGTTTTCTGCACTTCTCCTCAGTATAAACTATAATTGTGTCATATTATATGCTTCTTCGTTAGCATAATTTTCGTAGAAAGAGGCACAAGGTTTTTCTGAATACCCTCCTTAAAACCAACTGCTTCTTTCAGTATACGAAAACACGGTTTCGAAAAAAGACACTTACGACCTGCCCGAGTTACGGCAAATAATGAACATGATGAATATTACACAACCTGAGGAAATTTTGGATACCAGAAACAATGTGTTAGATCTCAACGAAATGACACATCATCCCGAAGGTAAATGCAACTGTCCCAGAGTTTATGTGCCCGTTTGTGGTTCTAATCGAATAACCTATTCTAATGCATGTGTGATGCATTGCGATGGTCTGAATACGACAGTTATACGAGAAGGACCCTGCATAGATTACAGACGAAAGAACAGCGATATTGCATATAATATAACATTGCCGAAACAATGGGTGATGCGTAATGCAACAAGCGATAAGTTAATACAGCTGACTTTGTTGAAGATTGAGTGTAATGAGACTGAAGATACATTAAAGAATGTGACGTTAAGACGAATGGCATTTTCGCAGGCGTTACTCGATTTTATTGATAAAGCTGCAGTTACCGACCCTTATCTAAGAATAAATGTACTGAGAACAGAAGATCATTAAAGTAACCATAACTTCAAAGTATTTTTTTCCTAGTTTCTGACGATTTCTTACTCGGAAATTATGTTAATATTTCTACGCCAACCTAATTCGTAAAAGAGTGACGCAAGATGGTAAGTAGGAAGAAGAAGATTAGGATAAATGTGTAAGGTTCCTCAAGTCATCACCCACGTATGTCTTTTTTTTTTTTTATATTTAAGCTGCCAAAATGACTCCGCCTTGCCTGATGGAAAGCATGAGCAGAATCCAAGAGTGGTGGTCACCATCCTCGATGCGAAAAAGAACAATGCAGCATGGTGACCCACACTATGGCGGCCTGGGGGGAAAGGGGATGGTGAGGGGGATAGGGGGCGTTGGATTAGGGTATGGGCCTCCGGTATCCTCACTCACTCGATGAAACACAGCGTAAGCGCTGTTTCACACCGGTTTTCTGTGAGGCCGTGGTATCACTCCGGTCGAGCCGGCCCATTCATGCCGAAGTTTCGCTAACGTAGGCAATACAGAATAGTTAATATCACGTTTAGACCAATAGCCATCGAGCATGATTGAAAACACAGTCGAAGTTGCGCGCTTCATTTTTAACGGATACCTTGGTCAGAGCCATGATGGATCTAGTAAGAATATTTTTTCTCAATACATTTATTATTTACTTTAACTTCAAAAATGAGTAGTGCTAAAACAAGTGATTAAGATTATTTTAAGTTGTTTTATAAAACAAACACACATTTTAAGAACACACTTGCTTTCTGCTAAAGAATATTCGCGAAAAAGAGAGGATGGAGTAACGGAAGAGGGGATGGGGAAAAGGAATGCAAAATTGGAAATATGTAGTCTAAAGTAAAAATAGTTATATTATATAGATTTTGACTGACTCGGTAGCGCAGTGGTAGCGTATGCGGCTTCTGTGCTAGAGGTCGCGGGTTCGATTCCTGAGTTGGAAATGTTTGTATGATCTGCAAATATTTGTTTCGGAGTTTGGGTGTTTTCTGTGTATAATATGTATGTATTTGCAAAAAAAAAATATATGTACTAATATCAGTTGTCTAGTACCCATAGTACCAGCTCTGCTTAGTTTGGGACTAGATGGCGTTGTGTGTTAAATTGTCCGAAAATATTTATTTATTTATAGATTAAATAGCTGACCGGGCATTCGTAGAGGGTTGATAATTCAGGGCTTTATGTATTTTTTAATGCTGTATAATAAAAAATAAAAACAAAAAAATATCTCAAAGATAAAAAATAAAAAAAAATCGTGTGGAATACCCTTAAAATTTAGGGGGATCAAAAATATATGTTATCTGATTCTCAGACCTACCCGATATGCACACAAAATTTCTTGAGAATCGGTCAAGCCGCTTCGGAGGAGTTTAACTACAAACACCGCGACACGAGAATTTTATATATATAGATTATCACTTACGCATACTATATTGAAATCGTCAGCTAATTTAAAATAAAATATTTATTAGATGTATTATAGATCAATCAAAGGATCCTCTGAGATTGTAAGAAGAAACACATTTTTCAGTAGATACACATCTGGAAATTAGGATCTGATGAGTAAAAAATATTCCCATTAGATTGGTGACGGATCTGGTCAATGGATCAATTTAAAAACCATCTGGAAAATGATTCAATTGCGATGGTCAGATATGTCATAGAACAACATGATTGTGCTCTTCACATACCTGGCTTTTCTAATCATCACGAAACCAACACGATGTCAGCTAAATGTGTGTTGTAAGAAATCAACGGCAAAGAATTTTAAAGTGATCTTTTTGTGAAAGTGGTTCGTATTTTCATGACATGGTGAATTCACATGAACATCTTTTCTTTTTTTTTTCTTTTTTTTATATTTAGGCTGCCAAAAATGACTCTGCCCTGCCTGATGGAAAGCATGAGCAGAATCCAAGAGTGGTGGTCACCAGCCTCAATGCGAAAAAGAACAATGCAGCATGGTGACCCACACTATGGCGCCCTGGGGGGAAGGGGTGAGGGGGATAGGGGGCGTTGGATTGGGGTATGGGCCTCCGGTATCGTCACTCACTCGATGAAACACAGCGTAAGCGTAGTTTCACTCCGGTTTTCTGTGAGGCCGTGGTATCACTCCGGTCGAGCAGGCCCATTCATGCCGAAGCGTGGCTCTCCCACGGTAAAATCATATTTTTATAGTCCACTAACTTACATAGGTTCACCCTGCTAACGACGTTTTGGCTTATTATGCTGAGCTGCACAGACCACTATTTTGTTTTTTACGTGTGGAAACCCCCTCGGGCCTTCACCTCACCGGGGTTTGCGGCGGGGTGGTGTGTCGGAATCGAACCGACTAAAACCACACGGTGTACCACTCTGCGCCTGAGATGGGAGAGATCCGGGAACTTACGCCATCCGGTGCCCAGACCACCAGGCTTTGGGGTTTGTTCAAAGATTTCCTTCTCTTTGCAGTGATGTTATTCTACGTAGATACCACCTCGATATGTATAATCATCTTCCTAGCCTTTATTATTCCCAAGATTTGGGGTCGGCTACTAGTTCAACCGGTTTTACCTGAATATCGGTTTTACACGCAGCCACTGGCATGGAAACTCCGCAACCCTGAGGGTGAACTGAATTCGAAGGTAGAACTAGTTGTCAGTATATTTCAGAATAACGATGAACGATACGACGAACACTGACTTCAGAATAACGATTGCTACAGATGGTCATGACAACCGGTACCGACGGCTTAACGTGCTCTCCGAGGCACGGGCGGGAATTACCGCCAGAATCCATACGCCGGGCTGTTGTTAAACGAAATAGATATTTATATATATTAAATACATACATATATATATACCTCGATTATAATATTAAACGAAATAAGATTAAGAAAAAAACGCCAAATAATACATTAAAAAACTATATACTTAATACTAGAATATCCCAAATACAAGATAGCAAATATAGTGTACATGTACAAAGTCATAAATATAATATTTGCTACATAGAACCACTTCTGTCTCCGATATGCTTTTTCGGAGTCTCTTAGGCCGTCTTTAATAACATACTTTCTAAGGCCCAAGCCCATTACCTTGACGAATTGCGCATAGTCAATGGTGAAAACATCGCAATTGAATATATCCCTATCTTTACCAGACATTCTACATATCATGCCGGTGAGATTTTCGTCGCTAAAATACCATTCGTTGTTAAAGAAATAACAGAACAATTTTGACATTTTGTAGATTTTTTGATAGAATTTTCTGAATCTGAAATTATAAGAAAATCATTATTAATACCTTCCTAACCTTGTAATAACTTGATTTGTGGTTAATGTAATGTGTAATATTGGGAAGGGTTGTGGTTTGTGTTTCGGCCACTCTGATGCTAAACCTTTCTAGAAATAAAAATAACTTCAGATATCATTATTTTATAAATTGGAGTAATTTAACATGTACCATACGGTAGGATACTTTCGTGGCTCTCAAACGAACAAGCAGATCATCTGATGGTAAGTGGTTACCGCTATTTATGAACATTTATAACTGAAGAGTCATTTGAATCAGTGAGGGTAGATGTTTCCACTCTTGGTAATCTGACTCACTCGGTGTAAAACAAAGAAGCCATAAAGCAATAAGGTTTAGAGTAGCCTTGCGCTGGTGTTCCCCACTGTCAAAGTATAAGCTCAATTGAGCCTACCCATTACACTGCTATGGCACAGAATGTATTTTAGAATGTGTGAAGTTGTGAATGTTTTGTTTTGGGTAAAAATTTCCCTCTCAACAAATGACAGAAGATATTTAAAGATGCAAATACTTAACACCCGTTTTCTGAGACCGCGGTATCACTGAATCCGGTCTATTTGTCTTGCAGTCTTCCGCGGTCTCAATTTTGTACTTGATGATGATGAGTGTTAAATTTAAGACGAGATGGGCTAAGATTGAAATGTACTTACGAGGGAATTCCTTTGATTTTAATTCTAAGAATTGCGCAGACTATATCGGCCATGTAAGCAGGTATGTAGTGCAGGATCACAGTCAAAAGCCAGTACAAGACAGGATTGGTCACTTCAAGTAGATAACAATACCAGACGGCGAATGGAGTGCTTAGCCTTTTACAGTCCTCGCTTCTCAGGATTGCTCCCAAGAAATCTAGAAGAAAAAAGAAAATGATATCATCGTCAATCAATTCAATAGTCCAGTGGTGCATAAAAGCAATAGAAAGGAATTTTTGGCCTCTTATACCATACTGGGTATACGGGTTGGTGTATGTTTGTTTTAGGTTTTCGTTTTCATTACAGTGTTGTTGTCTTATGCAATTAGCTCCATCAGTTGCCACTTACGACACCGACGAGATGAATAGGGATGATAACACACTGTGTTCTTAACTCACACGGATAATCCAAAGATTCCCGTGAGAGAGCCACGCTTCGGCACGAATGGTCCGGCTCGGCTTCACAGAAAACCGGTGTTTTATTTATTTATGTGAGTGTGTAAGGATACGTGAGGCCTATACCACAACCCCTCTCCCCATCTTCCAGAGCCCGGCAATGCACTTGTGACGCCTTTCGTGTTGCGGGCGGCGGTGATCGCTTACCATCAGGCGATACGCTCATTTGACCACTATTCAATAAAAAAATATATTATTTTAACGAGTACTTACCCCATACTATGCTTCGTTTGGAAGAACTAACGGTGTACATAGGGATCTCTTTGAGAGCACCATGTTTTCTTCTTTCACATGTATCCCAGGTGGCGGCAATGATGGCATTATTTACATAGTCCACAGGTACCAGATTTAGTTTTTTATCTATTTCAACAGGAAACACGTGTAGAACACCGAGGCCAACACCGATCATTATCTGAGAAAAAAAAGAACAAATCATAGATTCCAGAATGACGCTCAATTCTTGCAATTTCGTAAGGAGCATAGAGTTCTAGACTGGCTATCGTATGCCGGAAGATGGAACGTGGGTAGAATTCCCACAAGGTAGTCCAACAATCTGATGAAGGTCTCAGGTACCGTAGGACCGGCTCTTATGAATAGCTTTAAGAGAGGCTTATGTCAAGCTGTGTACCTTTTCCTGAGATGTAAAGGCAAGAAAGCAGACGGGTCATTTAATGGTTAGAGATCGTCCTTAGAGGTTCATAGACGAGGGAACGGAGAGTTATAAATCTTTACTCTCGTTGATTAATCGGTTAGTGATCGAGCCAAAAAGTATCATTGAGTTTTTCTGGTCTGGAGGTTGGAAATTGGGACTCTTCTTTGTCTCGAGAGCACGTAAATTCGTGCATCGTGCGCTTGATCTCTCTCCAGATCGTGAGAGTAAAGGAACAGAGATTTCGGTATAAATGTGTTTCAAAGCATAGATGCTTGCAAACACATTTAGGCATTATAATATCTCCTGGGTAGTTGGCTGGTCACCATTGAGATTGCCGGCCATGGCCAAAATTATCTAGACGTACAACATCACAATGGGCCAAGGACTGTAAGGATAGCAACGTACTTCTAGCTTTACATTTCTAGGTGCCTATGGCGTTTGATATCTATACTAATATATAAAGCTGAAGAGTTAGTTTCATTGCTTTAATGCGCTAATCTCAGGAAGTACTGGTTTCATTCGAACAATAAACGAGGTTGCGTTGGTCAGCTAGTCATAAATAAAAATATACTTACACCAGAAGGTCCATACATGACGCTTAGATCTGACCACCCCGGAGAAGGTTCATTATATGCCGGTACGACTGTAAAAATGCAAGAAAAAGTTTAAAAAACTAAAATCTATCTATAAATGCAAGTCTGTCTGTCTGTTCCATTTTTAAGGTTACGCTGTTGAAATAATTTTAATGGAATTTGGCAAAAAATACTTTGATTCCTGAGGCGGGACATAGGTTACTCTCCGCAATAAGCGACATACACGCGGCCCGAGCCGCGTAAAAAAACTAGGAAAATCCATATGAATATAATAAAGAAATGGTATTTACCAACTGGTGGTCTGACTACACAGACAGGTATATCGCCACAATTCAAACGCACAACTTCTTCTGCTATAGCTTTTGTAAAGGTGTATGTGTTTGGCCATCCTTGGATCATTCTGGAAACAGATGTTACAAAATTTAGACATTGCTACAAAATTGTTACCATACCATGCCAATCAATACTAGCCAAAAAGTGTTATTGGGTTTGTTGGAAGGGAGGGTCACTTCCGTGCCCCGGAGAGCATGTTAAGCCGTTAATTCTGGCAGTCAAATACATCTATAGCAATCGTTATTGGGAAGTTAAAGCCCTCAAATGTACGAACAATTAGTTTAACTTTCGAATTCCTGATTTCGTGTTTCGTCGGTGAGTGCGAGAGTGGAGGGATTAAGAGATAAGAAATAACTGTTTTTAGACATCTGTCACACAACACCATCTAGCTTCAAATTAAGCTGAGCTTGTACTAAGTGACAGCTGGATTGACTGTTAGAGTACTGATAGAATATATGCTTATTATATACGTATATACCCAAAATCCAGCAGATCGTACAAACATTTCGTCCGACCCGAGAATCGAAAACCAGACTTCAAGCACAGCAATTGCATACGTTATAACGGCATCACTCAGGCATACGCAGAAACTTATGGAACTTAGATTTTTTTTTATCCAACAAGTTTAAAAGATATGGAAATAATATGTTAAGACTTACTCCTCAGACATATCTTCCAGCTTCTTAGAAGCATTTTCCGCCAACTCGATTAAATCGGCAGGAGGAACAGGACAGGGATAAAATTGTTCCTTCAACTCTGTTCCGATACGATCATGAGTAGCATGGGTGAAGGCTGTTGACACGTATGTGAAGCATCTGGAAAATTAGAAAACAAATATGAATTTAAGGAAGGTAGTTTGAGAAAATTATACTCTCTAAAGATCCCTACTATTATTATTAATTCGATAGTAACTTTCTCTCTCTGTGTGTAACGCTTTCACGGTTTAACTGTAAATGTATTTGGCATGATGTTACTTTACTTCTAAAGAGATGACATATTCCATAATTTACCGCGTAACCGACAAAAACTACTTTCTGATAACGGTATGCAAGATTCAAACCGACTTAAACCAGAAGGTGTACCGTCAAAAGAAAGTCTATTGCAGGTAACTATAGACTCTAACCAGGATTTAAGAGAACAACAATACATTGATTAATATATGGTTTGACCTCTGGAACAAATTGCTAGAAAACAGACTAAGGTACAACTAACTAACTACAAACTATCACTAGATCGCTTCTTCTTTAAATCATAGAACTAATTAATGATACTTACTGAAGCTTTTTACACGCTTTGGCAAGCGCCACACATTCTCTGGTCCCTCGAACATTGGTGAATGTGGCATCCCGTAATGGTCCGTCGAACCGAATTGTCGCTGCCATATGAACGACGAAGTCAACCTAAAAAAACAAAACGTCCGAGATTTTTTCCGTTTCGCTTTTTTTAAATCTATCTTAGATATCTATCGGAGTCACGTCGTGGCGAGCACATTAAGCCGTCGGTTTCAATTGCCATACAAACATCTGTGGCAATTGTTATGGGATCTCAACAGTTTATCTGCATTCTGTCTATAGCACTTCGATATCGTCTAGTACTTGTGGAAGACTGATGACAGTCGTTCCGCGTAAAAAATCGAAGTTCAGTGTTTTAATATACTAAAAGTCAACCCTACACTAGTTAGGATAAAAATCTCAGAGGAAAGATGAATTGATGAATAACTGGAATAGACTGCCCAGGAGAGTCCGAATCCTCTAAGCGTTTAGTAATTGTAACAAATTTTGTGTGATATTTATTAACGTATCACGTCAAAGCAATGAACAAATGACAGATTGGATCGGAAAAAAAATCCGATACTAAACACCCTATCTTTTTTGTGTGGGGAAGAGGGGGGGGATTTTTCCCATTTTAGACTAACATACAATAACAATCGCCTGTCACTATGAACTAACACACAACAATAAAAACAAAACAATCAGAATTTCACACACACACATGAACACATTCTGTGTCGTAACAGTGTTACACGTAGGCCCATTTGGGCTTATACTTTGACAGAGGGGAATGCCCGCGTATGGTTACTCCCCACGGTGTAGCTCTATTATCTTGATGAACTTTGATAGAACCTTTTGAATGTGAGTCGTTTATTATGTCCAGCAAAGCATAACAGTAGACGGCATTACAGAGATAAAAGTAACACTGATTATATGTTCGTGGTCACTTGAACGCAGAATTAGAGGATAGAATTATATCATTATAATATGCTTCGTATTAGTAATTATACACTTCAAAATAGCAGTTATAGTTTTGACTAGCCGAGTCGCGCTGTGTTATCCACGGTCGATATGGTAGCTTTAAAAGAACAATCGACTCAGCTAGATTAGACCACACATGAATATCTATATGTCAGTGAAAGTCACGGCTGAATTTGTCCAGCCATAATAAAGATTAGACATGTCAAGCAAACAGATAAATATTTAAAAAAATAATGATTTTTGTGAGTAGCTGATAATTCGATTTTATTTATTTGTGTAGTACCATGGACGTGTAGACAAAAATTCACGTTTTTCTTTGCAGAATATAAGTTTAAGTAATAGTTGTTGGTTGTCCAAAGATAAAACATCGTCCGTAAAATTATTAACAGTAAAATTAGCAAAAGGTTTTTCAATTATTATTTTTATCCAACTGCGAAAGAATGGTTATGTTTTTCGAGTGTATATATGTATGTATATATATTGGGCACGCCCTACAGCCTAAACGGCTTGTCGTATTTTTATGTGAGTGGTATTAATAGTCGTTTTAGTGGTGAGAGAGAAATTGGGTACATTAAAAAAAAATTGGATTTTTGGAGTCAAAAAGTAATCTCAAAAAGAAAAAAAATTCAAAATTCATCGAGTGTAGTATCTAAATAAGGAATTTCTAACGGTGATTACGAATTTATATATATAACTCATTATTTTATATATGATATTGACGCAGTCGGGGGTTTTTTTATAATTCATTAATTGTTTTTAAACAATGTTGCCACTTCTATTGTTGCGTCACGCAACCAAAATTTGACTAAAATTATCTTCTATTCTCTTATTTTAGTTAAGCAATACTAAAATACTATTTTCGTAAGTAATTAGATTACGTCTATTTTTAATATTACAGGGCTAATTTTATTCAAACTTTGTCATTTGGAACATTGTTAGGAAAAAAATCATTTTTAGTCAACATTCTGGCATCAAACTTACTCTTATTCATTCCAGTATTTAATTCACTTAAATCCTGATTGATTTCGCCCCATTGGGATTATATAAGGTATATTTTATGTTTATGGGCTTGCCAAAGTAATTCTACTTTGCCTGGTGGAAAGCAAAAGCAGAATCCAAGAGCTCACCATACTCATTGCGAATGCAGATAATGCAGCATAGTGACCCACACCATGGCGGCCTAATGATGTTTCTACATCATTGGGCCTCCGGTCTCGCACTCGTCAATGAAAGACGACAGCACGAATGCTAGTTAGAGGACATTCTGAATTCTAGTAGCAGCATTAGTAACGAACACTGAACTAAACAAAAGAGTATGAGAGAACTTGAAACAAACTCCATTGGCCAGAGTAGAATCAAAGTTCATAAGCCTCTCCTCGAAATCTCCAGAGAGTTGGTCCAGCAGTCAGTTACGAACACCATATCAAAATAAGTATCTCTTACCTCTTCTGTAACTTTAGTGTAGTCTTTTGCACTAAGTCCAAGATTCAATTCCGAAACATCTCCTGCCATGGCTTCCAATATGTCTGCGAAGTTTGGTTGCTTTCGACGTACCATATCATAGACCTGTCAATATAAATAGAATTATGTGCTTACTAGGCATGCCAATGAAGGTAAAGAACCCCCTACGCATCGTGAGTGTTTTTAAATGATTGACTAACGGAGCGAACTATAGAGGACAATAACAGTCATAAGGCAATTACTTGTAGTTGCCTTATGACTGTCGTTGTCCTATATAGTTTATAGTAAAAGCATAAGTGTCACAAGTGTGTTTCCCTCTCTGAGCAGGAGGAGGAGAGAGGGTATTGGCACTGGTAACCAATCAATCAA
The DNA here is from genome assembly GCA_003709505.1 of Hyphantria cunea. Taxonomy (NCBI): domain Eukaryota; kingdom Metazoa; phylum Arthropoda; class Insecta; order Lepidoptera; family Erebidae; genus Hyphantria; species Hyphantria cunea. The sequence goes on from PKRV01000297.1 coordinate 74,211, forward strand.
TCCATGAAAAGCAACGAAAGAATTGATAAGCGGAGGACCCGGGTTAACTGAAATACAGAATGGGACCAGTCTCCCACAGTATGTAACTTTATCATAATATTATGTGTAAGCTGTCATTTAAAAGAGAAATGTATTGTGGTGATTAAATACATATTATTATTATTTTTATATCCAGTTGTTGAACTAGTAGCCGACCCCGAATCTTCGGAATAATAAAGTAAGATGATGATATGCCATTAAACTCCATACTAATATTATAAATTCTAAAGTATTTCTGTCTTTTACACTTTCACGACTTAATCGATGCATAGATTTCAATTGAATTTGGCATCTAGATATTTTGATTAATGAGGAAGGACAAAGGATAGTATTTTCCACAATAGCCAATGTATACGTGGGTGCTAAGCTATGTATAATATACATATATAATTTATACTCACAGGGTCCTTTAACATGAACTGCAGCCTCTCCTGAATGGATTTTCCTTTCTTTGGCCTCAATAATACATATATTTTGTTTATTTTACATGCTCTGAAAAAAACACGTAAATAGTTTTACAATCCTGAGCATCGCCTTGTAAGAAATCTCAACATCAAAATCGCAACAGCATTCCACAATACAAGTTGGTTGATTTTAGAATGAGTGATGTGTTTAAATCATTTTTATCGCTGATGACCCTCAATATAACAGTATAATAGCAATAAATATCTTCGAATCTATTTGAATAGGGGATCAAAACTTTATTTAAATCGAATTTCAAAGCAAATGGTTTGGTTTTAATTTTAACGTTGAGAAATAATCAAGTGTATTATTCACCCACTACACATAAGATCGTTCCCCAACCCGCACTTTGCCAGCGTGGGGACGTATTGCCTTAATCCTCTCCTGAGAGGAGCCCCGAGCCCAGCAGTGCGACATTATGGGTTATTAATTGAAAAAAAAATGAGATACACACAAGAAAACTTTTAGCCGTGACATTTCCGTGTAACGACAGCCTAAGTGTACGGAGTTTCATCACCCGTGAGAGCTGACAACAGCACAGGACAGAGAAGAGAAACTTGAAAAGTACCCTATACAAACCCGTCCGAACAGTGCGATATAGTATGCGGAAAACTCCTCTATAAGGTCATGCCTGCAGTGGACATGTAAATGTTGTTCATAATTTTTCCGTGTCACATGAATTGCAGAAAATCTTCTCACCTAATCAGCTTTTCTATAAACTGTTTGCCCAGGAAACCTCCTCCTCCAGTAATGAAGATTGTGGCGCCAGAAAAGAATTGTTGTATAGGAGAATTGCCTTCTTCTATCACCGCGTTCATAAACTTCTGGCGAGCCAGGACGTCCAATTCCAGTTCGTGTATTTTATCCATATCTAGAAAAGAAGACGTACTTTTCTTGTATTATTTTTTAATATCATATAATAATGCTCTTCCATTCGAAGCCACGTAGAAGACTTCTATAAACTCAGATAGATTATAAAAACTATTTGAATCTACTATTTATACGGCGTTGTAAATGGGCAAGAGAACGTAGTTTTTACCTAAAAACCAGAATAGATTTTGGATTCGTCATGTGTCTTAGGTGGAACTAGTATGTAATAAAAAGATAAAGTTTACCTGTCCGATAAAGAACCTATTGAACAACACGATAGCACTGTTAAGCACTGTAACATGCATTCAATACTGACAGTACGCCGCAACGTCATTGTCTTAAGTAAAGTACCACAATTAAGAAACTTGTAGTGATTAGGTAATTGATTAAATCTTGTAGTTTCTTTACTTGTTCATTAGGTTAAGTGCTTTTCTCATTACGAGTAAAAGAAGATGTTATAAGCGGAAAACCTTGCTTCGCCACGATACCACGCGCCTGCGCTGTGTTTCACCGAGTCGGTGGGGATACCGGTGGTCCATACTCCCCTTCCATCATCCTCCCCATCCCCCGAAGGCCAGCTACGCACTTGTGACGCGTCTGGTGTTGCAGGTGGATACGTTTGCTCGTTTGCATCATATTCCACAAAAAAAGAAATCCGGAAGATATATTATATAAACCTGATTGCTATAGTACAGGCTCAGTCTGATTTGACATCGGAAGGGCGACTGTGAGATGTGTGATTTTAATATTAATTACTTAAATTATTTTTGTTTAAGGAGGGTCGGACTTTTTCCTTTTTGGCATGTGGCCTGCCTGTGTACTTCACCTGGGTAGACCAAGGGCAATTATTTTTTTATGCCAGTTGAAAAAATCGCGTAAACAATTACAAATAGTGTAAAGTAATTTATAGGTAGTAGAGAAGACTGCCTCATTGGTCTGGTGGTTAGCGTAAGCGACTGCAGATCGAGAGGTCTCGGGTTCGATTCCCGGATCGATCTGCTGATGGGTTTTTCTTACAAGAAATTCTTAATGACAGTACGGAGTATGGAAGATGGCAGTGTTTCCCCCCCGTGCCTCGGAGAGCACCTTAAACTGTCGGTCCCGGTTGTCATGAACATCTATGGCAATCGTATTAAGAAGTCAGTGCCCTCAAATATACTGACAACTGGTTCAACCATTGAATTCAGTTAACCCTCAGGGTTGCGGAGGTCAGATGCCAGTCGCTCCATGTAAAAACTGGTATTCGGGTAAAACCGGTTGATCTAGTAGCCGACGCCAATTTATCTTGGGAATATAAAGGCTAATAAGATGATGAGAGACACGCTGATTTCAGCCCGAACGTGTCATTCCAGCCGGAGCGGTACTACCATCGCACAGGATATCAACCTAAAATGACAGGATTCGTGCTGCCGTGTTTCGTTGGTAGGTGAAAAACCGGAGGCTCACCGATGGCTCTTAATAGGCCTCCATAATATGAATCCCCATGCTGAATTGTTGCATTGTCTGCAGTCGCAATGAATATGATGTAAGTGTAGCATCCACTACTCTTGGATTCTGCTCATGTTTACCATCAAACAAGCAGACTCACTTTGGCAGAATCATTAGTAAAATAAAGCCACAAGAAGAATTTGGAAAGGCGCTATCTTTAAAAAATAAGGTTTACAAAGAATTTAAAGTATCATAATTGAATTTCGCATAACAAGTTGCTCATATTTTTTAACCACAATAAAACTTTTAAATTTGATTTTGGCAGACTATTTAAGTAGGCATAAATATATATATATATTTAACGAGCTAATTGAATTGTTTTAAAGATAAGCAAAAAACATATTTTAAAGAAATCATCATCTTCCTAGCTTCTTTTAATCCTTAGATTATTTGGGATCTGCTCTTGATTCAAATGGTTTTACCCACAGAACAGAGAATAAAGATAAAAATGTAATGTACCCGTGGCAGGCAAGCCAGAAATTTGAAAGCGATTGCTTATAGTTCCGTTACTTCTATACATCTCTCTGAAAATAATTATACTCGAATTTTTTTGTTTTTTTTTTTTCATTACTTATTTAGTTATTTATTTATTCTGGACCTCTGACAATGAATACACTATCTAACCACATTGTTATTGCTAGGGCACGCAATGTATTGCAATTACTTCTGGAATATTTCCAAAGTTTTTCCAGCAGTAACTGTTGACACTAGAACACAATTAAAGTGAAATGCTACCTTATTTAAATGACATAAGGTTGTATTTAGTGTCATTATAAGTGGGATTTATATTCATTAAATGTTATTGACGAATTAGCGTAGAATAGGTTTATGTGTGTATAATATTATTAATCGTTTGTGTGTGCGTCTACGTGACAAGCGATCTCTTGGAATTTACCGTTTATCGTATTTATGTGTTCATTGCTCTGTTGTTTTACTTTAAAGTCAATTTTTATACGTAGCTATCGGTATCGGACCTTCGTTGTCCTGAGAGTGAACTGAATTCGAAGGTTGAACTAGTTGTCAATATATATATTTTCTTTCCTGTGTCACGGGGATCTTTACAAACATACAAGAAACGGACATAAAGTACACCCAGACTAAGAACAACAATTTATGGATTACGTAAAGTGTTGTCCCATGTAGGATTTGAACCCACAACACTTGGCGCAGTAGGAAGCGGTGTGGAGACCACTGAAACCACTAGACCAACCGTGTAGTCAATATTTGAGGGTACTGATTTGTCAATAATGATTGCTATAGAAGTTTTTCGTGGGAGAACCACGATTCGGCACCAATAGCCCGTCTTAACCGTACTTATACCGAGGCCTCACAGAAAAGAGTGGGGATACAGGATGACCATACCCCGACCCCTCCCCTAATCCACCTCTCCGTCCCTCAAAAGCCGGCAACGCTCTTGTGACGCCTCTGGTTTGCGGGTGTGCATGGGCGGCGATTATTGCTTACCATCAGGCGATACGTACTCTTCTTTGCTCTTTATTCCATAAAAAAAGTTCCTGACAGCTGAGACCGACGGCTTAACGTGATCTCCGAGTCACGGTCTGGAAGCACCGCCATCTTCCATACTCCAGGCTAAGATTTTTTTGTAAGAAAAACTCCACAGTAATTCGAGCCCGAAATGGAACTCGAGATTTTTTTATCGGCAGTTGCTTATCCTAATCACTAGAACAAACAGGCAATGAAAATTGCCTACCTAAATATGTTGTAATTGACTTTAATATTTTAAAATTTAATCGATTTATTACACATACATATCCATAGGCACATCTGTAAAGAATTCTTGTATTACTTCATTAAAATCAAATTTGCTAATAGCTAGGTATTGTGGTAAAAATTATGCAATATGAATGCAATGTGTTTTTAATTTTACCTATTGGATTTTACATATCATTTACTGATAAAAACAATTAGTATCAAGATATTTTTTAAGATAATTATTATAAACTAGTAGAGCCCCGCAGTCGCAGAGCAAGGCTGGTCGTACCTACTCAAAAACCTTTGTGGGATCACGCACAACACTTTGCTGAAGACCATGTCATGATTAAATGCATAGTTTACGATTCTATAAAGAACATACAGACAAACATTCATTTTTTATTTAAATAGATAAATAATAATAGGGTACTAGACAACTGATACAAATACATATACCCTTTTAGTAAATACAAACATATTTATACATAGAAAACACCCAAACTCTGAAAGAAATACACGTAGGTCATACAAAGATCTGGTCCGATCCTGGAATCGAACCCGAGGCCTCAAGCTCAGCAGTAGCAAACGCTACACTGTGCCAACTAGGCAGTATTATGACACTAGTGACTCGCCCTGGCTTCACACGAAAGTCTTTGAAGCACTCGGATTTCCTTTATTATATTTTGCATGTATTACGCATGTAAATGCTGAACGCAGCATTAAAATCCGTTGAGTAGTTTCAAAGATCTTTAAGATTGTTAAGATGATTTGCTATTATTTGTGAGTTTGGATGTTTTCATATAAAAATGTCTTTATTGAACTTGACGACAAATTCAATTTGTAGTCCTGGCTCGAGTTGCATCACGGGACCCTCTCATACTGACTGATCTTGCAGGATTACTGGACAACGATACATCGAGACTTCGACTCCAAACATACTAAGTCGAAGTGTATCTAGAACGGGAGCTCATTTTTAATATAGTATTATAAATATTGTTAACAAAAGTGTTATCTATCTATCTATATAAATAAAAATGAATCACAAAAAATGTATGCATGCCAATAACTTTCGAACGACTGCACCGAATTGGATTATTTTCTTTATTTTAATTAAAAAAACTTTATGCACTATAATTGTACATCGGCGGACTTAATGCCCAGGGCATTCTCTTCCAGTCAACCTTCGGGTGATGTAGATAGTTTGTAAGGTAGGTGCACAGAGGTTACGTACTTATAAGACATATACAGTTCAAATATATTTAAACGTAACATACACACATAGACTTAAATATAACATGCATATACAAATATATAATAGATTAACGTATACATAAATACTATATATTTCTTTTATGTGTTTTATTATTGTCAGGACAAGGTTTGTACAGAAAAAAACCTAAGGTGTTATATATTTCTTAGTCCTCTCAGTCGTACACACTGGGGCCCTGCGGGAATTTAACAAGGGTTTACTAAAATAAAAAACAAAAAAAAACAACAACCCATAATGTCCTACTGCTGGGCTCGGGTCTCCTCTCAGGAGAGGGTTAAGGCCATACGTCCCCACGCTGGCCAAGTGCGGGTTGGGGACTGGCAAGAATACGTTGTGGCTACGTAAATCTTGCCGTTGGATGTTTTTAGGCCGCCCGAAGGCCTCCAACTAAGCTTCACGACTGTTATCGTATGATAACAACCGGGACCGACTGCTTAACGTGACCTCCGAATCACGGGGACGCTCATGGTAACATGCCACCAGCGGTCACCCATCCAGGTACTGACCGCGCCATCGTTGCTTGCCCTCGATGATTGTTTCTAATCACTGAGTGCAACTGGGCTATGAGCGCCTAAAATAAGTTATATAACTAAAATAAGTTTATTGGTAATTCAGAGAATTTTGACGAAAATTAATATAGCGATACGAAGTCCGCCGGTTCAGCTAACAGATAACTAAGTAAGTTTACATGACACATCTCGGTCTCAGTTTTCTCGAGACCAATATAGCATTCCGTATCCAAGGATGGGACTGCATGGAATTGCATTGTTATGCCTGTCAATTTCGAGATATTTCTCTGTTAAACCATTTTTGAAATGTAGAATGCGCACTTTTACGATACGCACGTGTTACTGAATCGCATTCTTTAAATTTTTCAACCGAAAAATTGGTTACCAGAGAGAAGAGAAGAATGTATAAGTTATTGTGCTAATAGACCATAAAGTTGGAATATCGTTTCAAAAATATAACTTATAGAATGTAATGTAGAAACATGGGTTATGGGTTAGTAACTTGTTGGTTATTTAATACGTTTAAATACATTTTCATTACAAATTCATCCTCTTTCGTTCCTTAACATTACGATCCATTCATCATACTCATTCATCATACATAGGACCAACTTATCAAGCCTTAAAATGACTTTTTTATGTTGAGTAGACTAAGGAGTCCTATGACCACCTTTTGTATATATATAATCACAATTTTAATCATCAAATTAACATACACGTTCGAAGTAACACATAGGAGTAACACTCCCCATTCGAAATTTGACATTAATCGGTGGGAGGGAGCTGAATAAAATTGAGCTGCATTCGAACTGTATAAAAAGGTAAATTCAAACAAGTTGTCATAAAAAATAGATGTACTCATAGTAGTTTTAGGCTTTACACTAAAAGATTTCAAGCGTATGTTCAGCTGAGTTCAACCCTAAATACCGATGGGTTATTTTTCTCAGAGCCTTAATTAAAGTATAATACTCTATTTTAGAGTTCGGGCATCCTTAGTTAGCACCGACGTGCGGAGTGGCGAAGACAATTATTCGGTAACAATTTAAATCTATACAAATAATAAAAAAATCTTATTGTAGTTTCAAATTAAAAGCTTTTCAATAAACGCAAATAAAAATATATACTATACATGCATCAAAAAATAAATTTTTACAATTTTCGTTTAACTATCTGCTTGTTCCAGCTAATGTGTGGAACGGCTGGACCGATTTTAACGGACACAACTTATTGAGGAGAACACAAACCAATCTAACGTTCTGGCATAAAGATATCATCGTCATCCTTTAATAGTCAACTTCTGGACTTAGGAATCTTCTTAAAAAAGAAGTTTCTGTTCTGTTTCTGCTAGAGTAACAAGCTAGACTAACTCCCAAACTAGATGTTTCTGTGACTTGGGAATTAGTGTTCTGCTGTTATATAGATATGTCATAAGAGGTAGAAACATAATAATAAAATGCGAGGGATACAGATATTAAGGCACGCGCGCGTGTGTGTGTGTGTGTGTGTGTGTGTGTGTGTGTGTGTGCGTGTGTGTGTGTGTGTGTGTGTGTGTGTGAGAGAGTAAATGTTTGTAGAAAAAAAACTATGAGCCTTTTATCGATACGGTTGTATATCAATTGCCCAGAGCGATAAACAATATAACAACCGCGAATTACACTGCAGGGCTCAGCCAGTCTATATAAATAAATGAGGAACGTGATTGACTAAAATACCCATAGTTCAACGCACAGCCCAAACCGCTGAACCTAGAATCTTGAATTTTGCATATAGGTTCTTTATATAATGTAAGTGAGCACTAACAAAGAATTTTGGAAATACGACTTAAGGGGGTAAAATAGGGGATGAAAATATCTACTTCTGCACGAGTGAAGCCGCAGGCAAAAGCTAATTATTTAAAATTCTCGTGACACGTTGTTGCTCAAAATAAACTCCAAAACAATTCGACCGATTTTCACGATTTATTTTCAAATGCATGTATTGCTTTCGTGCCTAAGATAGAATAGTTAACATTACGCTTAGACCATTAGGAGCCAAACATGATTAAAAAGAGACTCAGATGAAATTGTATGACATAGCTAAACAGGTATATATGTCGGATACACCCAAACTCAGAGACAAATATTCTCAGATCATACTAACATTGATTTGACGCGCTAATCAAACATGAGATCTTAACACAGCGGTCACATACGTTACTGTACTACCGAAGCTGACACCCATACCTGTATACAGTATCTTATTGTTATTTTTTGGCAAATTTTCTAAATCAAATCTAATAAATCGTAGGTCGGTTTATCGTCCCCAAAACCCCCTCCACACTAAACTGCAAACGTTGAAGCCGTTTCCGAGATTCAGATTATAAAATATAAAAACAAGATTGACTCGTTTATAACTATTAGAAGTAACAAACACACCTTTTTTTCTTTTATCCCAACAGAAACACAATAATCACCAGTTAAAAAAACACAGTCACACAAAACTCTTAAACTTAGCCGACAATAATCATTCACAATTTTGTACGCAGCTTTTTTGGTTGAACTGTCGGTATTGTACCGCGCCGTGATTACAACTGCGGACCTCGAGTTCCGAATTATTTAGGCAATTATTACTCTTGGTTTACAACTAAAATTGAAAGTTTGAATTTAATAGTGGTTTTGTAATATTCAAGGTCAATTGTACGCAAGATGAGACTCGGCATGCATCAAGATCTTTACTAACAAGTCATATTGTATCGACTGATCGTGAAGTTTTGGAAAGGCACCGGCGACGTGTCCTTGGGTAATAGAGCTTTTTGTCCTAGAATAAAAAAAGCTGCCACGAGAACTGCCGACAGAAGTCTAAATATAGAAAATTAAATATATATTATTATTTTTAGATATTCAAATTACTGACTTGATCTAGAATTAAAAATTGTCGACTTGTGTTATATGTAATGAGCATTGAATTAAAATATGTATAATTCTAAACGGCAGTAGATATAAACTGATTTCATTACGAACGGCTCGACCGGGGTGGTACTACCCTCGCACAGAAGATCAACACGAACCATGCTGTCGTATTTCGTTGGTGAATGCGATACCGGAGGCCCAATGAAGCAGAAATATCACTAGGCCGCCATGGTGTGGGTCACCATGCTGCATTGTTGCATTGTCTGCATTCCCAATGAGTATGGTGACCACCACTCTTGGATTCTGCTTATACTTTTTATCTAGCAGAATATAGTGTGTATATAGTATAGTATAATAATGATATGGTTTGTTTCTCAAAACACAGACAGAAATACACAAAATCAAAAATTCAACACATATCAAAAGCAGTTACGATGAACTTTGGTTCCCAGGATAAGATTTAACTTGTGTTTAGGGTACCAGTGTCCTCGCGTACAATACATACATATGTTTGAAGTAACTGGAAAACAAACACAGTGTTTATCCTGGAAATTTAAATCAATATAAATAGAAAATTGATATTCGACTGGCTATGGAAAACAAACAGCTAACAGTACTGGTTCTACTGGACTTCAGCAGCGCTTTCAATTCTATTGATTTTGACATCCTCTTAGGCACTCTATCGTCTCTGAATGTTTCTAGATCTGTAATTGCTTGGTTCAATTCTTACATTCGGGGTCGCTCGCAACTGGTTCGCTCGGAAGAGTCTACCTCTAACTGGTGTAATCTTACTGCGGGTGTACCCCAGGGTGGCGTACTGTCTCCTCTACTCTTCTCCATTTTCATCAATGCTATCACTAAAGTTATTTCTTCTCGGTATCATCTTTATGCGGACGACTTGCAGCTTTACCGACATTTTAAGGTCAGCGAGGTCACGGAAGCTGTAACTGCCATCAATAATGATCTCCGAAATATCTACACATGGGCAAAATCTTTTGGGCTTCTTGTCAATCCAGCAAAATCTCAAGCAATCATTATTGGTGGCAGATACATGTATAATAGCCTCGATTTGAGTTCGCTACCTCCAGTGTCCTATAACAATGCGATCATACCATATTTGACACAAATTAAAAATCTTGGGATTTTTATGGACTGCTACATGTCATGGACCACACATATTACAGAGGTGAGCAGAAAAGTTTTTGGAACATATCACTCCCTCAAACGTCTTCAAAATTTTTTGCCCTTTTCGACTAAAGTCCTACTTTCTCAGTCCCTTCTCCTTCCACTTATTGACTATGCCGATGTTTCTTTCCTCGACGCTGCAGAAGAACTTTGGAATAAGCTAGAACGGCTACAAAATCTCTGTATCCGCTTCATATTTGGTCTGAAAAAGTTCGACCATGTTTCGGAGTTCCGGAAACAGCTGAAGTGGTTACCTATTCGGCAGCGTCGAGATCTACACATACTTTCCTTACTGTATTCCACTATTTACAACCCCAATTCTCCTTCATATCTTCGTGACCGCTTTGAGTACTTTATTCCCAGAAGCCAACCCTGTCGCTCATCCTATTCTCTCATTCTTCGAACTCCTTCTCATACTTCGAGTTGCTACAATCACTCTTTTAGTGTTGCAGCTGTGCGACTATGGAATGCCTTACCGCGTGCGATACGCGCCAGTCCTTCTCTGAGTATGTTCAAGAGGCGAACTAGGGATTATTATCTGTCCCTACAATAACCGGATCGTTATTTTATCATATGTATTTGTATATATGTATGTGTGTATGTATATGTATGTATGTGTATATATGTATATGTATGTATATGTGTATGTATGTATGTATGTATTTGCGAATGAATATCGTATGTGTTTACTAATATGCATAAGGTATTCAACTGTAGTTATAAAATCAATGTCTATAAATCACTATTATTATCTTTTTAATTTGTTATTATATTCGTTTCTTTTAAATACGCATAACTATGTCCTTACATTTTGCACTATCCTCTGTTCACTCAGGGTTTGCTGGCAGAAAACTCAATGTTGAGTTAAGCACGCCTTTTGTACATGACACTTCCTTGTATTTTGTTCATACTTGTATTTTCAACGTGTACAATAAAGAATAAATGAAAATGAAAATGAAATGAAAATTAGAAAGAAGATATATTATTTTGGCAGAATGAACAGGACATGATGTGGTCCCGTATCATGTGGTCATAATTAAGTCAGTCACGCATTAGGGTATGATTTATGAGTCTTTTATTTCTCTTCATATGTAATTAAATAATTAAATATTTCGGACGTCTAACACACAACGTCATCTAGTCCCAAGCTAAGCAGAGCTTGTGTTATGGGTACTAGACAACTGATATGAATATTTTTTTTGTTAATATATACATATTGTACATAGAAAACACCCAAACTCCGAAACAAATATTTATAGATCATTCAAACATTTGATCAATCGAACTCGAACACTACTCCACCGAAGCAGTCAATTGAATTAAAAAATTATAGTAATGCTTATATATATGCATGTATGTGTGGTTATCTATTAGTATGTAAAAGTATGTGTTTTAGAACTATGTGTGTATGTTTATATACATATTTAAATATGTATGTGTACGGTCGTATGGAAATAAATCATTTGTTCAAACTCAATTAACGTCAACTAGAACTGTCTCTCTGAAACATTTGATCCATCCTAAGGTTGCCTGGAAGAGATTGCTTTTGGCAATAGTGCCGCCCTTTGTACACTAAACTTCGGATATTTTATGTGTTATGTTACTTATTTAACACTGTAATGTGGTGTGCAAACCTGTTCTTGAGGTCTCGCGTTCGATTCCCGGCTCGGATCAAATGTATGTATGATTTTTTTATATTTGTTTCGGGCTTTGGGTGTTTTCTATGTATAATATTTATTTACGAAAAAAAGTATTTATATCAGTTGTCTAGTATCCAAAATACAAGCTCTGCTTAGTTTGGGGTATGTACGAAATATTTTTTTATACAAATTGTTGTTCTTGTATATATTTATTATATCTCCGAAACGGCGCCAATGATTTTCATGATATTTAGTTTGCAGGGATTTCGAGGGCGATAAATCAATCTAGCTTGGATTCATTTTTAGAAAATCTACCATGCTCGGTAATCCATGTACTGTATTTATCTAGACGATATGAGGTAACGAAACGCGAGTAAGGTTACGTTACATTTACAGCAACCACGATTAATACATAACCTTCAAAACTTGGTGTTGCCCGGCGTAAATTACTCGTAACGACTTGGTCAGATTTGGTCAGACTACATACCTTATATGTCAAAACTTTAAAATTTGATAACCATCTATCTACATAAATGAACAAAATTAAAGTGTCTGTTTGTCTTTTCAAATTAACAGGTTTTCACTAAATGCATATAAGGTTACTTACATCAAAAAAGTAGTTTTAAAAATTGGTTATCTATTGTTTTTCCGGCTATCTGTACAACGGCTGGACCGATTTTTAAGTGACTCACATTATCAGATAGTTGATGATATGAGAAGTAACTTAAGCTACTTTTTTTAGACTAGCTTCGCTCTGCGGCTTTTCTCGTGGTTTATCGTCTAGTTTATATTTTATAAAACATGCCTGTGCCTGCAGCTCCGTCCGCGTCGGCCATCGCAGTTAAAAATAGTAAACATCATCATCATCGGGTCTCATATTTCGACACTTCAAATGGCGATGATTATGGAGGAACTATTCATGCGTCAAAAGGTCCAAAGTAGTTTACGTTTAATGAGGTAGTAGGTAGATAAACTTTTTGATTAGTATTTATTATAGAAAAGTAACCTGGCTTTACATTTTTTATATTTAAACACTGGTTCTAGTCATGATTCCATTGGGACATTTTTAAGGGCTGAATCGCCGTAGCAAGTGATTTCCCAAAATACGTACGTGAGTAAAGCCGAGTCTCCTTTTTAAATAACAAATATTACCACATAAATTACTACGAAAATTGCATAAAATATAAAATAAAACTGAATATGATAAACGGCAACAAAAGACATCATACTATGGGTAATATTTTGACTAACATATTGTTTAGTGGTACAACTACATTTTACATTACGAAACTAATTCTTCTTCTTCAAGAATCAAAGTATCTGCAAAACTAGTATTAAAATTAGCAGAGAATAAATGGTTCATTAATCTTTTTTCATTTAAACTACCTCAGTCAGTACCTGAATCACACAAAACTTGACTGCGAGACTATGTAGCAGTATGCATCTAATAGATTTTAACGGCATTTAAATCAAGGTGGCCTTTCTCTGTTTGTGGGGTCAAATTTTTTGCTCATGGACATTTAATGTTTAAACTTTTTGTTATTCAATTAATAACTGCCTCTGTGGCGCAGTGCTAGCGAATGTGACTGCTGTGCTAGAGGTCTCAGGTTCGATTCCTGAGTCGGACCAAATGTTTCTGTGATCTGCAAATATTTGTTTCGGAGTTTGGGTGTTTTCTATGTATAATATGTATGTATTTACAAAAAAAAAGCATATAAGTATTAATATCAGTTGTCTAGTACCCATAGTAGAAGCTCTGCTTAGTTTGGGACTAGATGGCGTAGTGTGTTAAAATGTCAGAAAAAAAATATTCTATTGGTAGTGTGCTAGTTATAGCAGTAGTTTATTTTACTGTTTCGATTAAGAACATGGAGAGTCACTATCTCCATTAATCTTATGGTCATCGCAAGATGCCACTAAGGGGTAATGACCTTTTTCACCGACTTTCCAGTTATAACTTTGGTGAAATGTATTTTTTTGTTTTTTTATGGATACGCGGGCAAAGGAGCAGACGTATCGGCTTATGGTGAGCTATTACCGCCGCCCATGGACATCTGCAACACCGGCGCGTAGCCTTTGGGGGATGGGGAGGAGGATTGGGATGGGGGGAGGGATTGGAGTATGGGCCTCCGGTGTCCTTACTTACTCGGTGAAGCCCATCGCAAGCGCTGTTTCTCACCGGTTTTCTGGTGGCTCTCCCACGTATTAAATCATTGATTCATTCATTCTCCTTCTGGCGATTTTTGATCAACCATTAAACTTGTCGCTTTTATGCTGACTTTCACATGACTATGCTGATTTTTTTAATTTATTCTTATTTTTTTTTGGAAAGCCTATAACGTATAAACAACACTACGCCGACTGTTTGTACAGTCGTATTCAATAGGTATGACGTCAGTAACCAATATCCACTAAAATAACGTATTTAACTGATAAAACGGGGTTCTGAGAGTAAAAAAATCGTTTTTATTTTCATATTTAAAGCGAGATTAATAGTAAATTAACAGAAATAAAACTTCAAAATACAGCAATCCGCCATGTTAAGTTGAACACCAATCAGAGCGAGTTACGTCACTTCTATAAAAGACACTTTGTTCGGATATAATCGACGATCACTTAACTGTTTTTAAGAGCTATAATTGACACTGGCCGACGAATGGTGACGTCATGTCTTAGATGACCGAGCATTTTGAAGAAACAAAATATATATAAGTCATCATGCTTATTGTCTTGTACATGTAAAACTTAGCATCGTCGTATTTGTCGGAATGAGGGTATTCGAATAATAAATTGTTACGAGCGTGTGACACAGTCGAACGGTTATAACAGTCGGGCGAGATGGGGACGGTACATATACAAATCGGTGCAATAGGAAACAGGGGACAGTTTCTCTTCAAATTTCTCTCCGTTTACACCTCTTAATATATATTCTTTTCTTTTTTTTAAAAAAAAGACAATTCCCGCATTAGGAATATACATTCCTGTGTCACGGGGATCTTTACAAACATACATAAAACGGACACAAAGTACACCCAGACTTAGAACAACAATTTATGGATCACACAAAGTGTTGTCCCATGTAGGATTTGAACCCACAATACTTGGCGCAGTAGGAAGCGGTGTGGTGGCCACTGAAACCACTAGGCCAACCGTGTAGTTAATATAACACCTCCAAATAATAAAACCTCTAAATTGTGTCATGGATCACTCTTGAGCCATAATAGTGTTCGATTATTTAATTCATGACTTATTATGTTTATATTTACATTGTGTGGTTATATCGTACTCTTGTGCAATCAATTTTAATTTAATAAATTTGTGTTTCCATTCATGTTCATTCCCTTTCTATTTACAAAATTAGTAAATGTTTAGCTTTATTTCAAATTAATTATATTTGTGGTTCATATTTCTCGTTTGTCCGTATGTAACTCCTTTAATAATAATTAAGGTTTTCAATCAATTACCGAAATATTGATACAATATAACGTTCATTTAATTTCATTTAATATATTGATTTCTATATTTATTGTGTTGTGTATGAAATTTAAAACTGCCACTCGGTATATTATGTCTCCCTGCCTCACTCCTCTCTGCAGTTGTATAGGCTTCGAGTAATGATCCTGTAGACGAACCGAAATAGTAGCGTTTTCATACACACACTTCAACACTTCGATGTACCAGTAGTCGATTTGGCACCGCTGGAGAGACTGGAATACAGGCCACGTTACGATCAAAACTTTTTCATAGTCCACAAACATCAAGCATAGAGAGAGGGGAGGTTATATTATTCGGACTTATATATAACCTGCCGAAGCGTAAATTTGTGGAAAAGCCTTTTTTGGAAACCAGCTTATTCGGGCGGCTGGAAGTCATCAAATTTGCGTTCCAGACGATTCCTAATGACTCTCGAGAACAGCTTAACACATTACTCAGAGAGGTATTCGAATTTACATTCCTGTGTCACGGGGATCTTTACAAACATACATGAAACGGCACAAAGTACACCCAGCACCACATGATCCGTTCGTTTATTCGATAACTAACTTACTAGTCGCCGGTTGAGGATAGATATTGATTTAAGATCATCTATGTTATCACATAACAGAACTCACGCCTTGGTGTAATCATGTTGTTACTGTCAGTCGGCATACAATCTGCACGTATTTTTATATGAGTTGCATATTGACACTGCTCATAAATCATTGTGAAGTTATACTCGCATGATTATAGTGAGACAAAAAAAAATACATATACCCAGAATACAGATATTTTCAAACAGGCATTTTTTTCATCTAACCGTATCCCTTTTTGTCGGATTTTTTCACGACGAATATTAATTGAATAAACAAAAATCGTGTAAGCAAATCGAACATGCAGTTAATAATAACGAGTTTGTAGTGGCTAAATTCAATTTTCTCGTTCGGGTAAGCACTCCTAAGCACATTGTTATAACTCCGTATATGTTACTTTAAAATATCTCTTGTTTTGTCTCTTATCACAAACTTATAAAGCATTTTTGCAAACCTTACATATTTCCTATGTAAGGTTTTTTTTATGTATATTGTTTATAATTACAAAAAGTATTAATATCAGTTGTCTAGTACCCATAGTACAAGCTCCGCTTAGTTTGGGACTAGATGGCGTTGTGTGTTAAAATGTCTGAACATATTTATTTATTATCTGAACATGACTGCCTCGGTGGCGCAGCGGCAGCGTATGCGACTGCTGTTCTTGAGGTCTCGGGTTCGATTCCCGGGTCGGATCAAATGTTTGTATGATCTACAAGGTTTTTTCGGAGTTTGGGTGTTTTCTATGTATGATATGTATGTATTTACAAAAAAAAAGCATATATATTTATTTATATCAGTTGTCTATTATCTATAATACAAGCTCTGCTTAGTTTGGGACTAGATGACGTTGTGTGTTAGATGTCCGAAATTTTTTCTTATTATTATTATTTATTTATATTCCATGCCAACTTCATCCCCTATTGCTATTTTACCTCCTTGAGGGTAAATTTTAAACAAACTATTAATGTAATTTTTATTTACATCGAAATAACAGCCTAAAAATTGATTTCTATTTTAGCTTATTGCTAGAAATGACGAAACTTCTGTACACAATTTTGATGATTTGTAATAAGCATAACAATACATAATCGGCTTATTTATTTCTGTTAATTAATATAATTGTAATATACTCGTTGTGATGTATTTGTTTAATTCCTTCACTCTTTCTTCACTCGCCTTAACACACACACACACACACACGCGCCTTAATATCTGTTTCCCGCCTTTTCACCGAGAAGCTGTAGACTTTTCTATAGTCTTTGCGCTTCATATGTGCCCAAGATAGGTATGGAACCTTCAGGTATTAGGCCTTCTAGGACTCGTGGGCCTTTGTGAATATGACGGTCTAGTTTACTTGTCGTAAAGACGCCCGGCGTAGGTAACGCGCAAGCGTATGGCAAGTGAACCACCACACTTCTATGCAACCTTTCACCCCCTATTTTCAACCCCTTACACTCCTTTTTTCGCATTAAAAAGCAGCCCATGTCCTTTCTCGGGCTCTAAACTATCTGTATACCTAATTTTATTTAAATCAGTTCAGTAGTTTTGCCGTGAAAACTCTACAGGTTGACAGATAGAGTTACTTTCGCATTTATAATATTAAGTAATTATTATACAGATTACTTTACCACAATCTCATCTTATCTCTGCGTTGCCTAATCTATTGACTGGTATTAAGTCCGCTGAAGCAAGTATTTGCACCTTAAGTCGGTTCTTACGACACCAATGAGATGAATAGGGATGGAGTCACTTTAACTAGTATTATCCGTCACCCTATGCATTTAGAAAAAAAAAACATGTCTATTAGCAGTGTGTTTACTATAGTACCAGATCTACCTAGTTAGTTCAGTTCAGTTCAGTTAGTTGTTCTTAAATAAATATCCGAAAAGAAGGTACTATCTAAATTTTGGCCGAGTTGCATCACTATAGGTCATGGTTACACCGTTTGTAATTGCAACATGCTACTGACAAGTGGTTAAAGGTCAAGATTTACACATAAATCAAATATAACATACCATGAGAGAATGTTATAACTAGAGATGTGCGTGATATTTATCCGAATAGTATCCGCACATATCCAATTTCACAAAATTCAGTATTTACTTTATATTTTTAGTACTTGCTACGTATTTTGGGTAGTATACTAAGATGCTTTTTATGGGATATTTTTGTTCATTTACTACTAGAATAGATTTAATTCAAATTTTGTATGTATCTTACCAAACAACATATAGGCTACATATTACAAATGGCAAACTTTTATAGTTTTCAGGTTAATATTAATGTTAAATTTCACTCAAAAATAATGTGGCTTCCTATAAGTAAATTTGGTAGGTAGGTAGGTAGGTTTTCCAAAATCGGTTCAGTAAATCCAGAGATTACCTCCTACAACTTCACCTGTTTATAAAATTAGTCAATCGCGATGGCTACAAAAAGCACACTAGTTTCAAAGATTTTGCAATAAAAGCGCTGCCACTTGTGTTCATGAATTGTTATATATATTATAAATACATTATACAGTATTATATGTTTATTTTGATCTTTACGTAAAGTGGCGTTTGAGGATTACGTATTAACGTTGTTTTGAGTGTTGTGGGTACAAACCTAACATAGAACTACACTTTTTGTAGTTTACGTATGAGTATTTCTTGTATTCGTAATATGAATGTTTGTGAAACATTCCTGATGCGAGAGTTTTCTTCAAAATTTAACTTGAAGTCGGTATCCGTATTGTCGGATACGTATTTTTAATGACCCGGTACATCACTAGTTTCAAACCAGACATTAATGATGTTCGTTATCTAATATTATACTTTACTATAATTATTTTAATAAATGACTAAGCAATATTTAGTTTTCGCCCACTGTTATGTATCACATTAAAATGTTATGTAGGAACATTATTCGGATGTTTTTGACGATCTGACTACAAAACTATTGAGTGCAGAAGCCATTGCTTGATCAATTTTGAGTATTTATCATCATCATCAACCCTTAATGTCCCACTGCTGGGCTCAGGTCTCCTCTCAGGAGAGGGTTAAGGCCATATAATAATTTTTTTTTATAATAATAAATAAATATTTTCGGACATCTAACACATAACACCATCTAATCCCAAACTAAGCGGAGCTTGTATTATGGGGACAACTGATATGAATACATAAATACTTTTTTTTTTTGTAAATACATACATATTATACATAGAAAACATCCAAACTCCGAAACAAATATTTGCAGATCTTACAAACACTTGGTCCGACCCAGGTGTCGAACCCGAGACCTCATGGACAGCAGTCGCGTAAGATACCACTGCGCCACCGAGGCAGTTTGTCCCCACGCTGATCAAGTGCGGGTTAGGGACTGTCAAGACTACGTTGTGGCTACGTAATCTTGCCGTTGGATGTTTTTAAGCCGCCCAAAGGCGTCCAACTTAACTTCACAACTGTTATTGTATGATAACAACCGGGACCGAATGCTTTTTTTTTCACACGTGGAAACCTCCTCGGGCTTTCACCACACCGGAGTTTACGGCGGGGCGGTGTTCGGAATCGAACCGGCTAAAACCACACAGTGTGCCACTCTGCGCCTGAGACGGAAGAGATCCGGGAACCGCGGGACCGATTGCCTAACATGACCTCTGAATCACGGAGACGCTCATGGTAACATGCCATCAGGGGTCACCTATCCAGGTACTGACCGCGCCGTTGTTGCTTACCCTGCCCTGCAACTGGGCTATGAGCATTTATTTACGCATTTATTATTTTATTTTATATTATTGACGCAACACAATTCATTACATTTATACTGCTGTTGGTAATACAGCTCCGGCTAACCATTACATAACGGGTTTTGTGATGACGTATCCGGTAAATTATTAATAAGCATGACTCATATACATCGAATGATGTTGTGACTAAGACAAATAAATAATGAAAGAATGCAATGTGAATTAAATTATATCTATACCCATAAGGTATACAACAATCTTTACTAACCAATAAAAAAAAACAGTTTCATTCCCATAATGCCGACTTTTTGAGAATCGTTCATATTATTACTTATTTTACTGTCTCTTTGGCGCAGTGGTAGCGTACGCGACTGCTGTCCATGAGGTCTAGGGTCGGAATCCTGGGTCGGACCAAATGTTTGTATGACCTCCAATATTTGTTTAGGAGTTGGGTGTATTCTATGTATAATATGTATGTATTTACAAAAAAAAGTATTAATGAATTCATATCAGTTGTCTAGTACCCATAGTACAAGCTCTGCTTAGTTTGGGACTAGGTGGCGTTGTGTTTTAAAATGTCTGAATATATTTATATTTCAACAAACTTATTTAAAACTAGTTCATGCCCGCAGCTCCGCCTTCGTATATGTTGGTTATCGCAGCAAATAGTAGCCCATGTATTATTCTGATGTATCAGCTATATTACTGTAAAGTTTCATCTAAATCCGTTCAGTTCAAACTTTCACATTTATAATATTAGTATAGATATAGATATTGATTTGTGCTTTTCATGCGCAACATAAATGATTTTAAATGTAAACTAGCTGTTGCCCGTGGCTCGATTTTATATGCATTTAATAAAAAACTATATATAACAGCAACGTGCTTACTGCGTAGTCTTTCATTTTTCAGCCATGTATGTCAACTTAATAGTCTGGTTTATAGTCTGACTAGATTTTGAGAGCGGCTGTACCCGCGTGTATGTCGGTTATCGTGATTAAATGTAGCCTATGTCTTTCCTCAGGAATCGCAGTATCTCCACACCAATTTTCATTGAAATCGAAGCAGTGGTTTAGCCGTGAAAGCATGACAGATAGACAGACAGACATAGTTAATTCCGAAACTGTTATATTATTTTCTTTTTATGGAATAGGGGGCAAACGAGCAGACGCATCGCCTGATGGTAAACGATTACTGCCGCCCTTGGACACCCGTAACACCAGAGGCGTCACAAGTGCGTTATCGGCCTTGGGGGATGGGGAGGTGGATGAGGGAAGGGAATTTATATATAGATAAAGACTATGCTGATAATAATATGATGACGACACGGCCCTAATTTTTACTTCAAAAATAGCAACGAATTATATCAGAGCGCCTGGCTTTAATATTGTAAATACCTGATTATGGAATAACTTCCTCACGTTGAATCCTATAAAAACTAAATATCTTCACTTTTCCATGCGCAAAACTCTAAACGTTCTAATGAACACATCCATTATTGTCGCTGGTACATCGTGTACAACATGATTTTAACAATATATGTAAATGGTCGCACGATGTCGGACTAGTACTAAATGCCAATAAAACTAAAATCATTCACGTCCAGTCTAACCACTTACTTAATTACGACAAACCAATCGAAGTAGTAGCTCATTGCCACTGACGCTTGTATGAAAGAAACATTACGCATGTATCTGTGATACATTATAACATTATGCATGTATCTGTGATATTTTGGAGCAAGTATCTAACTATAAATAAATACCTAGGTCTGGTAGTGAACGACAGAACAGAACTGGGGCTACCACATCAATATAATTTGTGACAAACTAAGAGTAATATTAGGTAAATTTGCTATACTTAAATATAAGATTCCTTTTTAAATACTACTAATTCTATACAATGCCCTTGCTTGCTGAGTCAATAATTTCATATAGAATCACTAGCTACGGAAGAACTTTCCACTTTTCAGAGCACTCAAATGCCATTACAAGGTAGGCTCGCTATCCGGGGCATGGAAATCTACTGAGATCTTAACCAACGCGAATACGTTGAGAGTGTCACTAAAGAGGCCCCGCGGAAGCTAGGTGTTTTAAACAAGGTGAGACGGTTCTTCTCGCCGGGGCATCTGTGTCTTCTTTACAAGACCCAGGCTCACTCGTGCATGGAGTACTGTTCTCATCTTTGCGATGGTGCCGTACTTTTTATCTATTTGACTCTCTCGAACGGTTGCAGCGGCGAGCAATCCGCATTGTCGACAGTCCGGAAGCCACTAAGTTCCTTGAGCCTCTGCAGTGTCGTAGAGAAATTGGCTCCTTGGTAGTCTTTTATTGCCTTTACCATGGAGAGCGTTCAGTAGAGCTCTTCCAATTGTTCCCCCCTCTCCCTTCCTCTGCAGGACAACACGTGCTGGCCTTGGAAGTTACCGCTTTGAAGTGGCAGACATACGTTCACGTACTCATCGCTTCGGTTCTTCCTTTTTGTGCCGAGCGGTCAAAACCTGAAACTCACTACCAGTGCACGTGTTTCCTTCCCACTATGATCCCGGGTCCTTTAAATGGGGCGTGAAAAAGCATCTCACCAGGCCGCCATAGTGCGGGTCACCATGCTGCATTATCCTTATTCGATAGAGGATGGTGACCACCACTCTTGGATTCTGCTCATGTTTTCCATCAGGCAGGGCAGAGTCATTTCGCAGCTAAAACATATAACAAAAATCTTTTAAAACTTACTTGGATAGAATATAAAACTAAAAACTATAACGCCAGATAAATTTAAAAACACGGTGTGCGCTGGTTACAATGCCAGTGCCCTGCTCAAAAATACTGCCAATTCATCTTAAAATAAAAATGTGGCTCTTAATTGAAAAATATCACATTAAAAAGATAGAGGATAGGTAGATGATTAGGTGTGTTACTTGTATGTGAGCTAAAAGTTTTCCAAATATGTCTGTGTGTCTGTCTGTGACATCGTAGCTCTCAAACGCATGGATCCATTTATTTATTTATAACTTTATGCACTTTTGTACATCGGCGGACTTAATGCCCAAGGCAGTCAACCTTTGGGTGGTCTAAAAACCTTAATAATAAGCGCACATAAGTTACATACTTAAACATCTAAAAATGCATTACAAAGCATTATACCGAGGTTTCGATGCGGTTTTTTTTTCATTTAAAAGCCAGTTTCTTTGCGATTATTCTTGGCTACGTTTGGGTAATATCGGTCCAGCAGTGTAAGAATATCAGCTCTTTTCCAAAATGATACAAGCCTAGCTATATATAAGCTATTAGCTTGTTATATAATAGATTAAATAGAAAAATATATGTTCAGACATTTTAACACACAACGCCATCAAGTCGCAAACTAAGCAAAGCTTGTACTATGGGTACTAGACAACTGATATTAATACTTATATAATTTTTTTTTGTAAATACATACATATTATACATAGAAAATACCCAAACTCCGAAACAAATATTTGCAGATCATACAAACATTTGGTCCGACTCAGGAATCGAACCTGAGACCTCTTGCACAGCAGTCGCATTCGCTATCACTGCTCCACAGAGGCAGTTCAGAAATTTGTTATGTTAGTTGTAAAAACACAATACACATTTGATTACAAATCTTGTACGATTAAACTGAGCAGCTACTTGAAATATGTAAATAAAATTATTTTGCTGAGCTGCCTTAGCGCATTATCTTGACCCACTTATTTCCAGTACCACAAAATTGGTGTGTATGTCATTAAATTATATTGTTACCTTAAGCTAAATATGTAAATTAAGTGGATAAAATTGTTTGTAAGTATTTTCTCCGTTCGAGACATATATTCAATTTAGTTCGGTCAATTAGCAATATATAAATATTTGAGACACCTAACACACAACGCCATCTAGTCCCACACTAAGCAGAGCTTGTATTATGGGTACTAGAGAACTGATATGAATACATATATATATATACTTTTTTTTTCTAAATACATACATATCGTACAAAGAAAACACCCAAACTCGGAAACAAATATTTGTAGATCATACAAACATTTCATCCGACCCAGGAATCGAACCCGAGACCTCAAGAACAGCAGTCGCATACGCTACCGCTGCGCCACCGAGGCAGTTATTATTAGTAATTAATGTTCTTTGTTTACAAATTTAAGAATTCTATTGTAAATTATTGTACCTTTTTAACAAAGCAGACATTATAATTTTATTTATTTGGATGTAGTATGTATAGATAAGTATTCTAACTGCCTCATTGGTCTAGCGGTTGATGTATGCGACTGCCAATCAAGAGGTCTCGGGTTCGAAGCCCGGGTCGGGTCAAAAGTGTTATTGTGTTTTTCTGATTATAGAAATATTTAAAAACAGCTCAGAGTTTGGAAGTTGGGGTCTGAACCCCCGTGCCTCAGAGAGCATGTATGGGCCGCTGGCAGCCTCAGTCACTCAGTGCTAGAGCAAGCGCTGTTTCACACCGGTTTTCTGTGTGGCCGTGGTACCATTCTGGTCGAGCCGGCTCATTCATGCCGAAGCGTGGCTCTACTACGAAAAAATCGTCTGGCCAGCATGGTATGACCTTAAACTTCTTTTCTAAAGAAAGGCGCATTTCAATCAGTAAAAAGTTAAAGGCTGATGAAAATGATGATGAATTCGTCGTCATCCACATTATAGGATGACCCAAAAACAAACAATACTTGTCGTCAAAATATTCTGAATGCCAAGGGTTTTGCAACAGTGCACATATTGACTTATTTATTTCTTTCGTATGCATTACAATCAATAGGCCTGGCGATTGTTCGGTTTTTATGTCACAACTCTCTACAGTCGAAACATTGTATTCAAATTTTAGATGTAGGGTCTTTTGGAAAACAATATAAGGACTTACAATTATGTTGAGGAATTTAGTTCTCGTTTATCGTCAGTTGGTCACATGAGGAGTGGCCAGTTGTTTTACCGATTTTTTATAGAAGAATAAAAAAGCTGTTAAGTGTAAATGAGAATCTGAAAAGTATTTTTCGGGATTGGAAAAATATAACTCGTAGAACTCCCAGAGGACGCCAGAAACCAGGAGACAGACTTTTTAAGTGAGTTGTAATGTGTATAGGTACACGTTATTTACTTGTTTCAAAGTGACGTAGATTTAATAGCTAAATTGATTGATAGAAAACTTCATCTTTATATATTTTTTAACTCTGAAACATATTTGCAGTTTATGCAAACATTTGGTCTGACCCTGGGATCGAGTTCAAAGACAGCAGTCGTATATGCTACCAGTATACTTCTAATCCAAATTGCTATCATTGAAACAATTCATACGGTTACACATTTTCACAGAGTTCGTTTCCGCTTTTTTAATTTTCTAGGCCACTATACTATAAACAAACTTTACATCCAAGCAGACAAGTGTAAGTTTATATGTATATGTATTTAGATGTGTGTATAATATAATAATGCATGTCTGCATTCATGTCACTAATATAAAATGCCTTTGAAATTTCGTCTGCTAATTCACCAAGAGTGCAGAATGTATTAAATCATCTGTATTGTCTATATTTTCCAATTTTAGTTCCATGGATCCAGCAAAGGAAGTTGAAAGCTACCTACTATCTCTTCTGAAGCCTATAAATCAAGCTATTGATCATGGTGACTCTACAATTCAGCAGTTCTACCGCAACACTACAATTTTTGTCACGGGTGGTTCTGGTTTTATCGGGAAGCAATTGGTGGAAAAACTTTGCAGGTAAATAAGTCTTCACGACTAGGAACGGGTCTGGTACCGCAGACAACTCAGGCGCCGAAGATCGCAGAACGATCTCCGTCCTCCTTAAGCGCAAGCCTGGGGGTGACTGGTGAGGCCATCTGTCACCTTTTTTTCGTACGTGTGGAAATCCCCACAGGCCGTCACCCAACCAGGGTTTGCGCCGGGTTGGTGTTGGAATCAGACCGACTAAAATCATACGTTGTGCTACTCTGCGCCTGAGACGGGGGAATCCGGGAACTGCTGTTATTAATACATCCAGATCCCTCCCAGCGAGGCCTTCTGTCACCCTAGCAGAAGCTGGCCAGGGTTACGACGCTAGCGATACAAACGTATCGTCGTAGTCTTGTATATTCATTTATTTAGTAATGGATTTAGTTCGGTATGTATAGGAGGCTAGCAGTGAATCCACTCGATAAGCATGTGACCGACCAGTAATCTGACCAGGCGAGATGACCATGCCTAGTGAATTTCACAGTGGATGTTAGGATGTTACACATACAAAACTTTGCAAAAATTTTCATTGCGCGTTGCAGCAGCTGTAGTTATGGTGTAGTGTTTGTTAGATATTATGAAATAAATAATACTTAAGCTGTCATTTTAAAGATCACATTATCTCATTTTAAAGATATAATTCATCTTTTCTTCGCGCCTTTAGTTTTCGTCATTTCATATCAATTCAATCAAATGTCATTATGAAGCTAGTTTAAACTAGCAAATACCAGCATTGATGAAAATAATGACTGTAAATGACATATATACCTTGGTGTCGATATATTAAAAGACACTTATTTAATTTGTGAAATGTAAAACGCAAATTTATTTGCACTTAGGTGTCCATGCCCTTTAAAGTCAGCATTCAAATGGCGATTAAAATAGGTAATCTCTAAGCTTAGTTATTTATTATTTTAGGTCATGTGAAATAAAGAAAATATATTTGCTAATGCGACCGAAAAAGAACATGACGATTCAGCAACGACTTAAAACTATACTTAATGATCCGGTAAGTTCAAACTATTCACATCTCCTTAGACCTTCGCCTTAGGTGGTTTTGGTCTACTTTGCAACACTAACCTAACAGGGATTGTTTCCAGTTTTCCTTCTCTTTGGGGTGTTGTCCTATACAACAGCAACTGTGTGTAAAACCCTGGGCGCAGCTAGTCAAAAAAAGTAACTGAAAATACTCCTTATATCATCAGCCTTCTAAGTCAGTAAGCAAAAGTCCCGTCAAATTCGGACCAATCGATGAGATATTAGCTGGACCAAACAGACACATGGTAAACTTTCGTAAACATTTACTGAAAAGCTGTTAACTTGAAATAGCAAATATACACTTGAATTTATTTATTTTTATACTTACTTTATTGTTATACGTGTTTGTGTATCTTGATAACCAAAAGTGAAAACACTATTACATACATATCCTTAAGCAAAGGTTTACGAATATGTAGGTATAATGTTTTTTTCACACAGGTCTACGATGAACTCCGTAAAAATAAGCCACAGTTTTTAGATAATATAGTGGCAGTAGAGGGGGACGTTGCTGATATAAGACTAGGCCTTAGTGACACGGATTGGACTGTACTCACTGAAGAGGTAAGCAGAAAGTTGATACAGTTTCTTTTAATGTAACTAATGAATCAGTTTACTGTTGGTACTCTGCTAATATCTTACCCACTCGACAATGATCAACTACAGTTCTCTTCAGCTCTGCGCCAGCATTATTGTTAGTAAGTTTAAGTTTACCTCCTTTTTTAGGGCTGTTGTCCGGTTAAAAAGTAGTAGAGTCATGTTGATTTGTTGAGCACAAACGGGCCAGCTAGACCGGGACGATACTATCCTCTCATAGAAGACCAAGCTAAATGACAGCACTCGTATTACCGTGAGATTGGAGGCGCAATAATGTAAAAGTATCTTAATAGGTCGCCATAGTTTGGGTCATCATGCTGCATTGTGATATTATCTGCATTCGCAATGATTTTTACTCTTGGATTCAGCTCAAACTTTCCGTCAGACAGATTAAAGTCACCTTGGCAGGCTTATATAAATATAAAAACCCGGAATCTTTCTACTTACAGGTAAATATTATTTTCCATGTGGCTGCCACCGTCAGGTTTGATGAGCCAATTAAAGTTGCAACCCTCATCAACGTTCGTGGTACCAGAGAGGCGCTGCAACTTGCTAAACAGTGTAGAAAATTCAAGTAAGCTTATTTAACAAAAATCTTTTGAATATAACATTAACGACATCAGTTCTGGAAACATAGAAACATGACTTTGTGACTGTTTATTGTTCTCCAGATGTTTTACTCATACTTCGACCGCCTACGCTCATGCAACAGTAAGCCGCATCAATGGAGATGTTGAAGAAAAGTTTTATAAATGTCCTTTTTCGCCTGAAGACTTGATCAACATGGCAGAAACTATGAATGAGGACCAGATCTACAATGTTGTATCTAGGTTTGATTCAAATTCAAAATCATTTCTTCAATTAAGACACTAAGTGAAATTTATGAACGTTAAAGTGAAGTTACAGATAAAACTCATAGATCAACACAAACAGACGCCACAAATGTACTGTATTGTCAAAGTGAAATAGGTAAAAATACCTAAATCAATCCATTTCTTCCAGTGACCAAAATGCGTAAAGCCATATAAGAAGAATACTGGCAAATAAACTCATGGCCACTCTTTTTAAAAGTCAAATATTCATGTATTATCAGATAGTCATTATTTTATTAGAATACTAAATGTCTTTCTTGTCCACCAGTTAATTAAAATTACTGCTGTCTCGTTGGTCTAGCTTATGTAACTGTCGATCAAGAAGTCTCGGGTCCGATTCCCGGATCGGAAAGGTGTTCTTGGGTTTTTCTTACAAAAAATCTTAATAACGGACATTTAGTTCAACTTTGGTATTCAGTTTGTTCCTAGGGATGTCTGATGACAGTCTAGTAAACAGGTTGAACTAATAGCCGATCCCAAATATTATTATCGTAAAAGACAATGGTGTTCTTTAAGGCTAGTAAGAAGATGATTAGAAGACTCTAATGATAATTGTTTCTGGATTCCAGTGTGATGAAGGAATGGCCCAATACGTACACATTCACTAAAGCTATAGGTGAGGAAGTGATACGAACTGCAGGTCTGGATCTCCCTAGATGTATTGTGAAGCCCCCAGTTGGTAAGAAAGAGATAAACAAATAGATTATTCACAAAACTAAATGTGGACTATACAGATGATGTAATAATTTTGGCGAAGGAATAAATCACTGATACCAACTTAAACGGCGTTCAACTTAGTTAGACCTGACGTAAGAGTACCATTATCAAAAGTATTTAGCAATCTATTGATGGAAATGGGCTTCTCCCTAGAAAAGAGATTTTGGCCAACTATACCACGGCTAAACGGGTTGGTAAGGGGTTTGTTTTAAGTTTCCATTCTCTTTGTGCTGTTATCATGTTTTTTCAATTGCTTTTACAAGATCCACTGAATGGGTAGAGGCAGTGATACTTCGTATATTTGGTTTGTAACAGTTACCAAGCAGTACAATTGTAAATTACATTCTTATTTTATGTTTTAGTAACAAGCACATACTTAGAGCCAGCACCAGGATGGATTGATTTCTATGCTTGCTTATCTTCACCAGTTGGAGTAAGTTGTATATCGTTTTCTTTAGCCGCCAGACATTTTACAGGTTTGACTATATTTCAATGTTTATATGCTTAATTATCCTAGTCTAAACCATGATAAAATACTATAAATGTTTTTATTCTAAAAGTTAGTATTAGCCAAGTTTTAATTTTCATTGAAAAGTGAAGTGCGTTGGATGCCTTAAGACATTATTGGTGTCTCGAGAATTTTTTTGAATGAGTCTTTAACGAGTCTATTGCGTTCAAAAATAACTTATCATTTTGTTCATATGATTTTGTCTTAGCATTCATAACGTACATTGATAATATTTTTCCTTGAACACAATTATTATTCACGTTATTTTTTTATATTTTAAAAATTATCATCTAAAGTCCAAAGTCCAGTATCAAGGTTTACCCTTGAAAGAAACTAAGTAGTCAGATCGATAGACAAATAAAAAATCTTTAATGGAAGTACAGTATACTATATTAAGTGAAAAACTAACAGCTTCTCATTAAATTCTGTTAATATTAAGTCAATGATGAACGAATGATGAGGGACATAACGTACTTATTCTACTCACTTTTGCCATACGCACTGTTTATCTTGAGACTAAGTCTAAAAAAACGCCTGCATTAGAAAGATACATTCTATGCTGCGGGAGACTTTACAAACATATATGAAACGGACACAAAGAACACCCAGACCAGAATAACAATTTGTGGATCATGTAATGTTTTGTCTTGTACGATTTCAACCCACATCGATTGGCGCAGTAGAAAGGGGTAAAAGTGCCGACCGCGTGACAAACCGTACTTTCGAAGTTTAAGTGTTAAGAGGTTTATACTTGTGTGTTGATTTTAGAGGCCGCTGCGCCTACCATATCTCGGTCAAGAATAAATTGAGTTTAAGTGACCACGAAAATACTTTTATTTAATAACTAGTCCACCCGGTGAACTTAGTACCGTCATATTCGTTTTCATTTGGAAAAACTTATTTAATATGCCCGTGTTAACTTTTGCTCGTGTTTGCCGCCATGTACCGTAGTGTATACGACTAAGCGGACTCAGATAACATAATACCTCCGGGTCTCTTTTATATTTTCTATACAAACTTGTCATGACGATAACAAACACGTTAAAAAAGGAATTATCCAATTTAGTGCATCGCTCGAAAGTTTTGAGCGTACATCCTTTTTTGTGACTCATTTTTATTTATATAGATTTAGCCCAGTTAGTAACCTAATGAAAATATATAATTTACACCTATTTAAGCAGCTCCTAAAATATATCTGTTATTTTATCATAATATACTGCCTAAAAAGGTTAGTAACAAATCCTCTTTTGTTTTCCAGTTCATGCTCGGTGCTGGTTTAGGAATTCTACACATTCATTTGGTTGATAAAGATTTGATAACATGCTACGCTCCCGTGGATTTCGTCAATAATGCCATTATAGCAGCTCCTTGGGACACTGTTCAAAAGAACAGTAATGGTGAAACAAATGTTCCTATATATACTGTCAGTACTTCTGGATGTAAAATTAAATGGAGTAAGTGTAAATGTTTTTAACAGAAAAAGTTTAATAATAAAAATAACTTCATTATACACCAGGAGGCGCTCGTAGCCCAGTTGCACGGTGATCAGTAATAATTGCCGTGGGTAAGGAAAGATGATGTGGCCAGTACCTGCATGGGTGATCGCTTCGTTATATGCATACGTTAAGCAGTCGGGCCCGCTTGTTGTCATAGGATAATAGTCGTGAAGCTTAGTTGGAGGCCTTTGGGTGGCTTAAGAAAACATCAAACGACAAAATTACGTACCCAGATCGTTGTCTTACCAGTCCCCAACCCAAAATCGTGCGTGGGGACATATAACTTTAATTCTCTTGAGAGGTGACCCAATCCCTGCAGTGGGACATTATGGGATGTAGGTCAGGTACACTACTACAAAAAGGACTGAGATGAAATAGAGGATTAAAAGCGTGAGCAAAATCCAAAAGTAGTGGTCACCTACACAGTGGCGGCCAATTAAGATGCTTCTGCATCACGGTCGTGCTGAAATCAGCGTAGCTCTACTCTTGTAAATGGAGTCTGGTCTCCGTTAAGTTACAACCTAATATGGTTTGGTTGGTTTTGTGATTACCACATTCCAATGGTCTCAGGAGTTCATTCTTAAAATGTTTCAACTGTTGTTCTTCCAAAAAAGTCTCAATAACGTTTCCCTTTCAGGATTATTCAGTGACTATCTTCGCTTAGAAGAAACACTTAAGTTGGCATCACCCACGTCCTTCTGGTATGGTTATGGAGTGGAGACTACCAATAATTTTGTTTATTGGTTGTTAACGTGGTTACTACATTATATACCTGGATACTTAGCAGATGCAGTGGTCGATGTGCTGCGGATAAGACCGAAGGGAATACCGCCGTATGTATTCAAAACAATATATTCTGTTTTATCTAGGGCTAACTAAATCTATGTTATTTTTTTGTGAAATAGGGGCAAACGAGCAAACGTATCGTCTGATGGCATGCAATTACCGCCGCCTATGAACACCCGCAACACCAGAGGCGTCACATGTGCCTTGCTGACCTTTTGGGTATGGAGAGTGGGATCTGGGGAGGAGTTGGGGTATAGGCTTCCGGTATCCTCACCGCTCGGTGAAACACAGTGTAACTCTGTGAGGCCATGCTATCAATCCGGTCAAGACCTCCCATTTTACTCCGTTGTTTGATGTATCTTCGGTAGATGACACTGTTGCGTCTTTTTTCTGTTATTGTAGAAATCGTCACATTTCAACCACCAATGCCACAAATTTTAAACAATGTGTTACATATTAGATATATTGTTAAAAATTTGGCACAACAAATCAAAATCAATTTTATCGACGTTTACTGCTGAACATAGGACTCCCCCGAAAGCGCCAACTGCCTCAGTCTTGAGCAGTTCACAAGTAGATAGGTTTTAATTTTTAGTGTTTAACTATTCCTGAAAAAAGACAAAAAGGGGCT
This sequence comes from Hyphantria cunea, assembly GCA_003709505.1. Lineage (NCBI taxonomy): Eukaryota > Metazoa > Arthropoda > Insecta > Lepidoptera > Erebidae > Hyphantria > Hyphantria cunea. Next base: position 106,471 of record PKRV01000297.1, read on the forward strand.
CGTGGCCAAGTGGTAACTAATCAGTTTTTCATCAAAAACCCATAATGTCCCACTGCTGGGCTCGGGTCTCCTCTCAGGAGAGGGTTAAGGCTATGGCTAAGGTCAACTCTAGAACTATAGTTTAACTCAGTTTAAAGCTATGAAATCTTAACACATTGAGCGAGACCTCTCCGTGTCTCGAAGATCACGTTAAGTGGTCGGTCACGGTTGCCATACGAACCGGGCAATCGTTACAGATAGTTGGAATAATAAGAGGCCGACAGCAGTATTTCTACAGAACAGTCTCATAGTTACCTCGCGTATTAAAATTGAATGTATGTATGTATGATGCATAAATTAACGTGGGAGAGTTACGGTTCGGCATGAATGGGCCGGCTCGACCGGAGTGATATTACAGTCTCACAGAAATTCGGAGTGAAACAGCGCTTGCGCAATTTATCACCCCCGAAACCTCGTTCGTAATTTCCATAAAATCTTTGATGCTGTTTCCGTGATCCTGATTATATTTATACAGAAATTGTCCGTTGAAAGTATAATTAGATTTAAGTCACTATTTTAGTTCATTCAATATTTTCTTCCAGTCTCATGAAGGTCTACAGAAAATTGTACAAAATAACCAAAGCATACCGATATTTCTGCACGAATAACTGGAATTTCAGAGACGATAATTTGAAGGCAATGATTCAGAGAATGTCTCCGCAAGACCGAATTATATACAACTGTGATGTCACGACAATAGACTTTGATAGTTTACTAAAAGCCTGGATTGTTGGATTGAGAAAGTAAGAAATCTGTTGCTGTTAAGTCTATTATGTCTAGGTATTTTAATCCTAGTTTTAACATTTTTTATGGTCTCTCGCTCACCAACGAAACACGACACCACGATTGCTGTCACTTTATGTTGGTCTTCTCTGCGAAGATAGCCTTGTTATTCTTCGGCTCTTACCCGACCCAACTGTACTATATGTTCAAGACATAGTGGGTCATCTTACAACTTTGCTGCCGATTGATTCTGGCAATTGAAGTATCGAATAGTCACAAATATATTATCTCGTTTTGGGTCTTCTCCAACAGAATTAGGTACCTAGAGTGTATATAAATATACTAGCCACTACCCGCAGTCTTGCCTGCATGTATGTCGGATGTCGGTAATCATTCTGAATTTTCAGAATGGATTCAGTAGATCGAGAGATGCCCCCTACAAGAATAATTATTTTCATGGGAAAGAACGCGATCACTTATTTAAAGGTATTAAAATACATACCTATGATTTACCTGACGTTTCGACCAGGTTGCTCTGGCCGAGGCCGTCACAGGCTGACAGAGGTATGTAATACCATTGAATAAGTGATCGCGTTAATTCCCGTGAAAATAATTATTATGTGACGAAAAGCGAAAGTTTCAAAGTTAGTTTACCTCCTACAACGTATCAAACTTTACCTCGTTATAATTATAAGTATAGATTAGAGTATAGCTATTTTCTTTTGTAATTTTTTTAAAACTGAATCCTAGCTAGATCAATTAATCGCTCCCGAAACCCTTGCAAACTAAATTTCATGAAAATCGTTGGAGCTGTTTCCGAGATTCAGATTATATGAATATATCTATATGTATAAGTTTTTTTTCTTTATGGTATAGGAGGCAAACGAGCAGACGTATCGCCTGATGGTAAGCTCGAAAAAGCTCGATCTGTTGAGCACACCGAGCTTTTTGGAGGCCAATTTGGCCTTACCCTCCAAATGTTCACGAAACTGGACTTCCCTTGATATCTTGATATCAAGTATTCCAATATTGGCTGAGGCAGATAGGGAAGTATCTTCAAAACGAGCATAACATACGACCCACGGCAGTTTTTTAGAATTGCTAGTATAAGGATATTAGATTGTTAGAAAGTATGATGCATCACAATGTTAACATTGAATAACTTTTTTGCAGGTTTATCGTAAAAGATGGCCTCACCGGTAGCGATATTGGTTACAAGAAACAAAAATATTACTTCAAATATGCGAATATTATCTTCATATCCATTTATGCGTATCTTATGTATATAACTTTTAGTACTATATTTAGAATGTTTGCATTTATAGTTCAGTTTGTTTTTTAATAAATTAGTTTAAATATACAACAATAAGTTGATTTAAATATCTTTATAAGATCTATTAGTGTAGTGATGGATTAAAAATACAAAGGACAAGAAATCTTCAAAAGAAACAGTAATACCCACATTTATTTATTTATTTATTGAAGTGAAACTTCAATAAATAAATAAAGTGAAACTTCTTTATCGGCGTTGGAAAAAAATTTACCGTCACATTTTTTTCGGTTACGCATCACATTTATCCGTTACGCGTCACATTTATCCGTTCAAATAACTTAACAGTTATTTGGGTCTTTCATGCAGGATCCTCCGTGGCGCAATTGGTTAGCGCGTTAGGCTGTTAACCGAAAGGTTGGTAGTTCGAGCCCACCCGGGGGCGTATCTTTTTGCTCATCAGTGATTTATTTTTGAAACAAATTTATTTATGGTTTTTTAAGTACTTTTTAAGTACTTAGGTTATTAAGGTAAATGTTTTTTTCATTTTGTTTTTCTTTTTCTACTTTTTCCTTTTTTATTTTTTAAATTCTTATTGTAATGATTGTATTTATTGTGTGTGTGAAAAAGAAAAAGATTCGACCATCTCTTCCAGACAACCATCATGGACATCAGATTGTTGTAAATGATTTTAGTAGTACACACAATTAATACAATCATTACAATAAGAATTTAAAAAATAAAAAAAAAGGAAAAAAAAAAGAAAAAAACACTAAGGCATCTAAAATTTATTATTTTCTTTTCACATTTTACTTTGGACTAAATTCTTGAAAATTTTTGTAAGGAAAATTTTAAATTTGATTTCTGCTCTATATAGTGACGATAATTAGTTTTATAGTCTAAGCGAAAGATGGCGCTAAGTGTTCTAATTTCAAGACTAATTCAAAAGAGTATTCAGTTAGTGATGAATATTAATTTCTGTACTTCAGCAGTCTTTATTTCCTTTTAGCATATTATGGAACTGTGGGTCTCATCAAGCAAATTACGTCTTCACATCTCGCTCGCGCTCAAAATTAATTTGCATTTGAAATAGTGAATGCTGCAGCACCGAAAGGTCTGTAATTTGTTGCGCGAATTACCAACAATTTGAACACAAACTTCAACCATTTCGCAAATTACACGGTTTGTTTATTTAAGCTCTGAATTTTATTTCTTCTTCCAACGATATTCATGGAGTTTATGTTTTAGCTTTGAATCTCTGTCGGACTGAGAAAAAAAATACAGTAAAAATATTATTGTTGTCATTGATAGTAAGTTAATGCGGTGATATAAGACAATATTGATTAAAAAACATTATAACTTGCTTTATTTTTGTTTTGTGCATAATTTGTAATGAAATGACGAACATGTATCAGTTATTGTAACATTTCATAAGAACTCTCAACTCCCGTATGGTCTAGTGGCTAGGATACCTGGCTTTCACCCAGGAGGCTCGGGTTCGATTCCCGGTACGGGAAATTTCTTTTTGTAGATTTACTTACGTAGCTATCAATAGAATTTTGTGAGCGTATACTTTTTTTTGTATTCATGTCTATGATAATAAAATCCTTTTGTTTAAACTTTATCTAATTTAACTTTATTTAACCAATTTCTGGAAAGTTACATGTAGATCATTTTTCGAAAAATAAGGCCATAAAGAAGTTTCACTTCTTACGTGTGTACACTAGTACACGCACACATTTTTTTATTTATTTATTAACTTAATGCACATGAGGCACAAAGGCGGACTTAATGTCATTAGGCATTATCTACCAGTCAACCTACAGGTGTTGCAGAAATATGATAGTAGGTGCAAGGACAACATTTTGAACTTGGAGTAATAGCAATTATGTAGATACTAGATAAGCATATAACAGAAATCAGGTACTGTCTCAAAAGTTATGAGCAAAATTATGCAAACAACGTCATGTATCGTTTTCACCGCATACACGATACGAAGTAAAGTACGGCTATATTTAAAATTAAAATACTGTAGCTCATACCTTACCTTGTTTACTACACCTTCGCATGTGACGTCTTAAAAATGCTATATTGTTGCCCCAATATTTAAATCGTCATTGTAATACATTAACATGTTTACAATTCGTAGCACATTGAAAAAGTATTTTTAGACTCTAACGGATGCTATGTATGAATATTTTATTTAAATATTTAAAATACATCGGAATAGCTTTTACCTCAGATCCGCACGTATGTCGATTATACCTATAAAGAAGCCTATGTCCTTTCTCAAAAGTCAAAGTATGTCTATGACAATTTTCGAATTTGTAAAATTATAGCCAGAGTCAGCCAATTTGGTTTGGTTTGATTTTCCTGGGTTATTTCCGCACTTAGCCTCTTGAATCGGCTATTGCACGTGGGGTTTGTCATGTTTTTACTCTAACCATCCTAGATCATCCCAGAAGCTTAGCAAGCAACCTTTTTAGGTCGCTATATGTTTTCGTTTATATTGATTACAGGATATCTGCCGTTGATCTGCAACACTTGCCTCCGTGTATCCTCTGAGTCTCAGAGTTGATGTCTATTGCAACTATAGCGAATAGGTGCTTGTTTAAGGGACAATATCCAGTTAGAATTCTATTGCAACTATAGCGAATAGGTGCTTGTTTAAGGGACAATATCCAGTTAGAATTTTATTATTTGATAGCCTGCCAATGTGACTTTTCTCAGCCTGATGGAAAGCTTGAGCAGAATCCAATAGTGGGAGCCATCCTACTCACAACGAAGGCAGGCAATACAGCATGGTATCCCACACTATCGTGGCTTAGTGAGAGGCGTTTTCACGCCGTGCTTTAAGGAACCAGGATCATATTGGGAGAGAAACACGTGCGCTGTTAGTGAGTTCCAGTTTTTAACTGCTCGGTATGGGAAGGAAGAATCAAACTGTTTGGTTCGACAGCGTATTTCTGCAATTCTTAGGCGGTGACTTCCAAGCCTGTCACGTGTTGTTTTGTAGAGGAAGGAAGAAGGTGGGATTAGTTGTAAGAGCTCTTCAGAACACTCTCCATGGTAAAAGTGGTAGAAGACTGCCATAGAGGCGATATCTCTCCACAACTGCAGAGGTTCAAGGGACTCGGTGGCATCGGAACTGTTGATAATGCAGACTGCTCACCGCTACAAACAATCGAGAGCATCAAGCAAATACTGCGCGGATCCATCATAAAGATGACAACAGTGCTCCACGCACGAGCGAACCTGGGTCTCATAAAGAAGATACAAATGCTCAGGCCTGAAGAACTGTTTCAGCCTGTTCAGTAGTAGTTCAGCGAGGCCGCCTTAATGATGATCTCGATACACTCCCGCAGATTAAGGTCCCGGCAAATACCCATACCCAGGACACCGAGTTTATCCCGTAGTGGCAGTTGAGTGCTCTGAACAGTGAGGAGGGGAAGAAACGAAGTCTTTTGGTAGCGAACGCGTATACCTGTGCTTTTTTAGCGTTGAACTCGACTAGATTCATATTATCTCATTGCGAAATGCGGTTCGAAACCCGATCAAGCTAAGCGACAAGTTCCTGCCGTTTTTACTCAATCTACCAGCTTGGCTGCAGGGTGTTCAAAATATCATCAATGGACTGTGCTATGGTCTGCGTAGTAATGTATGTTTCCAAGGGATAACATATCATTGATTTGCAGAGGAGACAGTGTGTTTTGACTAAGCCCTGAGGTAGGCTAGTTTTTGCGACGGCGCTCTGTTTTTCTGGAGAGAAAAACAGAGGCCGCGCCATCGCAAAGGACTTTAATACTGCGCTGAATAAGAAAAGCGGCAATCCAGTGATAGAGTCTAATGGCAGCACGCCTCGCATTTAATAGCTTCTTCAGATTTAGCTGCTTCAGAGAAGCATTCCACTACCATGAAGTGACAGAGTACCTGAGGCAGTTAGTGGCAGACTATTTGGAGGTGCATACCGTCATGTACGAGGACCGAGAGGATGTCTTGAGATGGCGACCCATGTCGTGCGGCGTTCCTCAGGGGTCTGTCTTTGGACCACTCCTATGGAACGTCTGGCACGACTGGGTCCTTCGATAGCGTCTCATCCCCAGGCTAGGCGTAATTTGTTACTCCGATGACACCTTGATCACAGCCGAGGGGCGAATTTCCAGGACGAAATTAGACAAAACGGAGGCCCTGTTGTTTCATGGACCCCGTCGTGGTCCACCCCCCGGCGTCCCCCATCGAGGTCGGTACCGGTTCTAGCTGTGTATGCGTACAAAATTACGCATATATACAGACATACATACATACCTATTAGGGCAGCTGTTATCGGGGACTTTAATAGTGCCATTCCAGCAGGCCCAACATGCCAAAATGGCGCCGAGCCGTACAGAAGGCCGTCTCTCCAGTTCTAGTAAGGAATTCTCTTACTGAAAAGGCAAACTGAAAGGTACCGGTTCTTTCAAGTTCGTGTTCGCTCTCCAGACAGCCGATCGAACATTCGCCGAGGTGAAACTTATTAGGATCGGGTGACGATGATCCTTAGATGGAGTACCCAAGCGGTGACAGAGCTTGATGTTAAGTGCTGTCACATCACTTAGGCCCATCTTCTCACTAAGGATACCAAGCAAGTTTTGTTCCAGTCAAACTTTTGTCGATAATGCATGCTGTCAACCATCCTTATACACTCGGTAATCTGCTTCTGTAGGTGGCCCAGCATAATGAACATTACGAAACGCTCCGAATTCCTCAGAAACTATGGCAACAGTTTCCTTAATCCGGAATACAGATTTGCCTCCAGCTGAGCCATCCTCTTTGAGAAGCTTTCTTCTAGAGTGTTCTGATTCGTCTGGATATCCGCAAGTTGAGATATTTTGAGTGTAAATTGCAGAGACAGTTGTTAGTGACAAGGTTTGTTGTGTAGATATCAAATCCATGTAAATGAGCTGGCAGGTAACTTAATAATCACCAATATACTTTTCTAGATGTCCTCAATTGCAAAATAATTAAAAATTTAAAGAAGTCTTTAAAATTTAGGGTAGACCTTTGGACACCTACCCACTAAAAAAGTATATTCACGTTGCAGTTGGTCAAAAACATGGTATGTCACACGACATTGATTGAAATGATGTCTCATGTGCTTTTCTGACTGACAGGCCCCAACACCCCTTCACCCCCTTACCTAACACTGTAGGCTTGCCCATTATTCAAGATGCAGGTAAAGTCAACTTGACCCTGGTAAGGTTTACATACCAGGTTAGGAAAATTCGAGTATCATTCATCAGTGAAACTACTTGGTTTTAGAAAAACCGTAACTTCGTTAAACTAGTTCGTAAAATTATGGGACATTCAACTCAGCGAGAGGACCAGTTAAACTGTCATTCATCATTAACCAGTCTTTAACTGCACTGGTGGCTTAGTGGTTTTAGTAGTCGGCATGCCGCTTTTTATCTTGCTGAGTGTTGTGGGTTCAAGCCAGAACTAACATCACGCTAGATGGCGCTGTCTAGTTAACTACAAATTAGCTGAGGTCCGTGTTTCTAAAAATGTGGTAAGTGCATATTTTAAATAAAAAATGTGTTTAAAATTTAAAACTATGTTACATGAAGTGAAACTATTCCTAATCATTTAAGATATGCCACCAGCCGTCTTTTAATTCAAATTATCAAACTCTGCATTGCAGTTCTTAGTTTTAATAATTCCTGTCAAGTTAGTGATAATGGTTCATGATTGAATCTCACAACTCGCAAAGTTCTTCGACATTAACATTGTTGACTTTTTGTGAATTTTAAGTATACATTATAAGTGTTAACAATTTAAAATCTATCATAGAACTGCTAATAGGGGGCGTTGCAGTTATGTTTCAAATTATTAATAAGAATAAACTACAATTAACATACATTGATACAGAAAACAACAAAATCACGTACCGACATTTCTACAAATCTAGTTTTTATCTAACTAATCTCTGATGTTAAATGACGATGAAAATACGATGCTTGAATCCACTATGCTATACATATCAGACAGTTTCCATGACACAAGAGTGACAATGACAGCATTCACGAATTACACAAAGTATTATATGGATCGTTTTTTTGCGAAAGACGGTCCCCATTTCATGTCATCCACAATTTATATATTTTTTATCATTAATTCCCTCACGACGAAGACTGAAGACTCGAAGACTTAGAATTGAACACTTGAAATATTTGACATTGGCAGAAATAGCTGATCCGGCTGATTGCCATATCATCAAAAGAAGAAAAGAAGAAGAAGAATAAAAACACTGAAACTTCAACCGATGAGTGATGTCAAACTAAAAATCGATCTACAAAAATGTAAGAAGACTGCTGAAACTTATAAAAATATTTGCGTAACGCCTGACAGAAAAACTAAGCCACCAGGAACATCATATACTAATAAATCTAAGCAACAAGGAATTCCTTCAATCACTTCAAGTTAAAACTACACAATACTGGATAACTGCCATGAAAACACTATCGTCAACATGCTCAACAAAGAGAAACAAGCTTACAATTTGACTGATAACATATAAACTCAAATAAACACAAAGTGGGATACAAGATTACTACAGTGTAATGTTGGTAACAAAACCAGCACAGCGACACTAAGATATAAAAATAGAACGTGTATCTTAAGCAATGGCTGTAGTAAGGGAACTCTGCCTTTAATCGAAGAGGCGTTTTCGAAACATTTAGATGATTAGCATTATTTGCTATATTTGATTTGTTAAGTAATGTTATGCGCTCATAGCCCAGTTGCATTCGGTGATTAGAAACAATCACCGAGGGTAAGCAACGACGACGCGTCTGTCATCTGGATGGGTGACCGCTGGTGGCATTTTACCATGAGCGTCTCCGCGATTCGGAGGTCACGTAAAGCAGTCGGTCCCGGTTGTTATCATACGATAACAGTCGTGAAGCTTAGTTGGAGGCCTTCGGGCGGCTTAAAAACATTCAACGGCAAGATACGTAGCCACACCATTCCTTTATTTTTGCCAGTCCCCAACCCGCACTTGGCCAGCGTGAGGATGTATGACCTTAACCATCTCCTGAGAGGAGACCCGAACCCAGCAGTGGAACATTATGAGTTGTTGATGATTGATGAAGAAATGTTACGAAAAATGCTGATAAAAATACCAAAATGTGCACTTTTCACAGATTTGACAAAAGCTTTTGATTTGTGAAACATGACATCTCTTTGGAAAAACTTTAGGGCTACGGCGTAAGAGGTAACAGCTTAAATTTAATAAAATCTAATTATCTGACTGGTCGTCGACAATACGTTGGGTATCCAGAATAAACAGAGAAAATAAGAATGAAGAGCACTTTAAATCAACCTGCAGAGTGATAAAGTTTGGTGTCCCCCAGGGAAGCAGTATTGAACCACTCCTCTATTCTTAATGTACATTGATGATCTTTTTTGACACACAAAACAGCCGATGATTCTGTTTGCAGATGAAAGTACCGCCATAATTAAATGTCGAGATCCCAAACTCTTTGAAAGAGACACAAATAAAACTTTAGAGTATGTTGTAATAAATTGGATGAATATAAATAAGCTACGCATAAATATACAATAAACCAATGTAAATATAAACCTAAATATTAACTAAAATAATAAAGCAATAAATGTAGTAAGGGATGCAAAGTTTTTGGGTATAAAAATAGACAGTCAATTAAAATCCAATCGGAAGCCATTTGTAAAAAATGGAGCATCTCTACCTTTGCTCTTTAAAGTCTTTCAAAAAAAGTGAATACAAACACTCTTCTGGTAGCATACTATGGTATCGTCTATCATAAGAATGGGTAGAAGTATGTTTAAAGCTCAAAAATATTGCATAAGATCTCTGTTCGAAAAAAAATGACTGACAGTAGTGAGTCTGTAACCCTAAAAATATTAACTTTCCTTCTTTACATATTTTGGAAGTAGCAGTCTTTGTAAAAACAAATATGAACTTGTCTTCCACGATGTAGGAGACTAGTAAACGATCAGCGCAGTTAAGGAATAACTATAAAAGTATGTATGGGCCCGATGATATATAATAATATACTAGAAAATTTTGAAAATCAAAAGTTATACAAATTCGAAAAGTGTTTACCTTCATTATTACTTGACAAATGCTATTATATTCTGTATTAAATATGCTAATTTAATGACAGATTGTAATTTATTTTCTGCTATTTAACGCTTTTAATTTTTAAATTTAGGTATGATATTGGACTCGCATTAATTTAATTTATAAATAATCAATCGTTATGTATGACTTTGAATTGATTTGATCTAATTCTATTTTAGTATTAATTATTTAATAATGGCATGCCAAATTTTATAAGACAACAAGTTTTGCATGCCTAAGTTTCAGAATGTATTGAGACTAACACAATACTAAACCTTTATTCGTCTAACTACATATATTATATTCGATGCGATAACTGATTTGATTAAAATTTTTGATTTTGAGCCAACTTGGTTTGATCTACAAAATTTATTGACAATATATTTTTCTAATGAGGGCGTTGTAATAAAAAACATTTCCACTACTAGACATCGTCCTCTCTTTGGAAATGAGATTTTGGCCATCTATAGCACCCTGGATTGGTGTTTCGTTTTCGGTTTTCATTCTCTTTCCAGTGTTATTAGTACTGCGTAGTTTGGCTCTTACGACATCCACGAGATGAATAAGGATGGTGACGCCCTATTATCTTAATCTGTCATCACACAATTCCTTTTCCCTTGTAGTTATATTCTGCAAACGTATGGTATTGACATCATAACACTATCTATAAAGAAAACCCTGCAGGGCAACAGCACTGAAGAGAAAAAAAAACCTAAAATAACGTAACCCAACAGTCCAGGGTGGTGTTTAGCCAAACTCTTTTTTCAACTGTGAGTCTTCTTTCTCAAGAAGACCAACCTAAAAATGACAGCTTTTGTGCAGTCGTGTTTTGTTGGTGAGTGTGAGACCGAAGGCCGAATGATACAGGAATCAGGAGGTGTGGGTCACCATGATGCATTGTTTGCTTTTGCTGTGAGTATGGTGATCGCTACTCTTTGATTCTGCTCATGCAGGTAGAGTAGAATCACGTTGAGAGGTTCAAGTTATATTAAAAAAAAAAATTGGCAGTCATAAGGACTACCGATAGAAGTGGAAACTTTATTATAACTAATTTAATATTTTTAAATTAACACAAGTAACGTATTATTTAAAGAAGAAAACCAGATTGCGTCAATATCTGCCATCTTTTTTAAATTCATTGAAGAAGTGAAAAGATAGAATGAACTGAAAAGTAAAGCTATTTTAAATATTATTTTTAATTTTTATCAGTAACCACCCTTATAAATAAGACGAATCTATTGATACCACTTACATAAAAATACGACAAGACGTTTAGGCTCTTGGGCGTGCTAAAGAAATATACATACATACACTCGAAAAGCATACCCCACCTTCTAATTTTTGAATAATTATCAACATCAAACATAAGCATGTCGGTTTACGCGAACTCAAAAATTTTCCCCTACAAAAAGTGCTCAACGCGGCCGAAGAAGTTTTGTGACATCAGCAGATGTCGGTGACGCGGTGAAATGAACTTATAAGATTTTCTCCTACTATGAAGTACTCAACGCGGTTCAAGAAATTTTCACGTTAAAAAGACCTATGTCCATTAGTCGACTGTATGTATATATGTATGTATGTATGAAGCGTATTTTTTTCAGTAATTTTATGAGTTTCAAAAAAACAAAGTTTACAGGGCAAGTAAAATATATTTTATAAGTAAATAAATCGACCTGAAAATCCAATATAATATAAGTACATATAAAACTATTGCAATATAGTTGAGTACCGTAAATATTTTTTGCTTCTTGTAGGCTTCTTTAGTCCCTGTTAAGCCATCCTTTAGAATATATTTCCTTAGTCCTATACCCCAGACCATTACATAATCTCTTAAGTCTATTGGTTCCAAGTCGCAGTTGAAAATAGCTCTGTCAGCATCACTCATTCTATTGATCATGTTTTTCACGTTTTCATCTTTAAATTTGAAAGTGTTTGTTGTGAAATATTTATAAGCAGCTGATAGTCTATCCACCTTCCGATAAAGGCCAACGAATCTGAAAGAAAAAAATAATCTATGATTCTAAATAAAATAATATTACTTGTTCAAGTTTAATTTATTAATTAATTATATGTATTGCATATATAATTTATTTATATATAATTTATTAATTTATTACGAAGTTCAATTTTCAATTGAATTCGAAATTTTCAAATTTCAATTTTATGGTAAGCAATTACCGCTGCCCATGCACACCCACAACACCACAGACGTCATAAGTGCGTTGCCGAGCCTTCGAGGGATGGGGAGGGAGATGGGGAGGGATATGTTATAAATATATTTATTTACTACTTACGACGGTATCTCCTTTGGTTTTCTCCCAGTCACCGAACACAAAAGATCCAAGAAAAATGCTGGCACATATTGCAACAACCATGCGAAGATTACGTACAGCCATGTACTCTTCACTTCTATCATCTGACTGCGCCAAATTGATTTCGGTGTTGCTAGTTTCTTAATTTCTGCACGGGACACATCTCCTATGAAACCTAAAAAAAAAATTCAGTTTCTTTTCATTTAAAAGGTGACCAAAATACACGGCACGCTTCCATCGAGGTCAACCCGGTCCTCGTGCCGATTCGGGCTCAGTTGAAGTATCTGGGCCTGATCCTTGACGATAGGTGGCTCTTCGACGAGCACTTCCGACAGCTTGCTCCGAAACTAGTTGACGCTCCCTCTGCCCTGGGTTGGCTCTAGCCCAATTTATGTGCGAGTCAGCGTCGCAACGAGACTGCTCTATATGGGGGCTGTTCAATATATGGCGCTGTATGGCGCACCAGTTTGAGAGGCGAATCAGGCCGCCTAGAATAAAGATTGCCTCTAGCGTCCTTAGAGGGTATTGGTGGTCAGAGCCATACGCGGTTGCCGCACTGTGTCGACCGAGCCGGTGGCCGCCTTGCCTGAAACACTCCCGTAGAATTCGGAGGTGGAAGTACTCGCTGAAGTTTAGCGACGGGTGGCTGAATTGCGAGCGGAGTACGGCTTTCACCCTCCGCCCAAAGAGGTACGCGAGTGGCGTGAAGCTGTCCGTCGAGGCACGACGGTTCGTTGGTCGTCTCGGATGGAAGTTCCACATGCTGGTTTCGCCACCGTGAAGGCTCTCCAGCTGATCATCCCCGAGTGGGCAGGGTGGCAGCACGGGACCCTTTCCTTACGACTGACGCAGATCCTTTCCGGGCACGGTTGCTTCGGGAAGTAGCTGCACTCGGTCGCCAGGAGGAAAATGAGCCCCGGCTGCCACCACTGAAACCGCAGTGTCGGACCCTCAATCCATATTCCTGGTTGTCGTAAATTAATTCTTGTAAGACAATAACAATAATACTTTGGCCCGTTACTTGAACCCGAGACCTATTGACCAGCAGGCGCATACGTTAACCATTAGACCCACGAGGCAGTCAATGATCGTTTGCAGCCACCAACCAGTACAGGAAACTGAATCTAGGATTGAAAACAAGACTGAGATTGCATTATTCAGTAAAATTGGAGAGGCAGACCACGGACAGATATCATAAAGGCTGGAGTAGAAATAATAAAAAATGTGGCGATATCTTTTAAAATTGGGTTGTACGAAGCCAAAGATAATCTTCTTTCTAAGGAAAGGCATTTGTCCTTCAGTAAACTGTTAAAGGGCGTTAATAATGCTTACTTCTAAAGAGAAACTCATGTTCAGGCTGTTGATGATGATTACTCAGTGGTTAAGTGACAGAGTGATGAGAATGGATGAATGGATGGATGGGTGGATGGTAAAATAACTAAAAGTTACTAGCCAAATCTCAAATCTTTTGCCATAGTGTACACAGGAATTTCAGTTTCACCATTTTTCTTCCTCTCCGTTGAGTCCCAGGCTGCAGCTATCAGCGCATTGTTCACGTAATCAACAGGAGCCACGGCTAAGTTTGAATTAACGTCTGCGCAAAATACTCGAAGAACTCCAACACCTGCCCCTAAGAGTACCTGAGACAAAATACATGTAATATTAATAAATAACTGAGATGAATCGACATAAACGTTATGTTTCACGTAAAATCCTAGCCTGCTATTGTTATAAATGCGAAACTTTGTGAGGATGTTTGGATATTTATTACTCTTTTACGCAAAAACTACAGAACGGATTTAGACGAAATTTTACAGTACACATAGGCTACAATGGAATAACTTTTTGTGTCATTTGGTCATGCTATAACGGTAAGTAACAAATGTCGTTTGAGCACTATCTTGTGGTACGCTGCCTAAGCCCTTGGAGTTACATGATTATAATGTACTGTGGGATTTTTCATCTTAAATAATTATGGGCATATTGGTAAGGGTACAATAAGAATACATTAGTCAAATATAGTGTCCAACTATATCTTTTTAAATGGTTTTAAATAAAATAGCGACAAAACAAAGTTTATTATCATGTCACTTGAATACTCAACGTACTCAACTTTTAAAAATAATTGAATACAGTTTGAATATTTATACATCGATACTATGACATTATAAATTCGCATTCGTATTTCACAGCTTAGGCACAACAACGATTTTAAATACAATTGGGCATAGAGAAATTTTAATTCTTGGGGTAGGACATAGACTACTTTATACCGCGATAACCGACTATACTTGGGCGGAGCCGCGGGTAACAGCTAGTTACAAAATTATTGGGATATAATTGAATGCAAAACATAATCACAATAATAAATAATTCTCTCAGCTCATCAGAGGAGAGCCATGCTTCGAAACTCATCGATGGGAGTGATTTCAAGGTCTCACACAAAATATATATTAGCAGATGTTTTTTTTTATGTATGGCCCTACCAAAATGACTCTACTCTGCCTGATGCAAAGCATAAAGAGAATCCAAAAGTGGTGGTCACTATACTCATTGCGAATGCAGATAACGCAACAATGCAGCATTGTGACCCACACCATGGCGGCTTAATGATGCTTCAGTATCATTGGGCCTCCGGTCTCGCACTCACCAACGAAACACTATAGCACGAACGCTGTCATTTTAAGGTGATCTGTAAGAGGACAGAACTGTACCGGCCCGTTTGGGATGAAATCAGCGTGGCTCTGCTAAATTAAAATTTTGTTTCTTCGATATTTATTGAAGAAATAATTAAATAATTAATTCCCGGTGGCTAGCTCAGCCGCGTTCTCTGCGCGTTAGTAAGTCGGTGGCAGTTTGTCGTTGTCGATGCGCGAATCTGTCGAGTGGTACGTTCTAAACGTTTGGTAGTCTACATATGTTCGTGTCTCTGGTTAAGGATCTCAACTGAACCTTTCGCGTTTCTTGTAACATTTAATTATTCGTCTCGTGATATTCACGTGTCCTGTTCTCGCTTCGCGTTGTTGTGAGTATCGTGAAGATTGAGCAAGTAATTTACTACACAAACACTTACAGTCTTACACACTTATTCTGTACATATTCGTCGAACCAAGAGTGCTAGACCCGGGTAAGTATAATACCCCAATAGCAGGTTTTATTTGTTTTTCCTAGTTCCCCATCATTTTCGTCAGCTCAGCCTCATTAAGGTTCATCACAACAACTGGTCCTATGTCAATCATATTCAATTATCATCATCATCATCACCAGCCTCTTTATTGCAAGCCACTCTGATCAATTTAGGGCTTTTCGCATCCATTTTCGCCTGCCATTATACGCAAATCGTCACTCTACCTGACCTGTGGGCGTCCTATACTATGTTTGTTGAGACGTAGTCTTCACTAAACCAATTTCCCACTCTGCTATGAAACTAACGAAATAATTGTTTGTCACCAGCTTTTGTGTGCCTAGGTATAACTCTCCTTTATTCCTAACATCAGTAAGCTGACTTCTGAAAATCCTTGCGTGATAACTTACACCGCTGGCTCCAGCCAAATTACTGACATATAACCACCCGGGTGCTGGTTCGTAGTATGCTGGAAGTACTGCAAAGAAGAAAATAACTATCACCACTGCATATGAACAACAATTCAGCAACACAATTCTGGAGACAGAAGTGTATTATCGTATTTTGTGTGTCCCTTCCCCACTATCTCATACAATAAATAACAGTATCTATAGAGATGAATCTCGTCGAATTGGTTAAAACTAAGTTCCGACTTAGTTATATTTTGGACATTTAACACACAGAAGACTATCTAATCCCAAACTAAGCAGAGCTTGTATCACGGGTACTAGACTACATTATATACTTTTTTTTATAAATACATACATATTGCATATGGAAAACACCTAAACTCCGAAACAAAAAATATTTGTAGGTTATATAATGGACATTTGGTCCAATCCGGGAATCGAATCCGAGACCTCAAGCACAGCTATACCATACACTACCACTGCGACACCAAGGCAGTCAGTATTTAATTCCTGGTTATAACTTTCTTCCTAGAAAGATGAATCATCATCTTCATCTTGGCCGGATAACGTCCACTGCTGGCTTAGGCATTCGCCACCACAATAGCTGAACTAAGAAACCCGAATTAAAGTACTTCCCACTACCTTCCGAGGGCAATTTTTCATTGTAATTGGCCCACGTTTCAGTTAACAAGTTATATGCAGCAAATTCTTACCTATTGCAGGTCTTACAATACATATTGGTAAATTTTCAGTTGTCCTGATCAACTCCTCAGCAATACACTTCGTGAATGTATAAGTATTTGGCCAACCTTCTATCAGTCTAGAAAAGAATTTGGTGTGTCAATCGTTTGTTTTGAGCCTTTGAGCCCATGGTTTCATAAGGTTAGGGAGAGACAGCTTTCTCAATGAGTCAAAAGCAACAAATGAATGCAAATGAAATTTCGTGGGGCCGAAGTTCCACTAACGTCATCTCCATAGACTCCACTATCTTTTCACTTTTCTTCATAACACATTTCATCAATCATCATCATCATCAATGCTAATGCATACTATTTAAAGCCGCTTTGATCAATTTAACTTGATAAGTAATATTTTTGACACCAAAATAAAAAAAGAGGAAACTTACATATAACTTGTGCAAGTATGAAACTTTAATTTCAAATTTTTAAAACCTGTTGTAAAAAAGACAAACTACTAAAATTTAAAGTCCATTGAGAATCTTATTAAATTATATATAAGATCCATAGAAGATCTACTAAGAAGAATTGAAAAATGCATGTTTCGATGGCAATTTCGAGAGGATGGATGATAGAAAACTCAGGAACAGAATTTATAGAGCGAATGTGTATGGGAATGTTGGAAGAGGTCGGCCACGGCGAACATTTACTGAACAATTTGGTGATGTTCTGAAGAGAAGTAATGTGTAAGGAAGAGCATGCAAGCAGCGATTGGTGAATGTGCACGAAGCAAAAGAGGTGTGTCAGGACTGTAGTAAGTGTGGATCAATTATCTCTGCCTGCCCCTCTGGGAAACAGACGTATATGTATGTTATGTTTATTCATTAACAAAATTGAAACTCATACGAACTTTTTAGTGATATTATCCAATTTTCCTTCTTCAGTACACTCAGCGAGAGATATCATAGTATGAGGAGGTACTGGACATGTATAAAAGTCTTCAGGGACTTCCTTATTGATGTGGTTTTTCGTTGCACATGAAAATGCTGTGGACACATGCACAAATTTTCTACGACAAACAAAAAGTATATTATCAATACATATAATAAAATCGCGACTGGACGCTGTATGTACATGGAAGATGTATAAGGAATACTAATATAACTTACACAAGATTTTTGCAGTTTTTAGCTAGTTCAAGTGCCTCTCTGGTACCCCTGATATTAATGAGTGTTGCTTTCCGAAGAGGTTCTTCAAAATTGACTGTAGCGGCAGCATGGAAGAAGATATTAACCTGAACAATACAATACACTATTAAAAATCCACCAACCTAAATTGACAGAATTCATGCTGTCTTGTTTAGTTGGTGAGTTCGAGACCGGAACCCAAATGACGCGACGCAGAAGCATTTTAAAAGGCCGTCTTAGTGTAAGTCACCATGCTGCATTATCTGCATTCACAATGAGTATGGTGACCTTTACTCTTGGTTTCTGCTCATGCTTTCCATCAGATAAAGAAGAGTCACTTTGCAGACTCATATATAAAAATATACCTTTAAAATTTACTATCATTTATTTATCCGTGTGGTGACGGATTAAGAAAACGGAATGTCGCCAACCCTATATATCCCATGGGTGTCGTAAGAGAAATCAAACTATGCAGGTCAACATCACTCCAAAGAAAAGGAAAAGTGGTAACAACTAACTCTATACCAGCCCGTCTTGCCAGCGTCGTATAATATGCCAAAACTTCCTTTTTAAAGAGAAGTCTTTGTCCAAAAGTGAATAGTTAAAAGTTCTTCACGATTTAAAAACAAAATTGAAATCGTGTTTCTTGCGGTCAACACACACAATAGTAATAACTTATTTTGTAAAATTTCGAAATATTAAGTCAATCCATTTTGTGTACTAATCTGAAACCGTCTGCTTTCAGAAAGTTGTTAGGAGCAGTTACGAGTAGAAATAAAAGTCTATATGAGAACAAAGGTGAAACGAACTCTCAGCAAAAATGCTTTAACCTGATGACCTATTATTTTATTCGCTGAAATGTGAGTTACACCTATATTTAGCTAAGCTGACATAATATCGTTGGTGAGTGAGAGACCGGACGCCTAATGGTGCAGAATCATCTTTATAGGCCGACTTAGTGTGGGTCACCATATTGCATTGCTGTTTGTCTGCATTCAGTAATCACTTTGGTAGGCTAATAAATATATGGTAGTATTTAGTAGGTAGTAAATTAGCATTTTTCAAAAAAATCTTCAAAGAACTCTTATCTTCTACAACACCTATCTTCGTAAGTTCTGATTTGCCTAAAATGTTTTTTTTTTCAATTATTATTATTATTATTTTTCATTCATTTACATCGAAAGTGTAGATATTGTATATATTTATGTATTTATTTGACTGTATTAATGTGTAATGCTAAATCTTTTATTGTTATTATATATCTTAATTGAATGATTTCCTTTATTTATTTATTTGTTCACACCAAATTACCCATGAATTCGAATTTCTGGAGTCAATTTGTCCTTCTAAAGGTTGCCTGGGAGAAATTGCTTTTTAACGGTAAGGGCGCTATTTGTACATGGTCGTTAATTTGTTATGCCCCTGAATGTAAACTGTTTTAACTGGTGTACAATAAAGTTTATACTGTTCTAAATAAAAAGAATAAATAGGCCGGTGTGACTAGGGTGGTACAACCCTCTTACTGAAGACCGACATAAATTGTGAGCACCCGTGCTGTCTTGCTTCGTTGGGGAGTGCCAGACCTAAGAGGCACCATAATACAGAAACATCTCAATATACATCATGCTTCACTGTAACATTCCCAATGAATATGGTGACCACTCCTTTAAGAGCAGTCCAGTTTTCCATCAGACAGAGTATAGTCCCTTTGGTAGCCCCATGCTTATAAAAAGAGCATATCTTACCTCTTCAGTTAGTGTAGTCCAATCTTTGTCACATAGTCCAAGTTTGAGGTCAGCAACATCTCCTTCGACGGGAATTATTTTTTCATAAAACTGTGGTTGCTTCATACGTATACAATCGTACACCTGATTATGGAGTTAAGTCAAAAAGCGACTTATTAATGTAAAACAATTAGAAGCAGTGCAATCGAGTTCAAATGAATAAATTTCAAACGTGGGAGAGACACGCTTCGGCATGCACGGGCCGGCTCGACCGGAGTGATGCCACGACCTCACAGAAAACCGGTGTGAATCAGCGCCTGCGCTGTATTTCACCGAGTGAGTGAGGACACCGGAGGCCCATAATCCAATCCATCCCCTCATCCCCCTCCCCATCCCCCAAGGCCGGCAACGCACTTGTGATGCCTCCGGTGTTACGGGTGTCCATGGGCGGCGGTAATCGCTTACCATCAGGCGATACGTCTGCTCGTTTGCCCCATGTTACATTAAAAAAAATATTTGTACGTTTATGTGCAGACAAGATAGGGTAAGTAGTAGCCGATGAAGTTAACACATTGCAAAGTTAAGTAATCTTTCTAGGTCAGTCTTTGGATGGGTGATCAATCTTAATAAACTCTTGCATGCCTTGGAAAGCAAGTTAAGCTATTGAACCCAATTGCCATAAGAATATCTGATTGTTGTTTAGAGATATTTGGGACCGTTAGAATCCGCATCAATAAAGAATGAAAAATCTGGTGAGATTAGTGCGGAAACTGTTGATAAGTTCCAACCTGGAATTTGTTTTTATGTTCAAACAAGTAAACAATCGTAACGTAGTTGGAACCCTAAAAAGTTCAACAAAAGTATTTCCACTTAACTCCGCTATTGCCTAATACTTGGATTATGGAGGTCGATGTAAGGACCCAAGGATTAAAGGTTGAGTACCATCAAAGGTTAACTGAAACAATAACCTTTACTTTTTCGTCTGATTCTAAACTATTCAGATTATACAATAGAGTCACCGGATTATTGATAAAGGTACTTTTTTTAAGCATACTGTATCGTCCCGACTCGATACGGGTAAAATCGACTAAGTCTTGTCTATAGCATAAAATCTTGTTTGACTATCAAAAACTTCATATTAAATACTTAATATGCCCACTTTTATTGTAAGTCCTGAAGACATCCTTTGGTTTGTGAAATTCGCCGGGTATATTTATTGGAAATTGTGGTTAAGACCCTTCTTGCGAGGAGGAAAGCTCTCTCATAATAATTTTGAATTCACTCGTTTTTTTCGGATGATTATAAGCGCTGAACGCTTTCGACACGAGACAGATTATTGTTGGACGTGTTGATTTCACCAAGAAATCGCCCCTTGTCGCTTTAAAAACTGTCAAATTGATTGAAATCATTGAACATTATTGTGAAATAAATCTTTTGTGTGGACCTTGATCGAAGACTAACTTGTTAAAACCCTGAAGGAAGGTTGGCAGGTATAATTAAGTCTAGATCATACTGCGCAATCGAAATAATTATTAATTGTATCTTGTACCTAACCATAATTAATTTCAGCTGAATTCGCAAGTTGAGTTAGCAATTACTTAACCTATGATTAGCCCCGCGTATTGTGTGCAGTTGTGTTCTACCCGTGGCCCAATTTCATCTGTCATGCTTAGACTTTGGGAGCTTGCATAACATGCTTTGACTTACCGTGGGAGAGCCACGCTTCGGCATGAATGGGCCGGCTCGACCGGAGTGATACCACGGCCTCACAGAAAACCGGTGTGAAACAGCGCTTACGCTGTGTTTCATCGAGTGAGTGAGGATACCGGAGGCCCATACCCTAATCCAACGCCCCCTATCCCCCTCACCATCCCCTTTCCCCCCAGGCCGCCATAGTGTGGGTCACCATGCTGCATTGTTCTTTTTCGCATCGAGGATGGTGACCACCACTCTTGGATTCTGCTCATGCTTTCCATCAGGCAAGGCAGAGTCATTTTGGCAGCTTAAATATAAAAAAAAGAAAAAAAAAAAGACTTTAAACAATAAAATGCAGTGATAGGTCACGAAGGGGTTGAGCAATTACTAAATACATAAATATTGTTAATAAACTGGATAAGGTTACTGATGCCTTAGACCCTTGCGTCTAATAATTAAGAGGAACGAGATGTTGCAGATGTCCCATCTCTTGTTTGGCCCTATGTCAGATTTGCTATTGTCAGCATTGACCATTATAATCTAAACTATTGATAAGTACAATCCCTGTGACATGATAGGTCAACTGTCATATGAGTTGCATATGACATTGTAACCATAATCATTGATTTATTTTATAAGACATATTAAGAGGAACGAGATGTTGCAGATGTCCCATCTCTTGTTTGGCCCTATGTCAGATTTGCTATTGTCAGCATTGACCATTATAATCTAAACTATTGATAAGTACAATCTCTGTGACATGATAGGTCAACTGTCATATGAGTTGCATATGACATTGTAACCATAATCATTGATTTATTTTATAAGACATATTAAGTTTCAAGTATTTTCCTTGAAATTGTGGCAACTTCCACATGCAGCGCAACAACAACAAATATATAACAGCGAACTACGCAGCAACGAAGAAAAACATCGAACTACGCAGCATCGAAGAAAAACTAAGAAACTACCAATTCTAAATCGCGCAATAGAAGTTCTCGCGCCGATTAACATATATACAACTTCCCAACATCAACTGTTGGGCAGTGGCCCGCCAGGCATCACCTCGCCTGGTCGGAGGATCCTCCCTTTGTGTTGGAGGGACATGACACCCGTTCCTCCACAAAATCATCCAGCAGTTTATCCGTAAAAGTGTTAAAGACATACATAATTATTCTCGAGTTCATAATATTAGCATATATAATAAATTTGTTATTGACTAGAAAAATAAACTTACCGGATCTCTTAGTAATCTTGTAAGCCTTTCTTGAATCGATATTGATTTTTTACATCTCATCAGCAAGTAGATTTTCTTTATTGCACATGACCTAAAATTATTTTAATTAATATATCATATCAACAACCCATAACGTCTCACTATTGGGCTCGGGTCTCCTCTCAGGAGAGAATTAAGGCCATACGTCCCCACGCTGGCCGAGCGCGGGTTGGGGACTGGCAATACTACGTTGTGGCTACGTAATCTTGCCGTTGGATGTTTTTTAAGCCGCCCGACTAAGCTTCACGGCTGTCATCCTATGATAATAACCGGGACTGACTGCTTTACGTGACCTCCGAATCCCGGAGACGCTAATGGTAATATGCCACCAGCGGTCACCCATCTAGGTACTGACCGCTCCGTAGTTGCATACCCTCGGTGATAGTTCTAATCAACGAGCGCAACTGGGCTATGAGCGCTTATAATTGTAATTAATATATTTTTATTTTGGACATTTGACACAAAACGACATCTAGTCCGTAAATAAGCAGAGCTTATACTAAGGGTACTAGACAACTAATTTAAATATATAATATACTTTTTTATAAACAAAAACATCTTAATTATACATAGAAAACACCCAAACTCCGAGTAAAATATATGCAAATCGTACCAACGTTAAAGCTCAGCAGTCGCCTACCACTACGCCATCGAGGCAGTCGATTATGATTACACTGGTCGTGTTTAGATCGTAACTATTATTTTATTAGCTTTCTCTACTCTTTCTCCATATAAACTTTGATAAATTTCACACTACTCAATTCTCATAATTTCCATAAAAAGGGGTATAAAGTTTTTGCTACACGTATTAATCTATATGTACTGAAACCGCACCTGAACAATTTCTCAACGAGCTGTTTCCCAATGAAACCAGATCCCCCAGTCAGAAATATCGTTGCGTCCTTGTAAAACTGTTGCACATTGGAATCAAAACGATCTATCACATCGTTCATGGGTTTCTGGCGAGCCAGAGCATTTAGCTCTATCTCTTGCGCGGAGTCCATTTTGCACTGTCACGTCTAAAATTCAGAAATTGATTAATGGATTTATTGGATTAAATAGTTATATATATTAGCCTTTTTATAATTTATGATAATATATAATTAGTTATGACTGTGTAGAATATTTTATTTTATATATTCATGTAGGAATATTTTATAAAGGTTAAAATAAGTGTTTCTATGTTTGCTGCTTCTTAGGCAAAAATGGCTGGCTTTAATTTAAATTTGGTAGGTAAAGTTAAATTACAATTTTGGATGAAGGTGTAGGTGTAATGGTGCCAAATTCTTCCATCACCAAAGGGAGGATCCTTCAAAGGGACGTCGGTCATAATCAGGTGATCATGCCTGGCTTGCAACGGACCGGCGGTTGATTGTGGAACGTTGTAAATATGCTAATTGGCGGGAAAAATTCTATATCATGATTCAGGATTAGTAATTGCTCCGTAGTTCGTTCCGCTCCGGAGTTATATGTGTCTTCGGTAGATGGCGCCGTAGTATGTTTCTGCTATTCACAATGGCGAGATATGGAACAATTCTTGTGGAGCTACAGATATCAGCATGGAAAGTAAATCTTAAGTTATAATATCAAAAATGTTTTGAATATAAAAGTTCTGTACTATCAAGCTTGTGGATTATTTATTCTAGTTCTGACTGACACATGCGTCAGTTAGCGTCTAATACCCATAGCATGTTGTTATAATTGCCTGAAGAAATTATTTGACAGTTAAAAGATTATAGTAAGCCAACGTTAAAATATTTTTTTAGAAGTTTAAAGGAAAACAACATAACAACAAACAATTTGTAGATCACACATAGTGTTGTCCCATGTGGGAGTTGAATCCACAACCTTTGGCGCAGCAGAGAGTGGCGTGATTACCGCTTAAACCACTAGCCCAACGCGCATTCTTCAACTATTGATGACCTTATGCGGTATGTAACACAGTTAAAAAGTATGTAAAAAACTTCGACGCTAAATATTGTTCACAATATCGCTAGACAAATTTAACCTCTCGGTTATTACAATTTTACATTGACATAATTAACATTGATATTGACAGTTATGTCAGTGTCAGTCATCAGTAGGCCGCCATGGTGTAGGCCTCCATGCTGCATTGTTGCATTCGCAATGAGTATGGTGACCACTACTCTTGTATTCTGCTTAGGCTTTCCATCAGGCAGAACAGAGTCACTTTGACAGGTCCAGACTTGCGCATCGAGGGTTCCGTTCGAACCTGTCCGTCTGTTTGTCAAAGTGATCCTGTGAGGCTTACGTTTTTTCCTTTGGAGGTACGGAACCCTTAAAGAATATTAGACAAATGCAAAGAACACTGAATTTATTTTTCAAGGAAATAACTCCGCACTTGACGTACTAAATACATATATATGATATTGACATGACGTGTGTGTATGATATTCAGAATAATTGATTACCAAAGCCATGCATGACTAACAATTTTTGTTACAAAATTCTTCAATATATATCTATACATATCAATAAATATCTATTTGGTATCTATTACGTTCCAAAGGTGTAAAAATAATAATAAAAATGATTACTGCTTCGGTGGCGCAGTGGTAGCGTATGCGACTGCTGTGCTTGAGATCTCGGGTTCGTTTCCCGGCTTAGATCAAATACTTATACAATCGGCAAATATTTGTTTCGGAGTTTGGCTATTTCAATGTATAAAAACATGTCTTTATTTACTAAAAAAAGTATATTTGTATTTGTTGTGTGGTACCCGTAATACGAGCTCTACTTAGTTTGGGACTCTGACTTAAATAGTGTTGTGTGTTAAATGTCTGAAAATATTTACTAAAATATTGATATTTTAATGCGATGAAAATGGCTAATAACGCAAGAGCGGACTAAGAGAGTAAACCATACAGGACAACATTACTGTAAAGAGATGGATAACTTGAAACATACTCTTTTTTTACGTCTGGAAACCCCCAAGGGCTGTCACCTCACCGAAATTTGCGGCGGGGTAGTATGTCGGAATCGTACCGACTAAAACTACACGGTGTCCACTCTGCGCTTTAGGTAGGAGGGATCCGGGAGCTGCTGTTATTATGACATTACGACTCCTCCGAGCGCCTGCCCACAAAGACGCGACGTCTGCTGGTAAAATTTCTAATTAAGTGACGTACGGTACACGCACACGTCGCCTCCTCGCGGCTTGCCATTAAAGCGGATGGAGGCGAAAACCCGTCAATCCACGGCCGCATTCAGAGCGGTATGAGGCGATGGTAAGCGCGCCTTCGCTGCCCGGTTTCTACGAATTGGGTCCTTCTATGAAATAACCAACCACGGTAAAACAGTTGTCGCTACCGGCCATGAAGCGTATGACGGCCGGTAGCAAGAGATCTTCTCCGATGACTGCATGCAATGAGGGCACGATACTACGACGCCCAGGCAGGGCAAATTGCCAGCGTGTGCATGGCCCAGTCCTCACTGCAGACGCAGTGGCCTACCGACCGAGTGAAAATACTGCTTGAGGCATCGCGCTCGGAAAGATCTTGGATTTGATTTGAGAAAGAAAGAAAAAGAAAAAAAGTCTTTATCCGCATGGATGGTAATAGAAACTAGTAGGGGAGGATGTTTTGAATCTATCATGTCGATGTAAGGAACAAGAAATTTAAGTAACTAAACCAATTACAGTCCAGGCAGTTAGAGTCCAGGTGATGTTCTTTTTACAATAAGTAACAAGGAATAAAATACAAGTTACTCGCTTGTCGATTGTGCGTAATGAAGAAGAAGAAGGTGATTTTGACAGGTGAAAAGTTCTGTGACCAGAGAACGCAAACTAGAACTATTGAAACCCATCATGAAACTATTATAATTCAACTTGGACAATTTTATATGCAAAATTATTTATGCGGCTGAGTTGAATTAATGATATGGGACATATTTCCGTCGTCGATTTCGTAAAAATGTTTCATTCTATGACTTTTATTTTTAAAATTTAGTTGTAGCGTATCTAATACACTGCGGTGTGCGGTGGCGGCGGTAATCGTTGAATATTCGAGTTCGGTTTGAGTGTTATAATAAGCATGTATTTATAAAAAATAGTATATATTTATTTATATCAGTTGTCTAGTACCCATAACACAAGCTCTTATGAGCTTGGAACTAGATGGCGTTGTGTGTTAGATGTACGAAATATTTATTTATTTATAACTCTAAGTTTTAAAACTTCTAACTTAGTGTAATATTCCTGACTGGAGAAAAATATGAATTCAGTTCATACTTACAATTGTCATTATACTGATTACAGCCGTTAATATTAATTGGATTCATGCCCCATGTCGTAATAGGATCAAAGTTTGGTTTAAGAAAGAAATGGCTAATTAATTAATCAAGCAAGCAATAATCGGTATACTATTTAAAGCATCTGATTACTTTGACAATCCAGTAAATGTTGTGGCCTTTGTTTGTGTCAATCTATCATTGTTAATTTAAACTATTAACGTTCACAAATGTTATTATATGTTATTGAATTAATGATTTTGAATTTGAATGTACTAACAACTAGCGTTAGTTGTATATCGTATTTATTGCATCATTAAATGGAATTTTGTTGTCATTAATATTTCAATATTTATCGCCCATTAATGACGTAAGGCGATTACTTACAAAACACTAAATAATAGGTATTGCGGACCACGGTGCACTTGCACAAATAATAAGGCCTTAGTTTTGATAAAGTTCTTCTTGACTTAAGCTTTTGAATAAGCATTATTTGCACGTACCGTCCACCTTGCTTTAAAAATCCTCTTAGCTATATAAATTCATTAGATAATATTATAAAAACGTGTAGTGCAAAAAAAGTAGTTATTCTAACCGGTGATTTAAATTTGGACATTATGTCAGATAATCTTAATACTAATTCTGCACTATATCTTAATCTGATGGCAAGCCATGGTTTGAAGCGGGGTATTAATTGTCCCACCAGACAAAATACGTGTCTTGATCATTTCATGGTAAAAGCTAGTGCAAAGATTGAAACATTTGTTTTTGACGAGCTAACGGATCATTCACCCATTCTATTGTATATTGATTATACACCTACTTCTAAGCAAAATACATATATTAATAAAACTAAAATTGATTTTAGTGGTATAAGTAAATGTATGGAGAATGAATCGTGGAATGATTTATACTCATTGTCAGATGTAAATAAAGCTGCTAGACTATTAACAGAAAAATTAGAAAGTTTTATAAGCAGCAATACTTCAAATAAGAAAATCTCGAAGCGTAACAATCCTTTAAAACCCTGGATAACTTTAGGTGTAATAAAATCTATACGTGAACGAGATAGAATGCATAAAAAATTAAAATTTTATTTGAATAATTTAGAAATGAAACATAAATACTTAGCTTACAGAAATATATTAAAAAAGATAATTAAAACTCTAAAAACAGACTACTACACAGATAAACTAAACAAAAACAAAGACAACATAAAGGAAACGTGGAAAACGATTAAGGAATTATGTAATATGAAACTAAATAAAACATCACCCACAGAATTGCTTAACATAAATACGAATATAACTAGATCGCTAGACGATGTTAACGATTTTTTTGCAACGGTTGGTTCAAATCTTGCTAAACAAATATTACAAAAATTAAATACGGATGAGACAACACTAGCTCAAAATGCTAGAACCAAGAATACACCATTAAGTTCCATGGCACTATACCTAACGGATCCTGCAGAGGTGATTGATGTAATTACCAGTCTTAAATCACAGAGTGCTCCAGGAATAGACAAAATAACAGCTTCTATTTTAAAAATGTTTCGTTTTCACCTTGCTAAACCAATATCCTACTTGACCAACTTAAGCTTTGAGCAGGGTGTCTTCCCTGAAGTATTCAAACACGCCATTATCTGTCCCGTCCATAAATCGGGAAATAAGCATCTCCCTACAAACTATAGGCCTATTTCACTGTTGAGTACCCTCTCAAAAGTAGTTGAGAAAATAATGAACAAGCGTTTGATAGGCTTTATGGAGACCAATAAACTTTTGGGGTTGCATCAGTTCGGTTTTCGAGCCAAGCATTCTACTGACGAAGCTGTATTACATCTTACAAATAATATTATATCTCACATTGACAGGGGCGATAAATGCTTGGCAGTGTTTCTTGATTTACAGAAGGCGTTCGATACTGTATCTATCCCGATTCTCTTATGTCGTCTTGAAAATTTAGGAATCAGGGGAAATGCACTGCTATGGTTGAGGGACTATCTCACAGAAAGATACCAGTATGTTAGAGTTGAAAACCATTCCAGTAACCCCTGCGTGGGGTCATATGGGGTCCCACAAGGCAGCACCCTGGCTCCTACGCTATTTCTTGCATATGTAAATGACCTATGTAAATTTGAAACACAGGGCGCTGACATACAAATGTTTGCCGATGACACTGTGGTATTATTTCATAGTAATACATGGGACAATGTTCAGAAATTAGCAGAAAAAGTTATGTCCCATATAACAGCTTGGCTTGAAGATAGTCTTTTGTCACTAAATGTCAATAAAACAAATTTTTTATGCTTCAGCAAAACTATGGCGTCTTCTCCTAAAATATTCCATCTTCGCATGCATTGCCATCCTTGTAACCGTTCTATTATAGAATCTTCTACGCGTTGTAATTGTCCAAAACTAACAAGGACGACTGAAATTAAGTACTTAGGAGTGAATATTGACGATAAGTTAAATTGGAAAAAACACATAAATACAGTTAGTGGTCGTCTAAGGAAACTTATTTATATTTTTAAGGATTTACGAATCATACCTGACACGTCACTTTTAATACAAACATACAAAGCCTTAGCAGAATGCTTAATCACCTACTGTATATGTTCATGGGGCTCAGCAGCAAAGACACACTTAATTGAGGTTGAAAGAGCACAACGGGCTGTACTTAAAGTACTCCTTAACTTACCGTTCGACCATCCTACTCATTTGGTGTATGAAAAAGCTGAAGTTCTAAGCGTACGAAAGATGTTTGTCTATCAGTGCATTCGTAAATACCACAAGCATACCGTACCACTTCTTCAACCTTCGGGTAAAAGAAAAGATAAGTGTCCAATCCCAAGGGTAAGAAGCAAATTTGCTCAGCAACGGTATAGCAACATTGCACCTAGGTTGTACAATAAATTAAACCTAAAGTATCAGACCAGATACTTATCAAATTATCAAATTAAAAGGATTACCAAGATATGGCTTGGGAGATTTGGCTACGATGATGTAGAGGATTTGCTTTCAATCGTGACTTAGTTCAAATTTTTACGAACTCATAGATACGCGCGCACAGACACACATACACACACACACACACACACACAGAAAATACACACACACACACACACACATATACGCAAAATTAACAGATCAATTATGTAAGTATGTTTCATGTATGTTCCAATTGTAAACCTTTATTGTATCCTTATTTTTTTTTGGGAAGTTACTGATTCCCGACACACAGCTCACGCTAGTTTGGGAATCAGGGCTTGCACTTGAATTGTATCCATACTATGTTACAATAAATAAATTTGTTTCATTGTTTCATTGTTTCACTTAGGTTCCTCTATATTTGGTTAAGGCTTACGTTGGACTCTCCAGAGTTATAATAAATAAACTTTCCCATTTTTATTTGCATTACGCAAATATAACCAAATCTTCGATTGCACACGACCTGTTTAGTTGGCGCTCTTTGTAGTGTAATATTTTATCCTCGCATTCCATCCTAATATAGAATGAGATGATATAAGAATGCTTTCAGCTGTTACTCGAACTTCATTTTAGAGATCTGAGATTAGCAGGAAATTCAAAACTTAAAATCCTAAAACATTCCACTCTGATACAATCTATCAGGCTAAAACCTTGCTTGTATTTAAAAAAAAAACAATGCAAAACTATCGTCTATCATGATATTTACTTGTGAGATAAAGTATAATTTTAACTCTTTATATATTTATTATCGTGATATGAATAAATAAATAAATAAATATTTTCAGACATTTTAACACACAACGCCATCTAGTCCCAAACTAAGCAGAGCTTGTACTGTGGGTGCTAGACAACTGATATTATTACATATATATACTTTTTTTTGGGAATACATACATGTTATAAACATAGAAAACACCCAAACTCCGAAACAAATATTTGAAGATCATACAAACATTTGGTCTGACCCAGGAGTCGAGCCCGAGACCTCGTGGATAGCTGTCACAAATATATAAAATGAATATAAAAGTTTTTTGTATAAATGTTATACATTTAAAGTTTAGTGATTGTTTTAATAATTCACATAGACAACTTAAAGTCGTTTTGTAATTTTCTTTTAAGAAATTAGTTAGTTTTTCTTAAAAGTTTTAAGAAAATCTCAAATCTGTAGAATGTATGGTGGCATAAAATATGGCGCAACTCAGTGACGTCACTACTGAGGAATCTATAAAATATGAATTTATCTCAGGAAATACACAACAAAGACATTAAAATATTTAGTTAAATATCTCTGTGAATTAGTTACGAGGTAAATCATAGTATTTTTTAATTGTAAAAATACTAAGCGAACAGCAATTCACCTGACAAGTAGATAACCACCGGTTGTGTCGATACCTACAACTCTTCAGGGGGGTCGAGAACAGAGCGTACGTTAATTTTCAGGTTTAAAGGTTGTCGGTCCCAAAATATCCCAGTTAACAATTTGTTTCACAATTTTTTTGCTCTATATTTATAATCTTATAGCCCCTAGCCCAGTTGCACTCGGTCATTAGAAACAATCACCGAGGGTAAGCGATGACGGCGCGGTCAGTACCTGGACGGATGACCGCTGGTGGCATGTTACCATGAGCGCCTCCGTGATTCGGAGGTCACGTTAAGCAGTCGGTCCCGGTTGTTATCATACGATAACAGTCGCGAAGCTTAGTTAGGAGGCCTTTGGGCGGCTTAAGAACATCCAACGGCAAGATTACGTAGCCATAACGTAGTCTTGCCAGTCCCCAACCCGCACTTGGCCGGCGTGGGGACGTATGGCCTTAACCCTCTCCTGAGAGGAAACCCGAGCCCAGCAGTGGGACATTATGGGTTGTTGAATGATTGATTGATATTTATAATCTCATAGTTGCATGGGTTTAGCCAACATAAGATTATCAAATCTAACTGTCTGACTAGTTACAAAGTCTTTGCTCTATTTTTTAGTAAACAGGCGACGATACCCTTTTTGTGTGAGACAAACCTGATAGGGTAAAAAGAAAGTACACGATGGAGGTTTTCAAGAGGATTTCTGGATTTAAAATAAAACCAATTAAATAATATATTAACGACACTATGTATTTAATAAAGTAGTAAATTGATGAAGCGACCCACCACAAAGCATAGCCGTATAAAGCCATGAAAATAGTGTCTAGTATTGATATTATTTTTTGTTTTCTATAAGCCTCATGGGTTCCGGTGAGACCGTCTTTTAAAATATACTTCCGAAGGCCTACGCCCCATACTAGTATATATTCTTTTAATTCAACATCAGCAAGATTGCAATTGTAAATAGCCTTGTCTGCAGAAGTCATTCTACTCGTCATTGCTTTTACATTGTCTTCTCTAAATGTAAAAGCATTTCTTGTGAAGTAATCGTATACGACGGATAGTTTATCAATTTTTCGGCAAATTTCCACGAATCTGGAAAACAATTGAACACATGCTATATCGTTATATTGACTACACGGTTGGCCGGTGGTTTCAGTGGTTCCGGATGGCGTAAGAAAGCGGTTCCCGGATCTCTCCCGTCTCAGGCGCAGAGTGGCACACCGTGTGGTTTTAGTCGGTTCGATTCCGACATGGCTCAAACCCCGGTAGGGTGATGGCCCGAGGAGGTTTCCACACGAAAAAAAATTGGTTTCAGTGGTCGCCAAACCGTTTCCTACTGCGCCAAGTGTAATGAGTTCAAATCCTACATGGGACAACACTTTGTGTGATCCATAAATTGTTGTTCTAAGTCTGGGTGTACTTTGTATCCGTTTCATGTATGTTTGTAAAGATCCCCGTGACACAAGAATGTATATTCCTAATGCGGGATTTGTCTTAAAAAAGGAAAAAGGAAGGAAGGATACACTTATAATCATCATCATCCCTTAACAATCCAGTGTTGGACATAGAAATAAGAATGTGGCCTACTGTACCACACTGGTTGGTATAAGAGTTTTCCTTTGCTTCCTTAATCGCCTCTTAAAATATCAATAACATGAAAATGGGTAGCACCTCGTACTCTTAATTCGTCACCACACGAACACACTTAAAATTACTACATTACGTGCAGGAAAAGAACACAGACCCCTGATATACAGGGACTATTAGTCCATGTGCGTGATTTTTTCTTTTTTCCGGGAATTAGCTTTTGATCCCTGTCGACTCTTCCGGAGACATTAAAGGCAGTGTATACATGTATAATAATAAAGTGTATCTTCAGCAAAGATAGAAAGCAAAACCATGGCTTTACACCATCGTTTATGACTACTTGCCCAAAGAAAAGATATTACTAAATGATTCTCAAAATTCAACTTTCTATGTATGTAAAATCGAATTTTCAAGTGCATCTGGAAACGCGGTCTTCTTGGGAAAGCTTTCAGATTGATGAGCTTAAGTCTTGGTCTATTCCGGAGGCACACATTGTGTTAAAAATTGTGCAATTCTAAACCTATTTGTGCAGTATAAAATTCTGAACACTAACGAAGAAATTTCTTTCGGCCTTTTTCCACTTATAAAGCAGGCGAAATCCAGGACATAAGCTGGAATGTACAAGAGGAACCAGGACAGAATATGATACAACGTTCTACTCTTCACTTCCAGCATAGCACATTTCCACAACACTTTTGGAGAGCAAAGCCTCTTCTTCTCCTGGCGCATGACTTCTCCTATGAAGCCTGAAAATAATAGAAAAAGAAAAATTTGAGATGCGACTGTACATATTCATACTAGATCATACTAATATTATAAATTTGAAAGTAAATACATGTCTGTCTGTCTGTTACGATTTCACGGCTAAATTCTTACACTGATTTAAATTAAATTTGGCATGGAGATACTTTGGTTATTGAGGAAGGACATAGGCTACTCTTTACTCGCTGGCAGACTCGCGGGCAAATGATAGTGTGGAGGAAGGTGCCACATATTCCTCCAACACAAAGGGAGGATCCTCCGCCCAGGCGAGGTGATCATGCCTGGCGGGCCACTGCCCAACGGTTGATGTTGGGAAGTTGTATATATGTTAATCGGCGAGAGAACTTCTATTGCATAGGATTGGTAGTTACTTAGTTTTCTTTGTTGCTCCGTAGTTCGATGTTTCTTCGGTAGATGGCGCTGTCATATATTTATGTTCTTGCGCTGTATGTGAAAGTCGCCATAATAGTAAATTACAAATAGCCCTTTTGTTAATAACTTTTGTCGTAAGAAATTAAGAATAGAATAGGAACTGAAAGAGAGCGAAGTAACAATGAAGGAATAGTATACTTAAAATACGAATTTCTTGCATAAAGGAAAAGTACAGGTATGATTACCCAAAGGCTTATTTAAAAGGAACAGTTACTCAGTCTATTGCTGTTTACAACTAAACATAGAATTTCGCCAACGTTTGTACTATCCCTGGTTCCAGGTTATTCCCAGGTATCCAGTTAAAGCAACTCATTTTGACAATCTAATACCTTTAAACGAGCAAGCCTTGTATACATATAATCTGAATCTTGGAAACGGCTAGAGCGATTTTCAAGATATTCAGTATGCAGGAGGTTTTGGGGTGATAAATCGCTAAGGCCCGGTTATCCAGGCACTCGTAAGTCAAAGTCACATTTACTTTAATGTATCTGATTATTTTTATCAGGTAGATAGTATCAGGTAGATAGTAAAATGTAAAAAAAATAAAAAATAATAGTGCTCAAAGAAGATTACCTATCTTCGTAAGTTCTGATTTGCCTAAAATGGTATTTTTATTATAATTATTATTTTTCATTCATTCATATCGAATTGTATATATTTATGTATTTATTTGACTGTATTAATGTGTAATACTAAATCTATTATTATTATTATTTATCTTAATTGAATGATTTCCTTTATTTACTTATTTTTTCACACCAAATTACCTATGCATTCGGATTCTACAGTCAATTGGTCCATCTAAAGGTTGCCTGGAAGAAATTGTTTTTAGCGATAAGGCCGTCATTTCTATATGGTCGTTTATATATTATGCTCCTGAATGTAAACTGCTTTAACTGGTGTACAATAAAGTTTATTATATTCTATTCTATTCTAATGTTTAACAATGAACGTCTGTCATCTGAGATAACGATAACATCAAATTACTTACCATAGCGCAAGTCTTTGGCAATTGTGTAAATGGGAACTTCGGTTTCACCATTCTTTTGTCTCTCTGTCGAGTCCCAAGTAGCAGCTATGATAGTATTGTTGACATAATCAACAGGGGCAATGGCTATATTAGAATTTACATCTGTGCAGAATACACGAAGTACACCGAGACCAGCTCCAAGTAATATCTGAAATAAACAAGTTCAAGTAACGGTGCTTTAGATGTTACCGGAGAGTAACAAATGATAAAAAACAATAAAATAATTACCAGTTTTCGTAATGCCATTTCGGTTAAGCCGGACCGTAATATGAAGAAACATGGTTCTCCCTATAATTGCCCCAATAATCGTTCTAGCGCTGTTTGTTTTAATAGTTCGTTAGACGACATAACTAACAACAAAGAGCTGCAGTGTAACGTGTCAGTTTTAGTTAACTCTCGATTTTACTGTTCATTAAATTTTCATACCACGAGCTAAATATGTACGTGTTCCCGTATGGCCTTAACCCTCTCTAGAGAGGAGACCCGAGCACAGCAGTGGGATATTATGGGTTGTTGTTGATGATGATAAGTTTAATATGAAAATCGTGTGATAAGGAGTGAACTCAAAGAAACTTAGTATAAATGCTACAGACGAAAAATATTTTTTTTTCGACACCTGACTCACAATGCCATCTAGCTTGGTACAAAGCAGAGCTTTTACTATAAAACATCTGAATTGACTGATAGAATACTTACATATTTTTTTCTTGTGAATACATACATATTATACATAGAAAACAATTATACAAATATTTGCAGATCATATAGACATTTGATCTGACTCGGAAATCGAACCCGAGACCTAAGCACAGCTGTCACATACGCTACCACTGCGCCACCGAGACAATTAAAATGATTTGAATAAAGAGAAATCTAACATATTATGAGCTATTAAGAAATAGAGAATAGAACTTACTCCACTGGGTCCAATAATTGTATGGAAATCTAACCATCCAGGTGCTGGTTCATAATATGCTGGTAGTACTGTAATAATTGAATCTACATTAGTTACTAGTGAAGTGTCGAGACGAACGACAGTATGTGTTGCATTATAGACTACAGGCTCGTGTCGAAAATTAATAGGTCATGTGAAACACCCCGGGATCTTTTTAGAAAGATACAGGGGCGTAAAACAATAACATTCAGAACTAAGCCGTCACTTGTAAGCTGTCCATCTGAGTACTGGTGAAGGGGAGGGGTAATAACCCTCGATTTTTCTCGCTTGTCAAATAATTTTTGTACGGCGTTGCGGAATACTGTATTAGAACAGGTATTGAAATTGTATGGAATCGATGCGGCACAGAAAATCAAATGACCAAATTGACCTAGAGAATCGCCAGGTAATAAAATAAAACCAAATGTGTGTCAATTTCAGTATCAACATTAAAATTTAAACAAATTTCACAAAGACATTCTCAAGGTAGTACAGCCATTGATTTCAACACGGTTGGGCCGGCTCGACCAGGGTGATGGGAGGTCGGAGGCTCAATGATGCAGAAGTATCTCAAAAGGCCGCCATTGTGTGGGTCACCTTGCTGCATTGTCTAGCTCGTGCTTTCCACCAGGCAGAGTAGACACTTGGTCAAGCTCAAGCCATATAAAAAAAAAGATAAGGCATCGCAATGATCTATCAAAACAAAGGCTCGAAATGGTAAAAGCCGCCGCAGAGTGTACGAAGAGTACAAAGGCCTATTAGAGAACGTGACAGAATTGCTTGGTTTTTTTTAAAGGCAACTCTGTATGGTAGGGGAATTTACGAACATTCATTAAACCCACAACATTCATCGTAATAATTGCGTGGCCGCCGCTTAAACCTAAAGCCCAACCGTGCAGTCGAGATTGTTTTTTTTTCATTTAATATTATATTTTAATAATTTGGATAATTTTACCTATGGGAGGTCTCACAATGCAAACAGGTAAATCTCCACTTTTTGTCCTCACCAATTCCTCAGCAACGCATTTCGTAAAGGTGTATGTGTTTGGCCAGCCTTGTATCAAGCTGAAAAAAATAATACTG
Organism: Hyphantria cunea; assembly: GCA_003709505.1. Classification (NCBI taxonomy): domain Eukaryota; kingdom Metazoa; phylum Arthropoda; class Insecta; order Lepidoptera; family Erebidae; genus Hyphantria; species Hyphantria cunea. The sequence goes on from PKRV01000297.1 coordinate 143,470, forward strand.
ATGTTCTTAGTATGTAAACATAAAGGTCGATGTTCTTTCTAACACTATACTGTGTATTTACCGCTCTCCATCCAAAACAAACGCTAGTGGATTCAAAGAATCGTTTGAGATCTCGGGTTTGATTGTGAAATGTTTGTTTCGAATTTTGGGTATTTTCTATATATACAGTAATGTATTTACAAACAAAAATGTATGTGTTTATATCACTTGTCTAGTTCCTATAATACAAGCTATGCTTATTTTGGGACTAGATGGCATAGCGTGGTAGACGTCCGAAATATTATAATATTTTTTTTATTGTATAAGAGGAAAACGAGCATACGTATCGCCTGATGGTAAGCGATTACCTCCGCTCATGGACACCCGCAACACCAGAGGCGTCACAAGTGCGTTTCCGGCCTTTTAAGAAAGAGTACGCTCTTTTCTTAAAGGGTTGAAGGACGTATTGGTCCGGGAATACCGCAGGCGCCAATTCATTCTACAGTTTTGTTGTGCGAGGCAGAAAGGACCTTGAAAAGCGCACAGTTGTGGACTGCCAACCATCAAGATGATGGGGATGAAATTTCTGTCGCGAAGGACGATGTCGGAAAGAGGCGGCAGGAATCAGCCCGAACAATTCCTCGGAGCACTCCCCATGGTAAATGCGGTAGAAGATGCACAGTGAAGCCACATCTCTACGCAACGCCAATGGGTCTAGCGGAATTGAAACTTCTTGGGAATTGACGAATCGAGTCGCTCTCCTTTGAATGCGGTCCAAAGGGAGGACCTGGTATTGGGGTGCTCCGGCCCAAAGATGGGGACAGTATTCCAGATGAGCCCGGACCTGCGCCTTATAAAGCAAAAGGCGGTGGGCTGGAGTGAAATACTGCTTCGGTCTTTTGAGCACACCGAGCGTTTTCGAGGCTACTTTGATAATATAGACATATATATGTAACTTTTTTTTAAATATATAGATATTAGTCTGCCAGGGACTTCATCAGTAAGTGATAAAACTGACCCTAGGATTAATATTTACATACTTGTTTGTCAAATTATTCAGTTTGCTTTCGTCGAGCTCCTCAGCCAAAGATATCATTACGTCAGGAGATACTGGACATGGATAGAACTGCTCAAATATTTCTTTACCAACGCGCTCCTGAGTTGCAAAAGAGAATGCTGTCGATACGTGAACGAACTTTCTGAAAACAAAAGATTTTACATGCACAACCTGTTTTAACAAAAAAGAAAGTCGCTCTAAAGTTGAATATCGCACAAACAGATACCTAGATATTATTGTTAAAATTACTATACTTTTTATCTAAGGCTATTATTATTATTAAAATGATGTGGGGTTTCATTGGATAGGTCTTTAAAACCATTTTTTGTTTTAAGGTGTCTATTTTTGCGATATTTAAATAAAAGTTTGGCGAAAAGGTACAAAAGATTTTCTGGGAGACTTTTCTGTTGTGTCGGTCCCTAGCTGGCGCATATATTTGAAATAATAAATGACATTTATTTTTGCAAGTAATTCTTTTACAGATATTTTTACAAGTTAAACTTTATAGGTAGACTAAGCCAGAATTGCCAAAAATTCATTTTGGGAAGAAAAACTGAAACAAACTATAGAGGTATCTGTTTTTAAGTCAGTGAATATTGATTAAATAAAACTATGTGGAACTCTATGGGGTCTGAGTAGGCCCTTTGAAAAAAGAACCATAGTTTTAAGTCGACCTGGCCATACAGACTCTCCCTTGGTAACATGATAAATATTTCTTAAGAACCTACTTCAGATCTTTGCAACTTCGAGCAAGTTCCAATGCTTCCCTGGTACTTCGGATGTTGGTGAGTGTCGCTTTATGAAGTGATTCATCGAAGCGTACACTAGCCGCAACATGGAAAATAATATTTACCTAAAGACAAAGCAAAATAAAATGTTTTAACCAAATGTAGAAATCATCCGCATTATTACTTTGGTTACTTCTGTTTGAAATTTTTCGTTTTCCGTAGCCGATCTACGGATCTCTACCTAGCTGTAAATAATTTACTACTGTACTAGCCTTTTGTTTAGGCCATTGGTAATCTTTATTTGTACATCGTATTAAAAACTTAAAAGAAAATATATATTATTTTATATGAGTAAAAGTACATTTAGATAGTAATAATAATTACTTATTATGCCTGAATTTGTATAAGTGTAAGTACATAAATAGTTATTTTAGAAAGATTTAGGTTAAAGTTTATTTATATTTTTTATATTATAATGTAAAAATGTATTGAAATATGGTGAGTGCATATTATTCCTGTAGCAGGTAGCCTTCAGTATGTTGTTTAGTCCTGATAAATACTTCGTTACTCTCTTTTATGTTTATTTTGTGTGAGTGTGACTAATAAACGTATTTCTTTCTTTCATCAAAACGTTTCGGGCAGACAGTAGTAATTAAGGGTGCCATGAGTTTTGAAGAACTATAATTTGCCGATGAATAAATAATACATAAATATAGCTTTAAAATGCATTAATCAACAACCCATAATGTCCCACTGCTGGGCTCGGGTCTCCTCTCAGGAGAGGGTTAAGGCTATACGTCCCCACGCTGGCCAAGTGCGGCTTGGGGACTGGCAAGACTACGTTGTGGCTACGTAATCTTGCCGTTGGATGTTTTTAAGCCGCCCAAAGGCCTCGAACTAAACTTCACGATTGTTATCCTATGATAATAACCGGGACCGACTGCTTAACGTGACCTCCGAATCACGGAGGCGCTCATGGTAACATGCCACCAGCTGTCACCAACTAGGAACTGACCGCGCCGTCATTGCTTACCCTCGGTGATTGTTTCTAATCAGCGAGTGCTACTAGGCTATGAGCGCCTCTATATAATGCATACATACTTTTAAATACCATAAATTATACAAATAAACTTTTATAAATAACCTTAACTTCTTATTTGCATCATATGTAAGAAAGGAAAACATTCCCATCGTTCCCTATCTTGTGTCTGACTCAATTATGACGTATCCAATTATTAAACCAATTTCGTAAAACTATTTACTGTTTATGCTTTGCTAATATTTAACGGCAATTCATTCCACAAGCGTAAGCTTCAACAGTAAAAGAATGACCATAGAATTTTGTGGAATGCAAAGGCATCTCCAGTCTCAAAGGACACTGGCAGGTTTGAATGGACTTTTGCACCGCCTGGCGTATCTCATGGTAGGGATTGTATTGTACTTATACGGCTGCTAATATTGCCGATTATAATAATAATAATAATATATGATCTAGTTATATCTTACATCCTTTATATTAATGATTTGAAACTACTTGCCCCACTAAATTACATTTGACAGCGTTACTAAGGGTCACTGAAAACTTTAGTAATTCTATCAAGATGGAATTTGGTGTAGACAAATATGCAATCATGTATGTAAAGAAGGGTGTGATTGAGGAATCTGAAGGAGTAGGGGTTTTGAGATTCCACTAAGCTTCGATCTCTGTCTACCACCACAGTCCTTGGGAATACTAGACGTGAAACAGACGTTGCGGGAACACTTCTTTGGCCGCCTGAAAAAAGTATTTAAAGATCTTTTATCAGGCGGTAACAGAGTGCGAGCCTACAATGGTTGGGTCATGCCGGTTCTGATGTATTCCTTTGGTGGTATACTTGGATGGACTCTGACCGAATTCGATGCCCTTGACAGGAGAGCCCGCACATTGCTGCTGCATTCCGAATGCATCACTCACATTCATCGGTTATGAGATTGTGTATGCCGCGAAAGTTTGGGGGTCTTGGACTATTAAATATCAACACCCTACACAATCACGAGATATATAATCTAAGAGAATATTTTGTTAATACCGATGTAGTAGTGCAACGCAGTGTAGTTCCAATGGATACCGCACTCACTCTGGCTAAAGGGAATTGGAGCAAACCTGTAGTGCTAAGTATTAATAATCGTAGGGAGGTATGGAAGGGCAAAGAGACTCATAGTCGGTTTAATCGGGCCTCAAATGGGCCAGATATAGACTTTAAAGCGTCTTCGTCTTGGCTACGGTATGATTATCTCTTTGGAGAAACGGGAGGTTTTGTTTGTACGATTATAGACGAAGATATCATGACGAATAACTATCGGAAGTATATCCTGAAAGATAGTACGGTTGATATTTATCGGGCAAGTCACCATCGTGGGGAATCTATAAGGCATATTATTTCTGGTTGTTCTCGTCTTGCTAATGGCGAGTATTTGCACAGGCACAACCAAGTAGCCAGGAACGTACATCAGCAACTTGCCTTTAAATACCATCTTGTGCACTCAGAGGTACCATACTACAGGTATATGCCCGACCCAGCTCTCGAAAATGGTCGTGCTATATTATATTGGGATCGATCTAGATAGATACAGACAGGACTATAGTTGCCAATAAGCCTGATATTGTGGTCATAGGTCAATTAGAGCGCCGCGCAATCATTATCGACATCGCCGTTCCTCATGACGAGAATCTCGTGAAAGTTGAAAAAGAAAAACAATTGAAATATTTGGATTTATCTCACGAGGTTGTCGATATGTGGAGTGTAGATTCGGCGATCATTGTTCCGATAGTTGAGTCTGTTCACGGATTGATGGCCAAAAGCCCCGACCAACACTTCAAGAGGCTCACGTTAGATGGTTGGATCAAGGGTCTGACGCAGAAGGCATGGTTGACATGGTTCCTACTGTATCCGAAGTTGGTGGTCAACAATTTTTTTATTTTTAAATTTATTTGTTTTTACATGTATATTTAAAAATGAAAATAATACGAAAAAAATATTTTAATAAAGGATAGTAAGATTTTAAAATAAATAAAAGATTATTTAAAAATTCTTAGATTTTTACATTTCGTTGAAAAGTTAGTGTTTATATTATAGCGAAAAACATAGATCACAAATAAGTTGTCATTATTGTCAACAAGATGGCGTATTAAAATATTTTAGAAATCACAACCATTCGCGTATAATATTCTTGACCCTTCTTGACTGAATTCTCCAGTAAGCTCATTCATTAATATCTATTCAAATATTCGATAGTTTTTTTATGTAATATACATTTTAAAATATGTAAAGAATTTTTCAAAAATTTGATTCACAACGCCATCTAGTTTTCAGACTAAGCAAACTTTAAGCATAGCGTTTTGAACACGTAGGAATGCGTTTTGTTAATGCAGTTGTAACAACTTTATAAGCAAAATTATTAATGCTTTCAGCACAGTTTTAAAAATATAATAAATGATTCACTAAGTAAACGGTATAAATCTTATAACCATTCATAACATACTGCCAGCGGTACAGGATCTGCCACTCATTTATCATGTGTGTATTATAAAGGTGAACCATGGCCCACATGGCAATAACATTATAGCTTTATGTTTGGTTAAAAGTGTACTGGCTTACTAGCAAATCCGTTTTTTCTAATTTCCAAACTATCTTTACATCGCTGTTCATCAAATAAATCAAAAATTCATGTTGTTAAACAAATTTAAACAAATTCATGCGTGTTGGTGGTTTATTTTTCAAACTTCTACATTCAGCCATTTTCAAGATGTATTCAAGGCAGCACAATTATCAAAACTTTCAGAACCACAACATATATCGTCATTATCAGTCCTCCAAAATCTACTACTGGACATAGGCCTCTCCAATTGCATGCCACTTGATTCGATCCTCAACAAAAAGATACATAAATTTTGCTTTTTTCTAACATACAATACGTAATACATGCACAATTATAGCTATTTATGGCTAGTTACTCCTTAAGATGCACTAGTTTTGTGTTATATTCTTTCTAAAGCACAACTAACTTTTATAAGTATTTTGCTGACATAACACACGCTAGCACAGGTTTACTTCTTGTGTGACCCTGCCAAAATGACTACTCTGGTTTTGTTTAAGACTGTCGCGTGACTTAGCTGGGATTATAGTACCAATAACCCTATTCAGTGGTACCTGATGATCTTAATATTGTTTTTGCCTTTTTGTTTTTGCAATGAAATATTCGAGATTTTCAATTACTAGCATACTCGTGTTCATTCTTCTTACCTCGCTTGTGAGCTTACTGAAGTCATTTTCACTAAGCCCAAGTTTTATCTCATTAACATTTCCTTCAATTGGTATAATTCTGGCCGCGAACTCTGGCTTCTTTGCTCGTAATACATCGTAGACCTGAAATATTTAAAAGTTTCTTTGTATTAAAATTCTAGTACAATGGAACTGGAGTGGGTAATCCACTTAGGGTTTACTACCCTCGTCAGTTCCATTATGTTGCTTGGGGACCATGTTCGGATACCTGAGATTCCCTTCTTAGGTTATATACTCTTGTTTCCAAGGACACTAGTACAAGCGACGGCCAGCGGTCTTTATTAAATTCGAGTCCGAACTAACCATCCCACTAATACCACCTCTACTACTAATACTGTTGCAGATCAACGGGCAGACATCTTCGACCTGAAAGGCTGCTAAGCTTCTGGGATGATCTAGAATGATTGGAGTAAGAAGATGACAATACCCACGTACAATGGCCAAAACAAGTGGCTAAGTGCGGAGACAGCCAGGGAAATTAAAACCAAACCGTTACTAAAAACAACTAACATATGGTGGGAATTTCTCAACGAACAAAAAAGGGGGCAATCATTGTTAACGATTCATGTAACGTGGCTACAATATTTTATTTCTATTACGAATTACTTTCATTGATATAAAAACAATGGTTGATTATCAAGTCAAATTACACTTTATATTAAAAACTAAGAGTGCTATTTTGAAGTTTATCAATAACCTGTGAGGTCGAACTATGATGTTGAAAAACTTTAATTATGTTAATGCTATTAATTTATGTATATGCAAAAACATACCTAACTCTTCATCCATCCATAATTTTGACTCTATAGTATTTAAAATCGTCGTGAAAATCGTCTAAGGTGGGTAATTTGATCATTGTACTATCCACGCCTAGTCTGATGTTATCTGTAATGTGTGCCAGCACACAAGTAGTACTGTGACTGAGATGAAAGATAGATTTTTTTATAAGTCTGCAAAAGTGACTCTTCTCTGCCTGATGGAAAACATGAGTAGAGTCCAAGAGTAGTGGTCTTCGTTGTGAATGCAGACAATGCAACACGGTGAGCTACTCTTTGGTGGCCTATTGAGATACTACTGCATGATTGGGCCTCCGGGCTCGCACTCACCAACGAAACACGATAGCACGAATGCTACTTAAGGTTGGTCTTCTGTTAGAGTATAATACCGCTCCAGTTGAGCCAGCTCATTCGTGTTAAAATCAACGTGGCTCTACTACCTCTTGGATTGGAAAAGGTTCAGCAAAGATTTTTGGAAAAAAAGTTACTCAGGACGTCGGAGGTCACGTTAAGCAGTCGGTCCCAGTTGTTGTCATACGATAACAGTCGTGAAGCTTAGTTGGAGGCCTTTGGGCGTCTTAAAAACATCCAACGGCAAGATTTACGTAGCCACAACGTATTCTTGCCAGTCCCCAACCTGCACTTGGCCAGCGTAGGGACGTATGGCCTTATCCCTCTCCTGAGAGGAGACCCGAGCCCAGTAGTGGGACATTATGGGTAGTTGATTGATTGATTGATTGTTACTCAGGACGAGGCGTTCGAGTACTTTACATAGGAAAGATAAAATAGATATGGTAAAGAAAGGTTATTATTATAAACGTTATTTTTGTATTATTGTGAACCTCTGAACTACATTAGAAATTACACAATTTTTCGCTTATGAAGTACTATAATTATTTGTATACTTTCAACAATACATGCCAATAAATTTATCTATCGTATAATTTATAACATGCACGGTTGATACATGATGGTTCTGAACACGGATTATGAATACAGTGTCACCATCCCTATTCATCCCTTGGGTGTCGCCGACTAAGGGAGCAAATCATGCAAGACAACAGTACTTACCTACTGCAAGGGAAAGAAACTCGAAACAAACTCAATACCAGCCCGTTCGGTTCGCCTAGTTAGTCAAAACTTAGCGCCTCATGCCGCCCTGAGTGTGGCCGCGGATGGGCGGGACGGGTTTTCCCCCCATCCGCTTCACTGGCCAGCCGCGAGGGGCGACGTTAACGCGTGTGCCGTACGTCGCCTAAATTGAGAGTTTACCATCAGACGACGGAGCCCGCTTCAGTGCGGGCAGGCGCTGGGAGGGGTCCGGATGGCGTAAGAAAGCTGTTCCCGGATCTCTCCCGTCTCAGGCGCAGAGTGGCACTACGTGTGGCATTAGTCGGTTCGATTCCGACACACCGCCCCGCCGTAAACCCCGGTGGGGTGAAGGCCCGAGGGGGTTTCCACACGTAGAAAAAAAAAAAGTTAGTCAAAACTTTCTTTCTAAGGACTTTTATATCCAGTGGGCTATCATAGGCTGTTGATGATAAAAATGATGATTATTTATGACCTTAATTAACTTACTGGATTTTCTAACATCTTATCGAGTCTTTCTTGTATGGTATTCGACTTTTTCGGGCGCATCAGCAAGTACATTTTTTCTATGGCGCATGATCTGCAACAAACATATTCAAAAACTATGTAAATAAATATATGTATGACGTAAATAAATACTTGTACATGTATAAGATTTACAGATGTTAGTTGAAAATTTGCTTAGTACCGACTCTAAAATTCAATTTAAAATGTAGTACTTCTGGGTTATCGTAATAAATAGTAACCTAAATCCTTCCTAAAGAATCAAAGGTATCTTCATTACTTGGTCACACATCAATTAATCAATAATCACTTGGTTTAATATTTGCTTACAGTATAATATTGGATTATATGTGATAATATATCGGGGAAAGGGGGTTGCAAACCTTGATTTTTTTCCCTCGTCGCAAGATTTTTGTACGGCGTTGCAGAATAATGGATAAGAAGAGGTATTGAATTGTACAAAACCGACGCCGTATAAAATCGAATGACCAAATTTACCGCGACAATCGCCGCCAAATCAATATTTTTTTCCGACTTTGTGGCGCATATAATTTCTCCTGGTTCTGTCGATGGGAAGAATGCCATACAAAAATGTAGGAACAAAATGTACTTTCTCTACCTGTGCTTTTGAATTCTCACTTGCACCCAGTTGGACAGCTCACAAATAACGGTATAGTGCTGAAAGTTATTGTTTATGCCCCTGTATCTTTCTTAACAGGTCTCCTGATGGTTCAAATGACTTTTTTGACACGGGCCTGAAGTCTATTAGTGCCGACTTTCTGTTTTACAATTCTAGTGCTCCGATCAAGTCAGCTTCTGTGTGTCGTTACGCTCTCCCATGATTAAATTCATTAATACTGACAAATATGAATACACGAATTGACCATATTTTAATGTACTGTGTAGCAGAGCGGACGCCATTCCGCTTTGTACTGCGCTGAGCATTGTGGGTTCTGAGTCTAGGTGTACTTTATGTCCATTTCATGTACGTTTGTAAAATCCTCCGCAACAAAGGATTTATACCTTATGCGGGAGTTGTTAAAAATAAAAAAAATCTTAACTTAAGTCTTGGTAATAAAAAACGGACATACCTGAAGAGTTTCTCAATTAGCTGTTTCCCAATGAAACCAGACCCACCAGTTATGAAGACCGTAACTCCTTTGAAGAACAGTTGTACAGGAGAATCACCATGATCTATAACATCGTTCATTGGTTTCTGATAAGCCAGAGCAGATAATTCTATCTCTTGAGCTGGATCCATTTTTCGTCTTTCAAGCAATAGTACAAAAAACCGACTGTAGAGTTCCTGAACGAGTTGATATTAATAAACAGTTTAAGAAATACTGCGGTAAAATTGTACCCTCAGAAACTAATTAAAATTTATTTGAATATGTATGTTGTATGTATTGTATCGTAATGAGGTGGAAATGCTTAAGTTAAATGTTGAAAGTCACTGTTATGTTTTTGTAGCAGACGAATGGTTTGTGTTTACGTATGTTACGACACTTCAAAAACACTTCGACTTCAACAAGAATCTTCTTTTGGATACATATGCTTTTGTTATAAGTAACGATTCAAACTTCATGTATATTATAACCTTATAATTTAATAATCGAGTAAATTGTTGTTTCATATTAAATAATATTGATATTTTGGGGCTTTCCGCTTGTCAGTTTCCGGCGCTATTTAGAAATATTGTTAATGACGTCTATACTCTTTTTATACAATGGTATATAAAAAAAGTTTGGTGACGCAAGGAATTTTGTAGTACACAACATGCCAGAACACTCATCGGAGATCGTTTATTGTTTTTGCGAAAGAAGGTCCCCATTTCATGTCATCCACATTTTTTATATTTTTTATCATTAATTCCTTCACGACGTAGACTTGAAGACTCGAAGACTTAGAATTGAAGACTTGAAATACTTGACATTGACAGAAATAGCTGATCCGGCTGATTGCCATATAATCAGAAGAAGAAGAAGAACACTGTCATCAACTGTCTTGATATCAGTTGCTAAAGGTGTTAACAAAACTATAAAACGATTTCCCACTACGTCAAAAGCATCATGGAATCGAACCGACTAAAACCACACGGTGTGCCACTAAGCGCCTGAGAAGGGAGGGATCCGGGAACTCTTCGTGCATCAGATACATTAATAAATATTCTCAATAACTCTAAACGAGAACTCTCAAGTATTTGACGTCTGTTGAATAACTGAGCAGTATATACAGCACTTTAATGGCTAATTCTTACATTTACTTTTTTTAGATGATTACAGCAATCTCAATCAAGAATTTTGAATATGATTAAAATTAAACAAAATCTAGTACAGTTTTACAAATTTTGAAAGGAGTGTCGCGATAATTTTGTAAATACATACATTTCACAAACAGAAACAATCAGATCCAGAACAAATGATCATGGTCATCTCACAATATTTTTCCTTGGTGGGAGATCCCCTGGTTTAGCAGTCAGGAGCGCTAACCACTACACCAAAATACCCAAATACAAATATTCTTGTGATAGACTTTTGGAAAAACGGCTCTTATTTCTTTAATTATTGCACATCGTTCACATTTAGTGTACTAGCAGACCTAATGCCTAAAGTATTCTCTGCCACCTATTAATGTAGTTCAATCAACAATCAACAACCCATAATGTTCCACTGCTGGGCTCGGGTCTCCTCTCAGGAGAGGGATAAGGCCATACGTCTCCACGCTGGCCAAGTGCGGGTTGGGGACTGGCAAGACAACGTTGTGGCTACGTAAATCTTGCCGATGAATGTTCTTAAGCCGCCCAAAGGCCTCCAACTAAGCTTCACGACTGTTATCGTATGACAACAACCGGGACCGACTGCTTAACGTGACCTCCGAATCACGGGGACGCTCATGGTAACATGCCACCAGCGGTCACACATCCAGGTACGGACCGCGCCGTCGTTGCTTGCCCTCGGTGATTGTTTCTAATCATCGAGTGCAACTGAGCTATGAGCGCCATCAATGTAGTTAAGGTGTATGTTCTCTTGATCAGCGATGAAATGTTTCAGTGGACTGTAACTGAGTGTCGCTGGTTCCAATGAATTAAAAAAGAATGTTGCCAGCTTTCGTGAATTGAAAAGGAATGCTGCTAGCTCCAGTGAAACAGAACTGTGTCAATTTGAATTAGCGCTATTCTATCAAGCTTGACATGCGATCACCAGTGATACTATAATAATATGTTTAGTAATGCCAGTTGCCAGTTGAAATATACAGATTTTTTTCTTTGTTCTTTGATGAACTTTAGGTGTTTACCAACAGACAATAGGCATAGCATTTGCATATGAATTTTATGTTAATTAAATATAAAGAAAAATACTTTTAAAAATTTCCAATGGATTGGTGGAATGTTCTAAAAATAAAAATATCTTTGTCTTCACATATGATTTCACTCTTGTGATTTTCTTAAATTTGTTTTCTTGCTTTAGAAATGACGAACTTCCATACAAGGATTTCTCTCTTGTTTATACCATTGAGAGTAAGATTCAAAAAATCCTTTTTTCTGAACTGCTTCCAGTACAGTATTAGCAGTCTGGCGGAAAGAGACCGTCCTAAAGCTCTTTCAGCCCCATTCTGCTGGATGTCGATTAAATATCTTAATTTATATACTTCATCAGAAACCCATAATGTGCCACTGCTGGGCTCGGATCTCCTCCCATGTGAGAGTTAAGGCATATGGCCTTGACCCACGCTGGCCAAGGTGCGGTTGGGGACTGGCAAGAAGACGTAACTACGTATCTTGCCGTTGGATGTTTTTAATTGAATTAACAAACAAATATGGTAGCGCGGGACATTGCTCTTCAATCTATCAGCGCTCGAAATGCTAGGGTCTCGGGGTAACTTTTCCAGTTCTAATGCCTGTTCATGTAGTGATCCGCGCCGCCTGCTACTACAGACGGGTCACTGGGTTGGGTCCAGATGAGCCCGTTGGAAATTCGGTTCAGTGGGGGGACGTAACTGGGTCGTGTCTTTGTGGGTAGGCCCCACAAGGTAACTGACCTGCCAGTGACGCCCGGGAACAGCTTGTATAGCAGACCGAGCGCACGAAATGCAATCTGTCGTATACCATATTACAATTTCACGGTTTCAACTCGCTAAATTGTAATGTCACTAAAAAAAATACTTTAAACTGTAAGCAGTATATTACAGTTCAAAATTTTTCGATAGTTAAGAATCTCGGAAGATATATTAGAGAGTAACGGTATTGACAATCTGACCGTTATATATTATTGACTAAAACTAATGACGTGGGCCAGAATCTTACTGTGAGGAACCGGCAGTGGGCACTTAACTTTCTATCTAGTCTCTAGTTTGTTAATAGCTAGTATCATTATTGTGCAAGGTATTGTTTTGTCCATTATTTCTATTCTTGTTCCTACTTTTGACCCTTGTCAAAAGTAATCCCTTGATTACCAACATAGCGCTGATCTGGTTTAACTAGGACGCTAGGTACATTTTCCAAGGGTTTTTAGCCAAATCAGCAAGAATGGCGATCTAAAATCGATTAATCCAGGAACAGTGTTTTTTTTGTTTAAAATTATATTAAAAATATAGCACTAATATAGCCAATATAGCAATGATTCAAAGAATCGAGACTTCACCCTAAATCATTAAAGGGAGAGAGAGGAGGCCCGAGCCCAGCAGTGGAACTTTATGTATCTATTAAATATATAATAGACATAATTTACCTAATAACAACCAGGACCGACTGCTTAACGTGACCCCCGAATCACGGAGACGCTCATAGTAACATGCCACCAGCGGTTACCCATCTAGGTGCTAATCGCGCCGTGACTTGCTTATCCTCCCTCTATTTGGTACCAATACACACTCTGTTTCAAGAAGATATTATCTGCGACCATATTTTCCCGCCGTTTTCTGTAGAAGATCCAGGCTGGTCGCATTCGATTGGTTTCTCACTGCGTGTATATATTTTAAATATATTATTACGTTACTTATCTATCAACATTTTCGTGGTATTTTAAAACAGCGTTTACAGAGAAAGGATTGTAAACCACTTTTCTGCTACAATGAGTTGTGAAAGAAGATAAATGTTCAAAACAATAAAACCGCGCCATTTTTTGATCCAATATGGCGCGACTTTGTTTTTATTTGTTTTGAGTTTGGAACATGGGAAAAAGACATGGAAAATGACTAAGAAAATATTGTACAACGAAAAAAGCCGAAGTAATAAACAGAATCACTACTTAACAAGTTTTTCAAATACGATTTGGTTGGGTTCAAGTCTTTTTAACAATTTGATCAAGTGGATGATCTAGGTTTGGGTTTGAGCTTAGTTTAGTAATAGACAATTTGTGTTAAAATAGTGATGATGATGTTGTTCTCCTAACCGATTACGGCCACGGCGATCAGTCTCAACGAAGACCTGCCAACTACGCAGGAGATATTATAGTGCACAAGTGTGTGCGCAAACACAGGTGCACTCTCTGTTCCCTCACTATCATAATCGGATGGGACGGTTAACCGACACGATCAGGGAGAGATCAGGTGCAGGATCAACAGTTTTACGTGCTCTCCAAGGCACAGGGGTTCCGACCCCAACTTCCAAACTTCAAGCTGTTATTAAGTATTTATATTATCAGAAAAACTCAATAACACTTTTGGTCCGATCCGGCATTTGAACCCGAGACCTCTTATTGGCAGTCGCATACTTCAACCGCTAAACCAACGAGGCAGTGTCAATTATTGCACCTAAAAACAGTAAAGTGATCGTCGAACATAGCCAAATAAAATAATGTTTACATACACATAAAATTTTTGTCAATTATCTATTAATTTCGCTCTAAATATGAAAATAAATACGATTTTTCTTTTCATTAGATAATTACATCCATTTAATTTCTTTTTTTTCATGGTATAGTTGGCAAACGAGCAGACGTATCGCCTGATGGTAAGCGATTACCGCCACACATGGACACCCGTAACACCAGAGGCCACACAACTGCGTTGCCGGCCTTGGGGGATGGGTAGGGGGATGAGGGGAAGGGTTGGATTATGGGCCTCCGGTATCCTCACTCGCTCGGTGAAACACAGCGTAGGCGCTGTTACACACTGTTTTTCTGTGAGGCCGTGGTATCACTCCGGTCGAGCCGGCCCATGCATGCCGAAGCGTGGCTCTCCCACGGTAAAAAAGTTAAGTTGTTCTTAGTTACTGTTATCATGTCCTATGGGATTAAAAGTAATCTATAGGTACTTACTTATAAAAATAAGATTATTTATAAGTAGGTATGTACTTATAACAATTTGGAAATAAATAAAATTAATGCTATTTATTAAAATAAAACACACTACGGCATTTAACCTTTACATTTATTTATATCATAGACATCGAAAAAGTAAGTAATGAATACGAAAATATTTATGATATTATAATGCAATTCATAGCTGCCTAAACTAAATTCTAAATACTAAATTTAATTTCTTGTGTCTCGAATATAATAGTAATAACACGAGGCTTAAAAAACTACTATCTAACCCATTATTACGAATCTTTTGACACCGGATTTTGGGATAGAAGCGAAACACATACCCAAGAGTGCGTCTGGCTCCCTTTACCAGACCGTGGGAGAGCCACGCTTCGGCACAAATGGACCGGCTCGACCGGATTGACACCAAAGCCTCACAAAAAACCCGTATGAGTGAGAATACCGACCTAACCCCTCCCCCAAAAGCCGGCAACGCACTTGTGACGCCTCTGACGTTGCGTGTGTCCATGGGCAACGGTAATCGCTTACACCAGGTGATAGATCTGCTCGTTTGCCCCTTATTTCATAAAAAAAACACTTTTCATTAAATTCGTTCAGTAGTTACGCGTTACTGTGGCAAATACAAATTATATAAACTGACAAAAATGTTGCTCTTCCTATATGCTCTCCTGTAACCTGATAAAAAAACCATCTTCATTCACACAAGTAACGAAATTTATCGCTAGATGTCACTCAAACCAATTTATCTAAAAAGTAGTCAGTTAACATGAAAATTCATAAAAAGTACAAAAATAGTTCAATGACATTGAACTGTTTTTGTATTTTTTATGAATTTTAACAACCAACATGTAAAAGAGAAAAAAACATACATTGGGAGAGATTCGTCTTTATTGTGGAAGCGACAGTAAGTGATTTAATAAATAACAATTTAAAAAACTTAATAGTTAAATAAAAAACGAACAACCTGACTGCGTAATTAATGTTTTTTTATTTACATAATTAGTATGTTTTAATAAGTAAAGTTTTTGAATTAGTAACAAAGTAGATCGTATTTTATTTAAGTGTTTTTTTGTTTAAACTTTCTGCAAACAAATATTATAATGAGAAAGGTGGACTTAATGCCGTAGGTCGATTACTAGTCGACCTTAGGGCGCTTACGCTTGACTAAAACAAGATAGATGCACAAAATTAAAAATTATATTTACCCTGCCGACCCGGTAAATGTTGTTCTGCCATATAAACAAATTGCCCTTAGTAGGCGTAAGAAAAATAGCTGTTGGCCGATTTTCAGACCTACCCGATATGTTGTGTCCGATTTTTAATAAGGATCAATTAAATAATATTGAAGGTATTAAACACGTGAGTGAAGACAAAGCAATAATGCAACAGTGGCGGTTAATTGAGGTGCTTCTGCATCATTGGGCAGAACAAAAAGTGTTCAGGAAACGATAAAACTAACATTCAAAACTTTCAAAAAAAAATCCTATCATCCTACCATCACGTTATTAAAATAAACTTTTCATATGTTTGATCGTATTTTTTTCGACTACCCTCAAAAATAATTTAAAAAACAAGCATTTTAAAATACTATGACAAATTAGCGACTATATCTTCTGCTCCAACTTCTTTGATTGGAGGTAAACTCTTCAGTGTCTTGTCGAGCAGTTCCACTGAAGACGTGAATATGTTGGAGTAGCTGTACAGGAACCAAGCGAAGAGACAAATGTAGATCAGCTTTAGGATCCTGTCTGCACAGTAACGGCTGAAAAAAAAGAAAAAATATTTTCATTTCCCGTATAGGGTAGCCGATGGGACGACCCAAATACCGCTGGAAAGATGATGTTGCCAGAGATATGGAAGAGATGAAAGTGTCCGATTGGTCTGAGTTTCCACAGAATAGGAAAGAATGGCGCATTCTAGTGCCGGAGGCCAAGACGCACTCTGAGTCGCTCAGCCAGTGACTAAGTTTTAGTATCGGAATACGCATCGGAAGGTCACGGGAAGCCGTTGGATGCGAGCAACACATGACCAGTTGCTGTGTAGAGCCTTGGGGGAGGCCTATGTCCAATAGAATACATGTTTTTGCTAAGATGATGATATATTTTTATGGTATAGAGAGCAAATGCGGATCTGAATCAAGAAGGGGTTATAGTATAGATAACCCCATGCCGGGCAAAGGCGGTTCCAAACCAGATATATTGGTCCAACCTTTGTACCTGTAGGCAGACCAAAGAGACCCTCTTGACGATCTATCCCTGATTGTCACGGAAGCTGAAGCAACTCGAAAGGCCGCTGCTTCGACTCTTAACTGCAGCATTAACTGGTCATGCACTACTAAACAAACATCTTTTCACTCTAGGTGTAACAGATAGCCCTCTATACAGAGGGGCGTATATGGAGGAGGAAAAAATGCCACCCATGTCATCATGGCATATTCTGGGGTGGCAGAATACCGGGCGAGACACCTTGAGTAGCCGAGGTCACTTCCAAAAGTCGTCGGTAACGTAAAGGTTCTGCTAGGCGTTCCGGAGGAACTAAGTTGGCATAAATAATGCAGACCCTCCACGCAAAATTGGCGCATTATAGTCATCGAGTAGCGTAAACCCAGCCCAGCGTTATACATTCGCCTTTGCCAGGCATGTCGCGAGGTACGTCAGAGCACTAAGGATTATAAGTGTGTGGCCGTCTTTTGGATTTTCCTGTTCAGTATCAGGAGAGGGAAGGCTGGGTTTGGGGTTCCTGGCCTCGTTGTGGGTTTTTGACCTTGGATCACTCAAGTCGAGACTATTCATTCGTCATAAGGCATGTTGAGTCTGGATGCGAATTACCGAAAATCGAAGCAAGTGGCGTGCAGTTGGGGAGCATATGTCCAGTAGTGGATTGTGATAGGTTGATGATGTCTCTCCGACGTATGCCACGGCCTCGCAGAAAACTTGTGTGATACTTTATTGTTTTTGAACTTTACTAATACTATGGAGTTTCTTTTCCCAAAGCATAGGGAGAAAGAAGCCTGTGGGACTGTCATCGTAGGAGACCCACGCTTCGGCATCATGGGCCGGCTTGACCGGAATGATAACACGACCTCACAGAAAACCGGTGAGAAACAGCGCCTGCGCTGTGTTTCACCAAGTGAGTGAAGATACCGGAGGCCCACAATCCAACCCTTCCCCTCATCCCCCTCCCCATTCCCCAAAGCCGGCAACGCACTTGTGACGCCTCTGGTTTCACGGGTGTGCATGGGTGGCGGTAATTGGTTACCATCAGGCGATATGTCAACTTTTATGTCCCCTATTCCATAAAAAAGCCTTGCCCAAAGGCCCGAAGACACACGTGTCATTTGCGGTAGTAGTCACTTTCCATGAGGTAAACCATCAGCATCATCAGCTTATACCAAAAAGTAATTTTTTGTTATTTTCTCTATACATCATCTTCAGCATCATTAAAATATCTTACATCATATGTAACTTCTTCGCTCTCGGCAGCGTGGAAGGGTCCTCTTTGCAGACAAACTCTCTTATGCCTAGCACATAGCTCTTCAAGTAGGTATCAGGGTTCACAAGTGACAGATCGGTAAAAAATATCTCATCGTCTTCCGTCGTGACGCGCTTCCGAAGACCTTGAAAATAAAAACATTTAAATTATAGACCATTCGTATTAAAAAAATAATGACGTACGATTCAGCCCTGCCCCAAGAAACTTTTGTCTCGTACGAAAACTTGGCCCCTGATTAAGTATGTGCGCTAACAAAGGTGCACTCTCTGTTTCCTCAGTCTCGCAATGCGATAAGACGGATACGGCACTATTGGCGAGTAATCAGGTGCAGGTATTTTCTATCAGGAAATATCAATTCATTGATGAAAAAAGTCTCCCGACCAAGAAATAGAACCCGAGATCCCCTGATCGGCAATCGCATACTCTAACCGATAGATTATCGAGATAATAGTTACTACACTAGTCGTATACAGCACTACGGAGGCCTGTCTATCTGTGTCAGGTGTTACTTTTTATGTGGATAGACTGTATACTTAACAATTTTCTGTGCTTGAAAGTTCTCGAGGGCAGACTGCTTGACTCAATCGTTCCCGCAAAAAAGTTAATAAATAGTTCACAGGATGATGGTACAGGTAGCATCTTAATTATAGGCCGCTATGGTGTGGGTCACGATACTGCATTGCATTTGCAATGAGTGTGGTGACCACTGCTCTTGGATATATATAAAAAACATACCTAAATAGTTTGTATTTTTGAAGTTCCACTCCTTCGTTGTGTAGTACTGGATAACGTTTAGTCCATTCTGTATTCGTTTTTGAAGTTTTATCATGCTGGAATTGAAAAATTAAATCTATAGTACTATGAATCATCAGTACCCTGTCAATTTTTTTTACATCTCCGCATAAGGAGAGAGTTTCATCCGTGGGAGAGCCACGCTTCGGCATGAATGGGCCGGCTCGACCGGAGTGATACCACGGCCTCACAGAAAACCGGTGTGAAACAGCGCTTACGCTGTGTTTCATCAAGTGAGTGAGTATACCGGAGGCCCATACCCCAATCCAGTGCCCCCTATCCCCCTCACCATCCCCCTTCCCCCAGGCCGCCATAGTGTGGGTCACCATGATGCATTGTTCTTTCTCGCATTGAGGATGATGGCCACCACTCTTGGATTCTGCTCATGCTTTCCATCAGGCAGGGCAGAGTCATTTTGGCAGATTAAATATAAAAAAAAAAAAAAAAATAAGGGACATATCCTGTGTTGCGGGTGACTTTACAAAGATACATGATACGAATACAAAGAATACTCAGCCCCAGAATGACAGTTTCCTTCCAAACAGTTACTTGATGCTGACTCTTCGATCTACTGCCGTCTCAGTTTGCTAGGACTGCTGTAACACTAAGTAACACTAACTGCTACACCAAAGACAGTATGTAATCGAGCACAAATTTTTTGCGAAGAGAGAAAATGATTTTTTTTCAGACAGCATTAGGAATAAATACTGTCTCGCGGGGATGCGTATCCCATGTATCAAAGACAACAGACAAACATTAAAATCTCTTTTAGATATTTTATGAAAAGGGTAAGTCCGACGATAGTTATCCGTGTAGATTAATTTTGCGAAGATCCATTTACAGTATCGCGGGTGACTTTACAAACATATATTAAACGGACACAAAGAACATCCAGACTCTGATTTTTTTTTGCTTGTGTAATAGTAGTAGCTTCAATAGTACAAGCTCTAGAAGCTTTGAAACTAGATATTGTTAGGAGTCAAATGTCAGAAAATATTGATAAACTAGCTTTTTGCCCACGACTTCACTCAAGCGCTCGAGCGCGAGCGAGCATCGCTCTTCGGGGTGGTATTTCCAAAAATTCCTTTCTTAGTGCTCACTTAGGTTATATAAAGAACCTACCAGCAAAATTTTAGGATCATAGTTTCAGCGGTTGGGGCTGTGCGTTGATCTCTGGGTATCTAAGGCAGTCGATCACCTCTTTTAAATATATAGATAGATACTTGAATACTTACAAGGTTTTCTTCCCGAGCAGAAACAGTAAGGCATCGAGTAGATAAGCAGGCAACGTTTGGCTAAAGAACATGTCTATTTGATGGGTGACTCTGTACGATTTTATTGTACCTCCAGGGTACCACAGCGCCACTGTGAATGGATACCTGTTTACCCATTTTTCTCCTGAAAAAATGGTTTTATAAGTTAATGACAGCGTTCGTGCTGTCGTGTTTCGTTGGGGAGTTCAAGATCAGGAACTAATGATGCAGAAGTATCAATAGGCTGCCATGGTGTGGGTCACTATGATGTATTGTTGCAAATTCGTATGAAGATAGCCGCTCTTGAAATCTGCTTATGCTTTCTACTACGTAGAGTAGAGTCACCTTGTCAAGCTCGTACATTAAAAAAAGTTTTTTATCATGGGAGAGCTACGTTCCGGCACGAAATGACGGAGTGATATCACGACCTCACAATAAACCGATGTAAAACAGCGCTTGCACTGTATTTCACCAAGTGAGTGAGGATACCGGAGGCCCATACCCTAACTCCTAATCCTGACTCTCCCTATTTTTAATCCGTCACCACAGAGTGAAGAGACATATGGGTTACCTTTTTTTTCAAGGGTTAAAAGTAGAGGAAAAGGTACTATTCTTGGGGGATTGTATAGTCTATGCTGACGCGAGCGAATCCCATATAAAAACCTAGTGTATATACAAAATGTCTTACCAAGTCGTATGATCTCTTCCCATGTGAGCTTTACAACCCCGGATAGTGTGAGGTTGTAGAATTGTGCCTTTTTTTGTCTGAAAAATAGAGGAGAAAATATTCATTAGTGACATGTAAGGGACTAGAACCCGGCGAACTTCGTACCGACATGTTTAAGTTTACGAAAGACTTGTTTTAATTAACGTTACAGTAACTTTGAAATTACACGATAAACTTGTTTTGAGCTCAGGGATTTGTGTCAAGTTTTGCAATTTGTGCAGTTGTCCTGCGCAGTTTTTTCCCTTAGTCGGCTCTTACAGACTACGGACCCGTGTCGAAAGTTGATAGGTATTATTGGGCATTATGCCGTCACTTCTAAACTGTCCAACTGAGTACAGGGGGAAGGCGAACGACTTGGGTAACGGAGCGCCGGGCAACGCCGTTATTGCGGCGACCAGTTATGGAGGGTTGGCTCGAGAGGCATCACAGGAGCCTTTCATATCGGCTGCTACAGGTGATCACTGGGAAAGGATGCTTTGGAGAGCACCTAGATCTGATTCGTAAGGAGCTAAACCCTGAGTGCCACCACTGCGATGGTCAGACCTAGGACACGGCATTCCACATGCTCCGATATTACTACCAGTAGGTGGTATCTGATCGACATAACCCACAGGATTAGCAAGCTGAAGTGGCAGTGGGCCCACATTTGCCGAAGAACCGGTAAACGAGTTCTTGAGTGGAGACCGCGTCTCGGCAAACGTAGTGTAGGACGTCCACAAGCCAGGTGGAGCGATGATCTACGCAGGACGGCTGGCAGGAGCTGGATGCAAGAAGCCATAGATTGAACTAAGTGACGTGAAATTGGAGAGGCCTATGTCCAGCAGTGAACTGCGAAAGGCTGATGATGATGATCATGAATATAAAAAAAAAATAAACAAACTAAACATCTTAAATATATAGCCCTGAATAGCTTAGGTCACCTGTCAATAAAATTTTAACAAAAAAATCCGACTTCGAGAAAAGGACCAAATCAAAATGGGACCACAAGGGTAGCACCAGCTTTCAGATAAAAAAGAATCATCAAAATTCGTGCACCCAAATTCATATCCACCCTGTATAGCCTATGTCACCTGTCAATAAAAATTTAACAAAAAAATCCGACTTCGAGAACTGGACCAAATCATAATGGCCATACGGGTAGCACCAGCTTTCAGATAAAAAAGAATCATCAAAATCCGTGCACCCCGTCCAAAGTTCTCAGGTAACAAACATAAAAAAAATACAGTAAAATTGAGGACCTCCTTCTTTTTTAAAGTCGATTATAATAATGTCTACAACAGCTACCCATCATTAAAATAGAATTTCTTTTTGTTACTTACTTATCTTGAGCTGTGGCATAAGCAATTAATATGCAGGCATTAGCTACAATGTCCACCGATATGGCATCTGCGTTATATGAAGGTTCACAATGCATGGTTCTTATCACACCTGAAATCAATAACAATCTATATTAATACATTATGCATAAGATGAAACCGGTCAGGTGTAAAGTTAATTAATATAATAACATAAGTACAAGTGATGTGAAGCAACAAGTTCCATCGAGTACCGACAATCGGGGGTATTACTTACACATCTTTACTAATATCTGGAGACCAGATTTTATGCAACATACAAAGCTTGTTATATGCATGAAAAATGGTAGAATATACAAAAAAAAATGATAATAGAAAAAGGTACTTAATATAAACTTGTGACGTCACTTTTATAGATTATTCAATTGAGAGATTTATTTCAATGTTTATTTGATTAAAATTTGTAATAGACATGAAAGCTTAAAACTAAGGTCTAAGATACAGGCTCGGCCTAGTTTAGACGTTAGTGATCATAGCCATATTGCAGACACCCAGCTTAAGATTATATCATAACATGTATCTAGTTATAGAAACCAATTGTTTTGTCGTGGTGTTGGTATTATATCAATAAAGAATTTTTAATAAATTAAAAAAAAAAGTTGAATTTAATTATATTTTCCGAGATATTTTGTATTATTCGTTTTAATCTAGGAGGCATCGGTATTTATATCGATACAGACTTCTAGCCTATTGTCTTACCTTTACCACTTCCTATGACCAGCCCAGTTGGACCATTGATATTGTCCACCCACCCAGCCATAGGTTCTTTTAAGGCCGCTGTAACTGTCATGTAAAAAGAAAAAATACACGTATTAAAGAAAAGATCGAACACATTTATAAATGTTTTATTTTCTTCTGAAAAAGACAACTCCCCCATTTAGAATACACATACTGTGTTGCGGGGACTTTAAAATTATGCACGAAATAGACACAAGAACTCCCAGACCCAGACTCAGAACAACAATTTGTGGATCACACAAAGTGTTTTCCCATGTAGGATTTGAAACCACAACATGCAGTAGATAGCGACGTGTTCACCGCTTAAACCTTTAGGGTATCCGTGGAGTCAACGTTACATTACCGCCTCTAGTTAAAAGGTTCCAATATGTCGTTCCTATAGAGAAGAACCGGTTTGAAACTCCATAAACTACTAAAGTCTGTCTCTACCAATGGCGCAATGGTAGCATAGGCGACTGCTGTAAGTGAGGTCTCGGGTCGGACGAAATTATTTGTATGATCTGTAAATATTTGTTTCGGAATTTGGGTGTTTCCTGTATTTAATAGTAGTACGTATTTACAAAAACATTTAACGAAAAAAACCGACTTCAAGGACTGGACTAAATTTAAATGGAACCACTCGAGAAGCAAAAATTAAACATCCAAATTGGTTCACTCAGTGTTCAATACTGTCTGCCTACTTAATTTGTCAATTTGATATTTTTGAATAATGTCACTAAAAAGGAGGGTAGTAAACGGTCATTGAAAGACCAGATTATGTTGTCCTGGCTCTCATCCAGGTGACTCGGGTACGGTTCCCGGTATCGGAAGACAGTTTTGGAGATCATTTTTTATTTTTTTTCAAAAGACCGTACCCATTTACAGTGTTATCTAGCGCTGTGTATAGAAGTCGGCACAGTACTTACCAATAGAGGGCCTTGCGATAGCTATAGGAAATTTCTCGCTGTACTCAGCAACTAAATCTTCGGTAATCGCTTTGGTGTAGGAGTATGTGTTTGGTTCAGATTCTATTAACCTAGAAAAAAATTAGATTTTAAAACTCCAAATTTAGAATCCGGCAACTTGACAACAATAAAACCACCTAATTTTACCACCACCACGGTATTTTTTTAAAGTCAACACTTATAAATAGGCGCTCATAGTCCAGTTGCACTCGATGATTAGAAACAATCACCGATGGTAAGCAATGACGGCGCGGTCAGTACTTGGATGAGTGACCGCTGGTGGCATGATACCATGAGCGTCTCCGTGATTCGGAGATGACATTAAGCAGTCGGTCCCGGTTGTTATCATGGGATATGGCTTGAAAAAATCCAACGACAAGATTACGTAGCCACTACGTTGTCTTGCCAGTTCCCAATCCGCACTCAGCCAGCGTGGGGACTTGCGGGGTTATTCAATATTTAAATAATTTTTAAACTGAAACTGGAAACTCCTGAAATTAGCGAGTTGAATTAAAAAAAGAGGGGCTGTTCTTGGGGACTGCCCATCTCTTTGAATATATTATGTATAATAAAAACGCACGGAGGTACATATTAAAAAAAACAGGTATGTTTGTGGTCACTGGTGTTGACCCTGGTGTACAAGAGTTCCATTGGAGATTAGTCTCCTCAAAAAGTACTTGGTCTTCTTTAGTCAAAGTGATTCTACTCTTCCTGATGGAAAGTATGAGCCGAATCCAACAGTAATAGTCACCATACTCATTTCGAATGTAGACAATTTAACAATGCAGCATGGCGACTCCCACTGGCAGCATTGAAATACTTCTGCATCATTGGTAAATATTTTCGTTTTAATTTTGTGCATGGGTCATAAAATGCTCACTTTGGTTCCAAATGATCAAGTAACGTGTCGTCCATCCAAGAGACGATGTCCATGATCTTCCTGGGATTATGCACAGCTTTGTACAGCTTCTCGTCAAGAACATCTAGGTCACAGCGACAGTACGCTGTTGATAGATGCACGAAAACCTGGAAAATGAGAGAAAATACTTTAATTGCATCTAATCATTAATATCTCAGCTAAATAAGTTCCAGTGCTGAATATTAGCAGCATCCAATATCCACTTGAATTCAGTCTTGGATATATTTAGCTGCGCCTCGCTATTCTATCCATTAAAGGAATCATACTGGGGTGAAGCTTGTCTAAAGTAAAAGTGACCAAAGCTACTCCTTATCTAATCTGATAACTACTGAAAGACCCATCAAAATCGGTCCACCCGGTTCCAGAAATTTCCTGGGAGTATCACCACTGTGTTATGATAACGGGAAAGAGGAAGAGTTAAAAGGATAAGGTTAAATGAGAGGAGGCAATTAAATAGCTATTAATGACAATTGCAATAATTTACCTCTAGTTTCTCCATACTTTCAGCAAGAGTTAGCACACGCCAAGTTCCTGTCGTGTTCAAATTTACGGCATCTTTGAGCTTCTGGTCGAACCTGTGGAAGAAATATTGATTATTAGACATTAAATGAACTTCATGCAGAGGCTTGTAATTTGGCAAGTGGAAATACGGTCACCACGGAAGTGTTCACAAATGTTTTATTGTACGCATTAAATCTGCGGAAAATATTTATAGTAAAATAATATTATAGTATAAATATAAATTTGGTTTGCCACTTGCACAGATGCCAGATGCCCCCGAGGCTCTACATCGTGTAGCTACGAGTAACAGCATGGAGGACAGCATTGGACAAACCGAGGTAGCTGGAACCGGTCACTGTATCAGAATACCAGTGCAGCAGTCCCTCAGACCGCAGCAATTTGCCGATGTAGGTGCGTTTTCTGGCATTGCATAGGGCACTTTAATTACTTTATATTGTACCAAATGACCCTCGCATCCTCGTTTGCGTCTTATATTGCCCGTGGCGTGATGTTTTTATAGCGAGAACAAATTTGTTTAGCACAGAAGATTATAGTTAGCCAATCTTCAAAGATAGGCATATGCTGTCATGAATTTTTTTAGATCTTTTCAAGGGAACAATTCTTTCAAACATTATTTTTGTGAAACTAAATGCGTTTACGAAGGGCACGTAATAGAAGCCCTCTAAAGGAATAATCTTCCCCCGTTTTCAAAACATTTTTCATTGATACTCCGTTCCAATTAGACCTAGCTCAATTATATATAATCATAGCATTTCTCAAAAAACAGGCTATGTAAAACTGAAACAATTTTTCAAATCGGATTAGCGCTTTAAAATATTAGTATGGATTTTAATAGTGTTGACCGTTGAATGACAGAATAAAAGATTTTCTTTCATGGCATCAACAGCCTTCTCTTTTCGAGTGTCTCTTTTTCTCTTAACTATAAGAGTACATACCTGACGCATGCAGCACTGTGAAATAAAATATTAACATTCTTCTGGAGTATTTTTCTATCCTCTTCTGAAATTCCTAGATTCTCTTCTGTGATATCACCGGTGATGACTTTCAGTTTCTTTAAGTTTTCCGGGTTTTGTTTGCGGATCAAGTCGAAAACCTGTTACAAAAAATAGTTATTTGGTTTAACAATAATTGCCGGACCTCCGCAACCCTGAAGACGAACTGAATTCAAAATTAGATTAAACTTATTCAACTGACAAAACTGTCAGTATGTATATTTAAGGGCATTGTCTTACCGATAACGATTACCGTAGATTTTCATAACAACCGAGACCGGTTTAACATGCTCTCCTAAGCATATGTGTGCAACCCCACCAAAGTTCATAACTCCAGGCTGTTATTAGGAATTTCTTGTAAGAATCCCAAAAAAACTTTTGACTCGACCTGATCATCTAGCCAAAGAGTACTCAATCGGCAGTCGTATTTACTAACCGCTAGACCATCGAGGCAGATGATTATGAATATCTTAATGATAAAAGAAGCGTACCTTTTGAGTGATAAGTTCACGAAGCCTTTCTTCAGGGCTAACATTTCTCTTATGTCGCATTAGAATATAGATCTTAGCTATATCCGGACAACTTCTGAGCAACTTCTCTATTATGCACTGAAATAATAAATTAATATATCAGATATTTAACACGCAAAGCCATGTAGTTTCAAACTAATCGGAGCTTGTACTTTATTTTTTGTAAATATATTCATTGAGAAAACCCTCAAATTTCGAAACAAATATTTGCCGATCATATGATGCTGGTGATGAAGTTCAAATAGACGATTTCGGCAACGGCGGCCAGTCTTAACGGAGACCAAGAGAGAGAGAGATATTATAGTGCACAAGTTTGTGCGCAAAAATAGGTGCATTTGTGTTCCCTCTCTCTGATAATCCACAAAATCATATAAATTTAGTCTGACCCGGGACTTAAACCCGAAACTTTAGCACAGCAGTCGTATATGCTCTGGATGGCGTAAGAAAGCTGTTCCAGGATCTCTCCCGTCTCAGGCGCAGAGTGGCACACCGTGTGTTTTTAGTCAGTTCGATTCCGACACACCGTCCCGCCGCAAACCCCGGTGGGGTGAAGGACAGAGGGGGTTTCCACACGTAAAAAAAAAGCAGACGTATACTCTACTATCGCACCACTAAGGCAGTTAAAAGAGGATACAACAGAAATATTTACATCAATGATTTTTTGTGTTTAGTCTTTTTTTATTATTATGAACTAGCTGAGCCCCGCGGGACAACAACAACCGCAGTTAACGCGGAACAAAGTAAAAAAAAAAACCAAAAAAAGTTGTCTCCCGGTTCTAAGCTACCTCCTCACCAATTTCCAGCTAAATTTGTTTAGCCGTTCTTGAGTTATAAATAGTGTAACTAACACGACTTTCTTTGATATATATGAGCTTGCCAAAGTGACTCTACCTGCTGCATAAGCAGAATCCAAGAGTTTTAATCACCATACTCATTTCGAATGCAACTATGCAGTATGGTGACCCACACTATGCCTATTGACATTCTTCTGCATCATTGGGCCTCACACTCACCAAAGATATACTACAGCACGTATGCTGTCATATTAAGTTGGTCTTCTGTGCAAGGGTTCGTGCAGAAATCATGGTAGCTCTACTATCTTGATTCACCCCAGCACTCTAACAGTCCACTGCTAAAGATAGGCATCTTCCTCAGAAATATAGATTTAGCCTGTTATTCCAGAAACTTCGGAAAGAAGTTATCCTTCTCTTGAAAATGCCGTGGACCTGCGTAGTAAGCTCCTCCCTGCGAGGACATTCATATTCTCATATTCTAGCCATTCTACTTGATGTACATTGGAGAATATTATAAGTTTGTACTAATATAAAGTATTGCTGTACCGCCATCTTGACTATGCGCGTTACAATAGTCACATTCTCAATCCGTCACGTCAAATGTAAGGAAATAAAAGAGATAAAAAATTACCTTTCCTACAAAACCAGTTCCTCCTGTGATGAAGACCGCTTTTCCTCTGTAAAATTCTGGTACTATCGGCGCCATTTCTAGGCTCTGAAACAAATAAAATTTTATTAATAGCATTAAAATTGCTAAGAAGTGGACTCTTACTCTTCTATTTCTTAGAATACAGTCATGCTGGCATTAACAACAGTAAACGACTGCTGAACGGGATCGCGCGAGGGCCGAACCCGGGCGTTGAGGATATCGGTGGTGACACTAGCTGGCGACGGGACGGGAAGAGAGGACTTTTGGCAACAGATTAATTGACGTATTTTTTTCTTTTTTTTTCAAGTTTTGGTAGGGGGAAATCTTACCGGTGTCGACTGAGGCGGCGTGCGCCTTGGCCGTAACACCCCCGTGAGATTTAGAGGTGGAAGTGCTCGCCGAAGTTTATGGACGGGTGGCTGAATTCCGGGCGTTATTGGCGGCTGAATTCCTCTTCGGGCGGAATGGCGTTCGCCGCGCGTGGATGTACGCGAGTGGCGTGAAGCCACCCGTCGAGCCACTATGGTTAGGTGGTCGTCACGGTTGGAGGCTCCACGTGCTAGTTTCGCCACCGTGGAGGCGCTCCAGCCGGTCATCCTCGAGTGTGCAGGGCGGCAGCACGCGACTCTTTCCTTCTGACTGACGTAGGTGCTCTCCGGGCACGGTTGCTTCGGGAAGTACCTGTACTCGGTCGCGTGGAAGGAATTGATTCCCGCCTGCCACTACTGCGACTGCAGTGAGGACTCGGCCCAGCACACGCTGGCGGTGTGCCCTGCTTGGGCGCCACAGCGTCGGGCCCTCACTGCAGTCATCGGAGGAGATCTCTCGCTGCCGGCCGTCGTACGCTCCATGGTCGGTGGCGAGAGCAGTTTTACCGCAGTTGCAACCTTCTGCGAGGAAGTCATCTCGCAAAAGGAAGCGGCGGAGAAGGCCCGGGAGGACGATCTCTACTCGGACCGCAGGCGAATCGGGCGGCGGAGGCGCGCTTACCAGCGCTTCATGCTGCCCTGAGTGTGGCCGCGGATGGGCGGGACGGGTTTTCTCCCCCATCCGCTTCACAGGGCAGCCGCGAGGGGGTGACGTTACGAGTGTGGCGTACGTCGCCTAAATTGAGAGTATACCATCTAGAGACGGTGTCCGCTTCAGTGCGGACAGGCGCTGGGAGGGATCCGGATGGCGTAAGAAAGCGGTTCCCGGATCTCTCTCGTCTCAGGCTCAGAGTGGCACACCGTGTGGTTTTAGTCGGTTCGATTCCTACACACCGCCCCGCCGCAAACCCCGGTGGGGTGAAGGCCCGAGGAATAAACTCATATTTATAATATATTTAAATAATTATATTGCCTCTGTGGCGTAGTGGTAGCGAATGCGACTGCTGTGCAAGAGGTCTCGGGTTCGATTCCTGAGTCGGACCAAATGTTTGTATGATCTGCAAATGTTTGTTTCGGAGTTTGGGTGTTTTCTATGTATAATATGTATGTGTTTACAAAAAAAAAGTATATAAGTATTAATATCAGTTGTCTAGTACCCATAGTACAAGCTCTGCTTAGTTTGGGACTAGATGGCGTTGTGTGTTAAAATGTCTGAACATATTTATNGTACCCATAGTACAAGCTCTGCTTAGTTTGGGACTAGATGGCGTTGTGTGTTAAAATGTCTGAACATATTTATTTATTTATTTATTTATTTATTTATAATGTATTTATAAATATTTATAGTCTTGTGGTGGCTATTTGTAATATTTTAAAGAAATTCGCCTAATAGGGCCTATGCTGACGGTGCACCGTCCCGGCATTACTATCAGAGACATCCATTCTAGGGTCCAGTCGCGCTATCGTCATCTTCCTTAATCGAATTTGAATCTGAGAAAATCTGTAGGGCAATGCCCTCACGCACCAAAGTGCGTCTGCAGGGCAAAGCCCCTATGCACCAAAATACATGTGCAGGGTTAAGCCCTGTCGGACCAAAGTGGGTCTATAGGGCAAGACCCTGACGCATTCACAATACGTCAGCAGGGCAAAGCCCACATGCGCTTAAGTACAGTTGCAGGGCAAAGCCCTCGTGAACCAAAGTGCATCTGCAGGGCAAAACCCTTATGTACCAAAGTGCATCTGCAGGGCAAAGCCCTTATGTGCCAAAGTGCATCTGCATAGCAAAGCGCGCGTTACCCCAGCAAGCGACACGCGCAGGTGGCTAACAGATTTTACCGTAAGTTACAGCTCGCGTAGCCTGCGAGCAAACCACAGCTCGCCCCTGGCGCAGACAGTAAGCAGATAGCAGTACGTGACTCGGGTAGATGGCGTGTGAGAATGTTGTAACAGAGTGTTATAACATTAAATAGTTTCAGACTTAATCTGAATAAAGATAAAGTTCAGTGCATCGCCAATGACAATATACGGCCTTCCATCAATCACCATACGCTGCTGTGGAGGAATGGATATCGTGTTCATCCAACACAAAGGGAGGATTCTCCGACCAGGCGGAGTAATCATGTCTGGCGGACCACCAACGGTTGATGTTGGGAAATTCTATATATGCCGATCGTCGCGATAACTTCTATTGCATGATTCAGGTTTCTTCGTTTCCTTCGTTACTCCGTAGTTCGACGTATTTTCGGTAGATGGCATTGTAGTGTGTTTCTGTTTTGCGTTGTATGTGGAAGTCGCCACACTGCCACATGACAAAGACCCCTACTTCACTTATAAATTTCACATAGGCTCTACGATCGCGTACACATATAAATACACTTTAGACAAAAGCAAAGTTGTCAAAACAGAAATCTATACCTTTGTGTATCATCTCTTAAACTTATACACATTAACACCACTTGAAACACTTTTTTACCCGGGTATCCAACCCGAGTCCTCTTGATTGGCAGTCGCATACCTTAACCCCAGGACCAACGAGGCAGTCAATTCTCATAGTGAACGTATTAATATTGCAGATAATACGATCAATATGCAAATTTTTGTAACCTCCGTTGCGGTCAATTTTACCATATTTACATATGGAAACCAAATAGTTAATCAACACCAATCCTTTGACCATTCTAACCAATTTAATTATCTTTAGTCATTACCTTTTAAAACCTCGTTGGTCTAGCGGTTAGCGTATGTGACTGCCGATCAAGAGTTCCTAGTTTCGATACCCGGGCCAAAAATATTGTGGGGTTTTTCTTGCAAAGAAATTTTAAATAGCAGCATCCGTGCTGTGGCGTTTTGTTCATGACTGTGAAACCGAGGGCCCAATGTTGCCGAACCTCAATAGACCGCCAAAGTGTAGGTCACCATGCTGCATTGTTGCATTGTCTGCATTCGCAATGAGTATGGTGACCGCTGAGAGAAACTCAGTTTGAGCGGCTCATATTAAAAGAAAGACACGCTCATACGGAAGTTAGCGGTTGTTACCAACCGAGCCCTGAAGAGCTCGTTAAGCCGTTGGTCCCGGTTGTCATAAATATGCATGACCATTGTTATTGGAAAGTCAGTGCCCTACAATATACTAATTATAATAAAATTTTATGTTTTATGTATACTGTCTGTATGTGTATGCATACATATATATATATATATTTCAGTGTATATGTATTTGTGTAGGTATAAGTATGTTTGTGTAATATGAATAGTGTCTAACATTTGTATATGGATAGCTACTATTCCTTGTTTTTTTTTCTTTTATTTTTTACATGTTATATGTGTTGCATGTATGTAAACTACCCTAAATTTTAAAATTTTTGAAACACACATATCCGTGTTATGGTTGTCTGGAAGAAATCGCCGAGAGCGATAAGATCGCCAATTGTTATACATATTGTGTGATTGTTACTGTTGCACCATTTCGTAATATGTATATACAATAAAGATAAATAAATATACTGACAACTAGTTCAAACCTCGAATTCAGGACAACCTAAGGTAGCGAAGGTTCGATGCCAGTCGAGAATAAGCCAGTAAAAGAGAATATGTTCCTAAGCCAGCCTGGGTATAGTAGTATCACCACGCCATTTGTGAAATGTATTATTACATTATTAGTTTATTTCCCATTTGATCCCAAACACAAATAATATCACTCTTACAGTTGACATGTAAGGAACAAAGAAGAAATTATAATTAAAAATATTATTTGCAGCCCAGTTGCACTCGGTGATTAGAAACAATCACCGAGGGTAAGCAACGACGGCGCGGTCAGTACCAGTATTGGTGACAGCTGGCGGCATGTTACCATGAGCGTCTCCGTGATTCGGAGGTCACGTTAAGCAGTCCCGGTTGTTATCATACGATAACAGTCGTGAAGTTTAGTTGGAGGCCTTCAGGCGGCTTAAAAACATCCAACGGCAAGATACGTAGCCACAACGTCTTCTTGCCAGTCCCCAACGCGCACTTGGACAGCGTGGGGACGTATGGCCTTATCCCTCTCCTGAGAGGAGACCCGAGCCCAGCAGTGGCAATTTATGGATTGTTGATGATGATAATAGATAACCATAAAACTTACTATTGGAATATTAATAAGTTAGACATTAAGTTGTGAATGTGTGTATACGTGTTTGAGAGATAGTATATATAAGGTGTATGTATCTGAGTGTAAGCGTTACTGAGATGTATATATATGTATGCTTGTGCATGTGTGTGTTGTATATGTATGTAGCTGTTTGTGAAGGTATGCACTCATTCATTTATTTATTTATTTTATTTAAAAACTTCATGCACACGTGTACAACGGCGGGCTTCTATTACTATTTAATTATTTAAATTTATATATACTATTTAACGGTACGTTAATTTCGCGTTTAGCATCAATTCGTTCAAAGAATATAGAGAAAGGAGATTGGTACATTTTAAGTATGAACCTAGGAAAAGCTGTTTTTAACCCCTGACGCAAATAAGGGATGTCATAAGTTTGACGTCGATGCCCGTGTGTGTCTGTCTGTGGCATCGTAGCTCTCAAACGGACTGATTAATTTTGTTGCGGTTTTTTTTTTCATTAGAAAGTCAGTTTCCTTGCGGTTGTTCTTAGCTAGCTTTGCTATGTTTTGTTTCATATCGGTTCAATAGTGTAAGAGTATCAGCTGTTTTCCAAAATGATGTAAGGCATTTTCGGCGTATGACTACTCGATTAAGTGCTTCCGTAGGGGTTTTTTTTATATTAGCTTGTTTGTATTTGTTTGGTAGATTTTATGATTGCGGTGTTTAGTAGCGTTAAACAATGGTTCGTAGTTAGATCGTGTGTGGGACTTAACAAACATACGTAGAACCAGTGACTTATTGAAAAGGTTTTTTGTAAACAAGCTTTTATTACATGTTAATAAAAAACATGGCTTTAAGCCCTTTCATTTGATACCCATATTGGGTGGGTTGTTCAGAAATATGTAAGCCGTAAGCCGCCATTTTGTACGGCGCCCATTTTGGATTAATAATAATGCCGATGATACCGGGAAGTGGATCAAATTTAACACGCAATATTTGAATACATAAAAACATCAGGACAGGTGAAACTAAATAAAATAATGTAATAACAAAAATAGCTATCGAAAAGTATACACGTTTAATTTCGCTTTTTTTTTTTTTTTTTGTATTTTTAAGCTGCCAAAATGACTCTGCCCTGCCTGATGGAAAGCATGAGCAGAATCCAAGAGTGGTGGTCACCATCCTCAATGCGAAAAAGAACAATGCAGCATGGTGACCCACACTATGGCGGCCTGGGGGAAGGCGGATGGTGAGGGGGATAGGGGGCGTTGGATTGTGGTATGGGCCTCCGGTATCCTCACTCACTCGATGAAACACAGCGTAAGCGCTGTTTCACACCGCTTTTCTGTGAGGCCGTGGTATCACTCCGGTCGAGCCGGCCCATTCATGCCGAAGCGTGGCTCTCCCACATCACACGCATACAGTAATAAATTATTCAAAAACTTGTATTCTAATATAAATATGTATTATACAATTAAAGTATATTAACTGTCCTCTTGAGTCACTCTATCTGTAGATAGAAAGTTCATTTATTTCAGACCAGTCCCTTTAGCTAAGTTTAAGTACGTAATAAGTATTAAGTATTTTGTTTTGACCACGTGACTTGACGTTAAGAGGACGTCATTCGCATACCTTTGTTAGTTTTCTATTAACGTTTACGTTTTGAGAATGTCAATTTAGGTCAAGGGTCTGACCAACTAATTTAGTTAAACAAAATTAATCTGTAAATGATAAATAAATAAATAAAATGGAAGTGTCTGTTTGTAATTTAAAATTAACTGCCTTGTAATAAATTCAAATGAAAGTATATGCGATACTCACATCAAAAATTGAGTTTCAAATTTATTGTCTGTTTATCGGTCTGTCTCCGCTATCCACACTCACTCAGTGGAACACATGGCAAGCTCTATATCACACAGATTTTCTGTAAGGCCGAGGTATGACTCCAGTTCTATTCTTTCACGATAAATGTCTACTAATGACTATGTCCAGCAGAAAACCGGTGTGAAACAGCGCCTGTGCTGTGTTTCACCGAGTGAGTGAGGATACCGGAAGCCCATAATTCATTGCTTCTCCTCATCCCCCTCCCCATGCCCCAAGGCCGGCAACGCACTTGTGACACCTCTGGTATTACGTCCGCTCGTTTGCCCCCTATTCCATAAATAAAAAATAAAAGTGGACTTTTAAGGGCTGTAGATATTGAAGACGATGGTTTAGTTGCTTCATGATGCATAAGGAATTGATATTCATGATTATCTTAACATTTGTTTATGTAGCATGAGCAGAATCCAAGAGTGCTGGTCACCATACTCATTGCGAACGCAGATAATGCAGCATGGTGACCCACACACGGCGGCCTAGTGATGCTTCTGCATCATTGGGCCTTCGGTCTCGCACTCACCAACGACACACGACAGCACGAGCGTTGTGAATTTACATCCACCTTTTGTGCTAGGGTAGCACCGCTCCGGTCGAGCCGGCCCAACCGTCCTGAAATTAGCGTGGCTCTTGTACCTTGGTATCATTTTTGGGGTTTTTATTAGGGGTCATATTTAGGTTGACTACACGGTTGGCCTAGTGATTTCAGTGGTCGCCACACCGTTTCCTACTGCGCAAGTGTTGTAGGTTCAAATCCTACATGGGACAACACTTTGTGTGATCCATAAATTTTTTCTAAGTCTGGGTGTACTTTGTGTCCGTTCCATATATGTTTATAAAGGCCCCCGTGACACAGGAATGTATATTCCTAATGTAATTGTCTTTTAAAAACAAAAAAACGACGTTAAATAGGGCGTTTAAAAATATAGAAGTTATACTAAGACTATTTTTTGATTTAGGTATCTGTTTGCGCGGTGTTTACTTTGAAGCAATTTTTTTTAAAGAGGGTGTTTACACCCTCTCAAAAGCTAAAAGTTCCTGACGACAGTCCTTTTAAGGAACTTTGAAGGAAAACTCTAACGGCTCAGATAACTTTGTTGGTTCAGGAGTTACAGAGTCCCTAACTAGAAAAACACTTCGTACAAAAACAATCAAATAATAAGTAAGCATAAAAACACAAAAAAAGTATATATAAGCTCTGCTTAGTTTGGCGCGTGTCTAGGTAACATACATAAAACCACGTGTATACCGAATTAAATATTTGCAAATCATTCAAACTTTTGATTCGACCCAGGAATTGAATTTTCGACCTCTGTAAAAAGTCAGAACAATAGAATTTTATTTTAATTTAACTTATTTTAGTTTGAATATATACACTGAATTATAAGCAAATAATACGATTACGGGTAGAAGAGCAACGAGGATTTCCGGACGGTTAGGAGGGCTCGGCAGGGACGTTACTACC
Source organism: Hyphantria cunea (assembly GCA_003709505.1). Classification (NCBI taxonomy): domain Eukaryota; kingdom Metazoa; phylum Arthropoda; class Insecta; order Lepidoptera; family Erebidae; genus Hyphantria; species Hyphantria cunea. The sequence continues at coordinate 179,701 of PKRV01000297.1, forward strand.
CTCGCACAGAAGAAGAAGAAGATGTACGTAAAATTGAAGCATCCTGCTGCCGTGTTTTGTTGGTGACTGCGAGACCGGAGGCCTATGTTTTTAAAAGGCCTATTAATGATGTCGAGGTAGAAGAGCCACGCTGATTTCAGGACGGTTGGGCAGGCTCGACCAGAGCGGTCGTCCTTAGCACAAAAGATCGATGTATATTGACAACGTTTGTGCTGTCGTGTGTCGTTGGTGAGTGCGAGACCGGAGGCACAATGTTACAGAAGCATCACTATGTCGCCGTGTGTGGGTCACCATTCTGCATTGTCGGTGTTCGCAATGAGCATGGTGACCACCACTCTTGGACTCTACTTATGCTTTCCATCAAACAGAGTAGAGTCATTTTGATGGGCCAATACATAAAAAAACTCCCATACTATGAGGTAGGTACGAGGAAAGGTACGCTTACGGAAGGTAACCCAAATTATTTTTTTCACGGTTTTAATTTAGCACTTTGTTGCCGTAGTGAATACAATTTTTTTGAACTAATGACCCCATGAACTAAATAAAGCAGACTCAAAGAACACCCAGACTCAGAACAACAATTTGTGGATCACACAAAGTGTTATCCTATGTTAGATTTGGACCCACTACACCCGGCGCAGCAGTAAGCGGCGGGGCAACCACTTCAACCACTTTTTTTTTTACGTCTAGAAACCCCCTTGGGCCTTCACCCACCGGGGTTTGCGGCTGGGATGTGTGTCGGAATCGGACCGACTAAAACCACACGATGTGCCACTCTGCGCCTGAGACGGGAGGAATCCAGGAACCGCTTTCTTACGCCATCCGGACCCCTCCCAGCACCGCTTCAACCACTAGCCCAACCGTGTACTCAAGATATATTCATGCCAAGTTACACATAACTTCAACCTACAATCTAGACATAAATTTACCTACAGAATTTTATAACGGAACCCTAGAAAGCACTTCATAAATGATGCCTACTTGCCACATTACCAATATGCAACATAACAATTAAATATTTAATTATCAAAGGAAATAAGAAATCGTAACTGGATTGCGTAGCCTTTTCCCTTTAGTTCCATCAAAGTTAGGCAAGCAATTGTTGGTAATTTCCTTGATTGGTAGACGAAATAAAAAAAAAAAAAGGCAATACATGAATACTAATATCAAAAAACTCAAACGTTTAGTAGTTTGTTTGGTTGAAGCGTTAATCTCAGGAAGTGCTGGTCGGATTTGCAAATTTATATTTCAATGTTAGATAGCCCAGTTATCAATGAAGGCTATATACTATACTTAGTCTGGCCATAAATAATGTTACAATTAAACATAAACTAAATATTACTATTGTTATTGGAATCCGTCATTTTTATACAATATTTCTTTGTTTTTCTTAATTTCGCGCCAATGTTTTGTGAAATATTTTGTGATATTAAAATGGATTGAAGATTGAGGTCAAAAACAGCGGCACAGATGTCACTGGTACTGTAGAGCTCTTAGGCCTGCCTATTTTATTTGCACATCTATATGTGGTACTGCACAACACTATCGTATTTGAAAAAATAATATCAATATACATACTGGTAAAATTATAAAAGACTAAGACTGCGTCAATATCTGTCATCTTTATTAAATTTTTTACAGTTTTTTTTTAAAATAAAACATATAAGTTATATATATACGAGTGATACCCGTTCCTCCACAAACTTAAGCTTTTATGGACTTTCTACACCAGTGGAGTCATGGACAACGGTATACATTTTTATATAAGTACAAATAAGAACTCTTTAAAATACACCTGAAATTATAGACATCAAATACATTGTAATAAAATGATGTTTTCTGAGTGATACAATTAATTTTTTCAACATATTTCATGATCTGTTATAATAATCCTACTAATATTATAAACGCGAAAGTTTGTAAGTATGTATGGATGTTTTTTACTATTTCATGTAATAACTATAGAATGGATTTTAATGAAACTTTACTATAATACAGAATCCAAGGTCCCTACACTCATTGCGACTTATAAAATGCTTCATCATTGGGCTTCTAGACTTGCGCTCACAACGAAACTCGACAGCACGAACACATTTTAGGTTGTTCTTCTCAAAGCAGGTAGAAGCGCCCTGGTCGAGATTTGCACCATTTAAAAGCTAATTTTCCCTTCCTATCATAATTTTTTTACTTGAACCTTTCTCAAACTAGGTAATGTCGGCTTTAACTCTACTATGATACGACTGAATTTCGATTTTATACGTGAAGCGAATGCCTTCAGACCTCTTAAACCTGTAAAAGTACATGTAAGAAACGTGAGGTTGATCGTCAGAGAGATTTTTAGTGAAAATATCCAAGGCTTTTGAAAGGGACAACGTTCTATAAAGACGAAATTAGCCGAATGTCTCTTTCTGGAGGTCGATGTGCATTATTTCTTGCCTCATAATATATGTCACATTATATGCCAGTAGTTTTGCTATTGTCCGATAGATGGCAAAGAGCAAAGAGTAACACCCCTCACCCCCGCAAATTGTCTTGTATTGTTTCATACAAAAATCTTGTTCGGCCATCTCCTCTTTATATTTGCTCTGTGGTTTCAGTGTTTGTTCAGATCTTTTAAACCATTCATAGTTTTTTTATGGAATAAGGGGCAAACTAGTAGATATATCGCCTGATGGTAAGCGATTACACTGTGCCCATGGATAACCGCAACATCAGAGGCATCACAAGAGCCTTTGAGGCATGAGTATGGGCCTCCGGTATTCTCACTCACTCGGTGAAACACAGCGCAAGCGCTGTTTCACACCGGTTTTCTGTGAGGCCGTGGTGTTATTGCGGTCATGCAGACCCATTCGTGCCGAGGCGTGGCTCTCCCATGGTAGTCCAGGAAGCAATATTAGTCAAACGAGGGCAAGAATCTCCGAATGAGGCTGAAAACTGGTATTAAACTTTTATTTTGACATTCTCAAACTTGCCTCTAAACCTTGTATTCTTTTTACTTTTCAATTTTATAACTTACAACGTATATAAATGCGGGAAATGATATTTTATTTTATTTCTTGTTCTTAATCGGGACTAAAGGTTGACCTCATATAAAACCTACGTCGAAAATTGTTCAAGATATAAAAACGTTGTAAAGACAAAAACTGCAGCGGATTTAATTCTCTACAATATTTATTAAGAACACAAATGCATAAAACTCATAGAAAATGAGATATTTGTAGAAAAAAAACTATTTTTTTCCCTATGACCTTGGAATATCTGCAGTAAACTGATAACCAACGTTAGGTAGCTTTTGAGACCAGTTACAGAATTTACCGTACGAGAACCACGCTTCGACACGAATGGGCCGGCTCGACCGGAGCGATACCACGGCCTCACAGAAAATCGGATACAGCGCCCATACCCCGACCCCTCCCCTCTTCCCATTCCCTAAAAGCCGGCAACGCACTTGTGACGCCTCTGGTGTTGCGGTTTTCTACAGGCTACTACAATCGCTTACTATCAGGCGATACTACCCGTTTGTCCCCTATCCTATCTCGGCTGCCTGGTCCCATAGCACAACACTTCTTTCTCAAATATGATACACTGAAGGCCTAATGATGCATAATCATCACTAGGCCGCCATGGTGTCGGTCACCATGCTGCATTGTTGCTTTGTCTGCATTCGCAATATGGTGACCACCACTCTTGGAATCTGCTTATGCTTTCCATCAGGAGGAGTACAGATACTTGGGTAAGCTCATACATATAGGCATAAGTAACGAACTATTAAAAAATCCCTACTGCGTCGATATCTGCCATCTTTTTAAATTCATTATAGAACTGAAAGGATAGAAAGATCTTTTTTTAAATATTTTTTTTAAGTTTGTGTTTTTTTTTAATTTTGATGTACCCAGGTTTTAGTCTCACGAATAAGATGAATCTATTGACACTGCTAACATAAAAATACGACAAGCCGTTTCGGCTCTTGTTCGTGAAAAAAGAAATATACATACATACATGCACTCGAAAAACATGAACCTCTTTCTTTCGCAGACGGGTAAAAAACATACCTAACAGGCTAGGTGCTCCGTGTTATTTTTGAAACTTTACATCAACAACCACGAGCAACGCTATTAGGCGTGGCTAATCCAAAATAAAAGTTCAGTTATTCCTTAAAAGCGAAAGCCCTATCAAACTCGGCTCAGCCGTTCCTGAGATTAGCCGGAACATGCAAACAAAATTGATTTTCTGATATAAATACCGTATCTACTTTAACATGCATTTGGCAAAAAGCTGTTAATTTGAAATTACAAATGGACACTCCAATTTATTTATTTTTATAGATGTATAGATATATATAACACTCTAATAACACCCAGACACGGAACGGGTGCTCTGTTCAACACACTATAACTTACCCCGAGTGGGGTTTAACCCAACTACTAGCAGTTTGACTAATTACATGAGCATACAAAAGAGTCACAATATGTCTCAAAAAATTTGTTCCTTTAATATTTATTTATAAAATACATATACTTAAAAAATATCTAGTGGTAGAATTCATTTTTAAATACTTTTATGCAATATTTAAGTAAAAACATTACTTACTTAATAGAATTATACTAATAGTACATAAAAAAAATTAGAAGAAACGTAATAATTCAATCACATTCACGTATTAAATTTCTCCTAATTTTGCATTCAACTAAAAACAAAATAACATTTTATTTCAAACAAAACAAATGAAAGTAATGTTTAATTCAAAATAAAATCTAAAAAAAATAATAAAAGAACACTTTTACTTTCGAAAGCTGAATTTAAAATTCGAATGTTAAAAAAATTAACTCACCGTTTCTTGAACACTAACAATAAGTTACAACACTGTTTGTCGACTGCTGAACAATAAGCGAATCATACACATAAAACCGCACTGTTCATTCGAGCGTTTAATAAAAAAAAAACTTTAATTTATTTATCGAGTTCCAATTTCAATATTTATTTTAAATTTTAAAATGAAGGATTTTAATTAATATTATTTTTTAATACAATGTACATGTATGTCAATAGGTGTTTTAAATTATAATGTTGATGGCCTTACAGTTCCTCCCACCCAGTGTAATGCGATTTTGGTAATTACAGTTTGTCCGATCTAAGAAGGTAATTTTGACAGTTGACACTGACGTTCCGTACCGACAGAACTATTCTAATTTAAGTCAAATAATTTTATAAATATAGTAATTGATACTAATGAGTTAAATAAATGTAAATGTGGAGTATTTCAGTTTAAATTTCTACAAATAATATCAAGTAATCGCGTGACTCTTCATTTCTGTAATGCGCCTTAAACAGTAACATTATATGTTCAGTTTTTTTAATATAGTGATGTTACATTTTAATCAACTGCCTCGGTGGCTCAGCGGTAGCGTATGCGACTGCAGTTCCTGAGGATTAGGGTTCGATTCCCGGGTCGGATCACATGTTTGTATGATCTGCAAATATTTGTTTCGGAGTTTGGGTGTTTTCTATGTATGATATGTACGTATTTACAAAAAAAAGTATATTAGTATTATATCAGTTGTCTAGTACCCATAGTACAAGCTCTGCTTAGTTTGGGACTTGATGGCGTTGTGTGTTAGATGTTGGGAATATTTATTTATTGGGAATATTTATAATCCTTGTGGGGGTAAAGATTAATCGTTTTGCTTCATAACTTGGATTTTATCGACTTAACTAGTAATCATTTTCGTTAAAACTAGCTAAGTCAGAGTTTCTTCACATCTCAGCCATTCAAGTCAATAAGCAAAGCATACAACATGATATTGAACTTGCCTCTCATTTCAAATCTATGATTTTGATGAGATATCATAACTTTTTGTACAGAAATTTCTTATTCGCAATACAATACTATGTATTTGTATTAATCATTATTTCAATATTCGCTTGTTGGTCTAGCAGTTGAAGTATGCGAGATCTCGGGTTCAAATCCCGGGTCGGGCCAAAAGTGTTATTGAGTTTTCCTGATTACATAAATTCTTAACAACAACTCGGAGTTTCGAAGTTGGGGTCTGAACCCCCGTGCCTCGGAGAGCACGTAAAGCTGTCGGTCCTACGCCATATCTCTCCCTGATCCTGTCGGTTTACCGTCCCATCGGATTATGAGACTGTGGGAACAGAGAGTGCATCTCACACTTGTGCGTAATATATCCTGCGTAATATATCCTTGTTGTGTAATATATCCTGCGTAGTTGGCTGGTCTCCGTTGAGACTGGACGCCGTGGCCGTAATCGGCTATGAAAACATTAATATTGAAATTATAATTTAAATTCTAGCTAACGTAATTAGTACGATAATCGACTACTATCGTAGTTATAAGTACATACTTCTAAGTACTAAAACTCTCAAATTGAAGGCGGTATTCAATTCGTTATATATTCACGTGAAGCCCTTAAAATCGACATAAAGACAAGATGTAATTCTGTTTTTTTTTAAAGACAACTCCCGCATTAGGGATATAAATTCCTGTGTCGCAGGGATATTTATAAACATACATGAAAAGGACACAAAGTATACACCCAGACTTAGAACAATAATTTATGGATCACACAAAGTGTAGTCCCATGTAGGATTTGAACCCACTACTCTTGGCGCAGTAAGAAAGCGGTGTGGCAACCATTGAAACAACTAGGCCAGCCGTGTAGTCTATCTATATATGTAAGTAATTGTGATTGCTGATTCTTACATACAGGTTTTATCACAGGCACTATAAGTGTTATTAATAAAACCAGTTAAATGAAAAATAATAAAAAAATATATAAAAAAATACTATTTTCTGATTTATTCCTTTGTATTCACCCAACCACCTATCTGGTTGCCAAATTTGGACTTTCTAGGTCATCTGGAACTGGGTTAGTTTTAATCTATAGGTGAGTCAGTAATAAAAATGAGAATTTTGGACGTTGATATGTAAATAACCGTTCAAAGTGTGTTTCTGAAATTAAGAGGACATATGTATCTTTAATCAACAACCCATAATGTCCCACTGCTGGGCTCGGGTCTCCCCTCAGGAGAGGGTTAAGGCCATACGTCCCCACGCTGGCCAAGTGCGGGTTGGGGACTGGCAAGATAACGTTGTGGCTACGTAAATCTTACCGTTGGATGTTTTTAAGCTTCACGACTATTATCCTATGATAACAATCAGGACCGATTGCTTAACTGAATCACGGAGACGCTCATGGTAACATGACAGCGCCGTCGTTGCTTACCCTCGGTGATTGTTTCTAACCACCGAGCGCAACTGGGCTATGAGTACCTCTATATGTATCTTGCAAGTTTTAATATATGAGTCAAATTTGACATGTCTATGTGAAATAGTTTTGGAGTTAGCAGGGAGTCAAAAGTAGTTCCAAATGGTTCCTGTAATATTACACAAGGTGCTGCTCGCTTCTGTTAGCTTGAACTCGGCTTGACAAGCTACCGCGTGTCTAGATTGTCTTGACAGACAGACAGACGGACGAACAACAAGGTGATATAAGGGTTTCGTTTTTCTTTTGCGGCACGAAACCCAAAAAATGAAGGTTGAGAAGAAAATATAATTAATTTATTGAGTCACGAGAATCCTTTGAATGCGCGTCGTATAACAAGTATCTATGGAGAGAGCTGGATGTCCTCAAGTGAACATGTCCACCAGTGTCTCCACTGTACCTGACGATAACATATGTAGAATCCAACAGTGGTGGTCACCATACTCATTGCTCATGCAGACAATGCAACAATGCAGCATGGTGACCCACACTATGGTGGCCTGATACGATGCTCCTGCATCATAAGGTCTTTAAACAAATAAATAAGGTTTTCTACGAGCCTGAAGTTCAAGCACAATATAATCCGATTCGCAACAACTGCGCCACCGAAGCAGTGAATAACCTATTACTCTATATATTGTTGTTCTGAGTCTAGGTGTTCTTTGTGTCCATTTCATGTATGCTTGTAGTCCGCAGCGACACGAAATGTTAATAATAATAATAAATATCTTTATTTTATTAAATAACAAGGTCAACAATGTAGGAACATTTACGCCCAGAGGCAGGATGTTATTCCTAATTGCATTGTTGCATTGTCTGCATTCGTAATGAGTACGGTGACCTCTACCACCTACTCTTGGCTTCTTCTCACGTTATCCATCAGGGAGAGTAGAGTTTCTTTTACAGTCTCATCTCAGTTATATAACATCCATAGGGTCAAAAGAGTAGGTGAGACTCTTGTGGCGACTTCCTCACACAGTGCAACACAAATATGCTAAAACGCCATCTACCGAAGATATTCAAACTATGGAGTAACGAAGGAAACAAAGAAACTACCAATCCTGCATCGCGCAATAGAAGTTGTCGCGCCGATTAACATATATACAACTTCCGAACATCAACCGTTGGACAGTGCCCCGCCAGGCATGATCACCTCGCCTGGTCGGAGAATCCCCCCTTTGTGTTGGAGGGACAATGACACTCGTTCCTCCACACTCTGTATTTTTAGCCAACTTGAAACGGATGTATGTATATGTAAATTGAATGGTTTAAGCATCAATTGAGCTTCTTGTTACCTTGGACGACCGGCTAGTACTTTTATTTAAATGTAGAACAGGGCTGACCGGTAAGTAGCCGAGAGTGCATTCACTGCAGTAGATTTAAAAATATCAATGGGAATATTTTAAAAATATCAGTAGGAAGCGGTGTGGCGACCATTGAAACCACGTGTAGCCAAACATTAATTGGGGTACTAGTAGAAGGGTACACAAATCTCACAGAACTTTATTATGGGTACTAGACAACTGATATAAACTTATATTATATATAGAAATATCCAAATTTCCAAACAAATATTTGCAGATCATACGAACATTTAGTCCGATCCGGGAATCGAACCCGAGACCTCAAGCACTACAGTTCCATACGCTAACACCGCGACACCGTGGCAGTCATCATATTTATAAGTATTCTATAAATACATGCATCTAAAGTACCTATCTTTATATATTCTTACACTGCCTTTAGTCGCGGCTCCGCCTGTGTAAGTATAGACTATATTCTTCCTCTGGAATCAAAGTATCTTTATTCCAAATTTCATTGAAATCGGTGCAGTGGTTTAGTCGTGAAATCGAGGCAGACAGAGCTACTTTTGCACTTATAATATAAGTATAGATTAGTGCAATATAATTGTTCCCGTAATATTTATCCCTTGGGTGGCATAAGAGCCGACCTATGGAGCAAACTTATGTAGGCGCTCATAGCCCAGTTGTACTCGGTGATTAGAAACAATCATCGAGGGTAAGCAACGAAGGCGCGGTCAGTACCTGGATGGGTGACCGCCGGTAGCATGTTACCGAACTACTTTTAACTCCCTGATTACTCCAATACTATTTCCCATAGACATGTCAAATTTGACTCATATATTAAAACTTGCAAGATACATATAGAGGTACTCATAGCCCAGTTGCACTCGGTGGTTAGAAACAATCACCGAGGGTAAGCAACGACGGCGCTGTCATGTTACCATGAGCGTCTCCGTGATTCAGTTAAGCAGGCGGTCCTGATTGTTATCATAGGATAATAGTCGTGAAGCTTAGTTGGAGGCCTTTGGGCGGCTTAAAAACATCCAACGGCAAGATTTACGTAGCCACAACACGTATTCTTGCCAGTCCCCAACCCGCACTTGGCCAGCGTGGGGACGTATGGCCTTAACCCTCTCCTGAGAGGAGACCCGAGCCCAGCAGTGGGATATTATGGGTTGTTGTTTATGGAGCAAACTATGCAAAACACGCTTCGACTTGAATGGGCCGGCTGGGCGGATAGTGATACCACGGCCTCACGGAAAACCGGTGTTTTACCGAGTGAGTGTGGTTACCGGAGGCCATTCTCTGTTTCCTCTCTCTCATTATCTGATGGGACTATGGCAGGACCGACAGTTTTACAAGCTCTCCAAGGCACGGGGGTTCAGACCCCAACTTCTTCCGACCTGTTATTAAGTATTAAATAATCAGAAAAACTCAATTACACCTTTGGGCCGACGCGGGATTTGAACCCGAGACCTCTTGATTGGCAGTCGCATACCGCTAGACCAACGAGGCAGTTCGATATATACATATGTAAATATGCTGTAGAATTCATTAAGCGAAAGTTATTTACAGACTGACGCAGTTTGTACAAGCAGTGTTGGAAAATAACTATAAGGCCACATAACTACTAAAATAATTCAGATCAAAAATAACCACAAGATGACATTGACCGAGACGAAATAAATGAAATTAAACCCTGTAATATTAGTACGTGGATGAACAGAGCTTTACTTGGTATTTTTTTTTGGTAAATTTTCAAAAATGAAACCTAGCTAGATCGATTGTTCGTCCTCGAAACCCCTGTATACTAAAATTCATGGCAAACGTTGCAGCCGTTTCCGAGATTGACATTATTTAAATATATTTACAAGAATTGCTGGTTTATATGTATAATTACATACTAGTCCTCATTGCGAATGATAACACCGCGGGGCAAAGGTAGTCTAAGAAAAGAAGGCTTAAGTTACTTCTTATTACATCAGCTATCTTCCAGTGCAAGTCCCGTCAAAATTGGTCCAGCCGTTCCAGGGATTATCCAGAACAAACAGACAGATCGACAGACTAACAAAAATTGAAAAATAAACTTTCCTATATGTACCGTGTATACATATATATGCATTAAGTAAAAATCGGTTGTTTTAATGTTACAAACAGACACTCCAATTTTATTTATTTATATAGATATAAAGATTTTCGAAAGTAACTCTGTCTGCTTGGTACGCTCCCAGGGCTAAACCTCTGCACCGATTTTAATGAAATTTGGTATGGAGATACATAGTTTGTTGAGGAAGGACATAGGCTATTTTTACGGCGATAAGCAACATACACGCGGGCGTATCGCGGGTAAAAGTAAGTAAGTGTGAAACGGTCAACATTCAAACATCTTTTTGACTGCCTCGGTGGCGCAGTGGTAGCGTATGCGACTGCTGTCCATGAGGTCTCGGGTTTGAATCCTGGGTCGGACCAAATGTTTGTATGATCTGCAAATATTTGTTCGGAGTTTAGGTGTTTTCTACGTATAATATGTATGTATTTACAACAAAAAAGTATTTATGTATTAATATCAGTTATCTAGTTCCCATAATACAAGCTCTGCTTAGTTTGGGACTAGATGGCGTTGTGTGTTAGATGTCCGAAATATTTATATATTTATTTATTTTATTTATCTTTGTAGTAGGGCAGTTGGAGTCCTAAAAAGTCGGACATAAGTCTTTCAACAAAACTTTGATCGCCTGGAACTTAGGTTGTGAAGATCTGATGGCAGATGCTCCAAGTAACAATCATCAATCAGCCGTAGTCGACTCAAAGCCGACCCCAATGATGTTGGGAAAATAGGCAAACAGGTTGGAGTCGACTTTAATATTATTTAATTTTATTTTAGAGGAAGAATATGTAATATAAGATACAGAATAATTAGTTCAACGATTAATATGTAAAGTCTACATACCTCTAACCGTTGGGATAAGCCTGGTTTCCGAGTGGAGACCGCCTCTTGTCAACCGTAGTGTAGGACGTCTATAGGCCAGGTGGAGTGACGACTTGGACAAGAAGGCTGGAGCTGCATGCGAGAAGTCGAGGACCGAACCAATTGGCGTGGAAGTGGAGAGACTTATGTCCAGCGGTGGACTGTGGTAGATGATGATATATTTTCACGCAATTTCTCCAATAATCCCATATCGTTACTCTCTTAAAAATCGTAGTATGTACCTTCTTTAGACGCTGTTTTTTTTTATTATTATTTTTCTTCTTATATCTTTGTTTTATCTGCATGCACATGCAGTTTTATTCATTTAGTATTTAATGAGTTGTAACTTGCTTTGTACATAGTAGTATACTCGTTTTTCCTGTATCCACAACTGGTCCTGTTCCTGACGCACTAGTCACTTAGCCAGTACCTCCATTCTTTTCAATTATTTCTATAGTATATCACTATTCTTATAGAATACATATTTGGTAGTCTAATTAACTCATAGACGCATTTAACTATTCTGATCACGTGTCTAGCATTCATTGTTTGAGACCGATTTGTTTGTCTTGAAGACTGACTAACCTTGAATTCCAATTAATTTCCTCAACATCATCAGCCGCCTTTAATGGTCTACTTTTGTAGATAGGCTTCTCTTTAGAAAGGAGGTTTTGGTCTTCTGTACCACGTAGACCAGACGGGTTGGTAAAGGGTTTGTAGCATCCACATACAACGCAACAACAGAAACAGACTTAAGCGCCATCTGCGGAAGACACGTCGAAAAACGGAGTAACGAAGGAAACTAAGAAACTACCAATTCTGAATCGCGCAATAAAAGTTCTAGCACCGATATTAACATATATACGACTTTCTAACGTCAACCATTGGGCAGTGGCAGGCATGATCACCTCGACTGGTCGGAGGATCGTCCTTTGTGTTGGAGGAATATGTGACCCGTTCCTGTACAGGTGTTTCAAATTTTTCCTCTTGATGCTGTAACTTTATTTGCGTACTTTTCTTTATATATGGGCCTCCCGAAAAGACTATACTCTGCCTGGTCCAAACGTGGTAATCACTATACTCATTGCGAGTGCAGAGAATGCAACAATGCAGCTTGGTGACCCACACCATGGCGCCTATTTCTGCTTCTGCAACACAGTTTGCAGTTTAGTTTGCTCTTAAGACACTCGTGAGTGGAAAGACATGGTGATACTTTGTATTCTTAATCTGTCACCACCCGAAGATTCATTCATTCATCCATACTTATATACTGATGACAGCCTCGATGGCGCTGTGGTAGCGTACGCGGCTGCTGTCCGTGAGGTCTCGGGCTTAAATCCTAGGTCGGAACAAATGTTTGTATGATCTGCAAATATTTGTTTCGGAGTTTGGGTGTTTTCTATGTATAATATATATGTATTGACAAAAAAAAGTATTTATGTAATCTGCTTAGTTTGGAACTAGATGGCGTTGTGTGTTAGATCTCCGAAATATTTATTTAAAAATTATTTATACACTTGTCCATACTTCCTACAAATATTATAAACGTGAAAGTTTGTATGGCTGGATGTTTGTTACTCTTTGACATAAAAACTACTTAACGGATTTGGATGAAACTTTACAGTAATATAGCTTATACATCAGAATAAATCTATTTGGGCTACTATTTGCCGCGATAACCGACATATACGCGGGCAAAGCCACGGGCATAAATTAGTATATTATAAATGCGAATGTAACTCTGTCAGTTTGTCTTGCTTTCAGAGGAGATACTTTGATTCTTGAGGAAGGACAAAGGCTAGTCTTTACTGCGATAAACCGCAAACGCGCGGACAGAGCTGCGTGCAAATGCTAGTTTTCTATAGATTATTAATCAATTCTAAGACTAGCGGTTAAGCCAAGGGTCGTGAGTTTGATGCTCAGACGTAGATATCTTTTATTCCTGAAACAATAGCTTCATAAAGTAGTCAGTAGACCTGGTACTTTTGTACTATATCTATTAAAATATAAGAATTAACTAATACACGAATGTGTTCTTAAATTTGTGATGGTAATTATTTGCGTATGTATGTATTGTGTATGTAGGCGCATGTACTTATATATAATGTGATTTAATTTATAATTCAGGTTTATACATGCGTGTTTCATTGTGTGTGAAAATATTTTGACGATAATGTACCTACTTCCTATTTTATCTACATCAAGCCAAGGTTGGCTGGTATCGAATGCTGAAGCTATCAAGTCAATTCACTTAAAGTACATGATGTGTGACGATAACTCAATAAACCACTTTTTACGAAGGAAATTCTGGTCTCAATAAATAAATATATAAATATTTCGGACATCTAACACACAACGCCATTTAGGCCCAAACTAAGCAGAGCTTGTATTATGGGTACTAGATAACTGATATTAATATATAAATACTTTTTTTTGTAAATACATACATATTGTACAAAGAAAACACCCAAACTTCGAAACAAATATTTGCAGATTATACAAACATTTGGCCCGACGCAGGATTCGAATCCGAGACCTCATGGACAGCAGTCGCGTACGCTACCACTGCGCCACCTTGGTCAATAGTTTTTCTATACTGTGATGATCTGTCTGTCCTAGGTAATTTTATCGTACTTTATCTAGGTTTTCAATAATCTGTGTCTAGCTAAAACTGGAGACAGCATATATATATTTTTCAATAACATGTAGGATCTTACAATCTTTAGTTGTTAAAAAAAGATCTAAGTATTAGGCGTGCCCTGATGCTAGCTCCTCCCTTTGGACCGCATTCCATGGAGAGTGACTCGAATGGTCTATTCCCGAGAACTTTCAATTCGGCTAGATTCATTGGCGCTGCGTAGAGATGTGGCTTCACTGTACATCTTCTACCGCATTTACCATGGGGAGTGCTCCGAGGAATCGTTCGGGCTGATTCCTGCCGCCTCTTTCCGCCATCGTCCTTCACGACAGAAACTTCATCCCATCATCTAGATGGTTGGCAGTCCACAACTGTGCGCTTTTCAAGGAACTTTCTGCCTCGCACAACAAAACTGTGGAATGAACTGTCGCCTGCGGTATTCCCGGACCAATACGACCTTCAAACCTTCAAGAAAAGAGCGTAGTCCTTCTTAAAAGGCCGGCAACGCACTTGTGACGCCTCTGGTGTTTCGGGTGTCCATGAGCGGTATAATCGCTTACCATTAGGCGACGCATACCGTCTGCTCGTATGCCACCTATATTATAAAAATAAAAAAACAAAAGTAATACTCTTTTTGAGGTATATTTCGCCTGCTTTCAAAAACTTATCCCTCATTAAAACTGGAGATAGTTTATCCAAAACAACCGCTTGCTGCTTCTTACGACTTGGGGTGAAAAGGGATCGCGACATTCTATACTTTTAAAGTCCTCAGTCGATTAGGCTCTTGCTGGAATGTTAATATATTATTGTTCTTTAAGTAACGCAATAGATCTGGTTTGAAATGGTAATAATCAATGAAATGTGTAATTACTGAAACCAGTAGGTACGCATTCGTGCGAAGCACATGCAGAGTTATAATGTAATAATGATTGGCAAGTTTTTAGAGTGTTATTTGCTTTGTTACTAAGCGTGTACCGTCAATAGTGGGTCAGGCAATATCTATCATTCAATGTTACTAATCGTTACCACTTTGTTATTACATATTTATCACTTGATATTACTTGTCTTTTAAAGACTACGCACATCTCAAACACGGATGTCTAATCCTAAGCTAAATTAAAATTACCTGAAATTAAATTGCCTGGGTTCTCCCAGGTGTTTAAGTGGTTTTCAGGGGAAACATCGCCGTGGGGGAACGGGTGTCATGTTTTTTTATGGTATTGCAGGCAAACGAGCAGAGGTATCGCTTGCTGGTACGCGATTACCGCCGCCCATGGACATCTGCAACACAAGAGGCGTCATATGTGCGTTGCCGGTGTTTGGTAGATGGGGATGGAGGTAGGGGCCTCCGATATCCTCTCTCACTCGGTGAAATAACAAGCGCTGTTTTACACCGGTTTTCATGGACTCCAGTCGAGCCGGCACATTCATGCCGGTACGTGGCTCTCCCATTAAAGATATTTTTAAAGATAAAAGAAACAAATACTATTGCATACCTTTGTAAGCGAGCAGCGCGGAACCGGTTGTTCTCTTGGCCTACATAATGATGTCGTCTTTCGGATGACGTGTATTAATATTAATATAGACTAGCTGAGTCCCACGATGTTACAGTGATTGTTGTACTTTTACAACCACTGATAACACCACGGGAAAAGCTAGTCTAAAAAAAAGTAGCTTAAGTTACTCCTGACAGGCCGACAGACAGAGAGATAAAATAGGAAAAACATTATATTTGTTTTATGTACCGTGTATAAATACATATGTGTTTAGTAAAAAGCGGTTATTTTAATGTTGCAAACATGCACTCCAATTCTATTTATTTGTATCGATAATGTAGTATAAATACTGATATTATACGTTCAAAAGTAACTCTGCTGTCTGTATGTCACGCTTCCACGACTAAACTGCTGGACCTATTCTACTGAAATGTACAACCCACATCCTTTGATTCTTGAGTAACGATATAAGCTAAGCTAAAGGCACAGTCTATTATATATAATAAAATAAAATGAATAAATAAATATTTCGGACATCTAACACACAACGCCATCTAGTCCCAAACTAAGCGGAGCTTGTATTATGGGTACTAGACAACTTGAGTCGGCCAAAATGCTGGCCGACTCCGGCAGGGTCCTCATCGGCTTCGTCAGTGCCAGGATAACAGTCCTGGCGGCGAGGCCGATGAGGTGCTACAAGTGCCTTGTCGCGGGACACACTCGCACGAAGTGCGACAGCTGTTTTGACTGCAGCGGACTCTGTTTCCGCTGCGGTCGACCGGGGCACAAGGCGGCTGAGTGCTCTGCGGCCCCTCACTGCCCTGTGTGTGCGGCGGGCAATAAGCCTGCCAACCACCAAATGGGGCAGGGGGGCTGCAGGCCTCCCCGTGCTTCTCGGCAGACGTCGGCGGCTAGCCAAGCNAAACATATTATACATAGAAAACATCCAAACTCCGAAACAAATATTTGCAGCTCATACAAACATTTGGTCCGACCCAGCATTCGAACCCGAGACCTCATGAACAGCAGTCGCGTAAACTACCACTGCGCCACCAAGGCAGTTAAATTCACGTGTCACGTTGTTGCTTGCGATGAACTCCGAAACCATCGCACCGATTTTAACGTATTTTTAAAGTGAAAGTTAGGTTTTAGCTGCCTCTGTGGCGCAGTGGTAGCGAATGCGACTGCTGTGCAAGAGGTATCGGGTTCGATTCCTGAGTCGGACCAAATGTTTGTATGATCTGCAAATATTTGTTTCGGAATTTCGGTGTTTTCTATGGATAATATGTATGTATTTACAAAAAAAAAGTATATAAATATTAATATCAGTTGTCTTGTACCCATAGTACAAGCTCTGCTTAGTTTGGGACTAGATGGCGTTGTGTGTTAAAAAATCTGAACATATTTATTTATTTATTTATTTATTCTTAAGCGGTGTTGTACACTTTTTTGTGATGGGTAAAAGATGTTAAGCTCGTGTCAGGACACGTGACCTGATCGAAAATTCGTAAGACGGAGGGAGAGTAGACCATACATTGTCATGATTATGTACAATATCGCAATAAATGAATATTGTATTTTACCACATAAATGATAGTACTTTTATACTGATAATTACAGCAATTCGTGCAAAATTATTCCCTAACATTTTCAAACTGTCAAAAATGCATAATGTTATTAGTGAAGTTTTTACTTCTGCCGGCACTCCCGTGTAACCCGTTTTTTTAAAATGTGTTTGACTGGAAGATATAATGGTTAACATTATGCTTAGACAAATAGGAGACAAGCATGATTGAATAAAGACGCAGCAGAATTTGCTTGGGTCAACTAGTATTAGTATAGGTAACTAGTAAAGTAAAGTAAAGTTAACTAATAAATAGTAAAGAAAACAATCAAAGAATAATCATATCTTATATTACATTTTATACACTAATAAAAATACATTTATATTCTATTGTTATTTTATACATTTAAGCGCTAATTATAGAAAATAACATGTTTACATAATAATATACGAAGTATGTTACAAGTAAAATAAGCAACACTTGCACTGTTTTGTCCAAATAGTATAATCTGTGAACAAAAAGAAATAATATTAAATAAGCAATGAATTATTAAAAAGAAAAAGCCTGAATGCGTATTCTTTTTTTAAATTTTAATGTATCCAGTGTCACTCTCACGACTAAGACGAATCTATTGACACCACTCACATAAAAATACGACAAGCCGTTTAAGCTCTAGGTCGTGCTAAATAAATATACATACAACAACAACAATCCATAATGTCCCACTGCTGGGCTCGGGTCTCCTCTCAGGAGAGGGTTAAGGCCATACGTCCCCACGCTGGCCGAGTGCAAGACTACGTTGTGGCTACGTTATCTTGCCGTTGGATGTTGTTAAGCCGCCCGATGGTCTCCAACTAGGCTTCTGGACTGTTATCGTATGATAACAACCGGGACCGACTGCTTAACGTGACCTCCGAATCACGGAGAAGCTCATGGTTACATGACACCAGCGGTCACCCATCCAGGTTTTTTTTACATACATACATACACTGGAATATAATAACTCCATCATCCTGCTTTCGCAGTCAGGCAAAAAAAGCTCGTCTGCGTATATATTTTTTTTATTTTTCCTAGGAAGTTGAGGCATTCACCCAATACTTCTGACAGCCCTTAAAGCCGTTTATTCAGCGTTTTCAGTACTTCGTTTTCAGTACTGTTGTCCTAAATAGGATGCTCCCCTATTCAATTTTTCAGATACCTACGCGAAATTAATCAAAGTAGTTATAGAACACTTACTGCCTCTGTAGTCTTCTAGCTTGAGGTAAGGTCGAAGGGTCTTCTTTCACCACGTATTCCCTGGCGCCCCTGATGTATTCACGAATGTATTTATTCCAGTTGATAACCTGGTTGTAAGAAGAATATCGTTGTTAGTTTCAAGGACTGTATCGTGCAGTGATTTGAGCGGTTACTCGGTGCTTCTTACTCCGATGAATTTTATCAGATTATCCTCATAAGTTGTGTAATCCTTTTTAAATAAAGAAAAATGCTGGACTAGAAATATATCTTACCGCGGGTGACTTTACAAACATGTGTGAAACGGGCACAAATAAAATCCAGACTTATAACAACAAAGTGTTGTCCCCATGTGGGGTTTAAACCCACAACTACTTTTTTAAACCCAAAACACAACACTTAACAAAGTAGAAAGCGGCGTGGCGACCGCTTAAACCAATGATAATTTGTACCAATGCAAAATTATTTTGTTGATTTCTTTTAGGACAAGCCGCCTGTATCATACCTGCCTACTTCTGACGTGGAGTGAATACTCATAGACTCTTGCAAAAGTCACAAGTGCGAGTGAAAGGGAGACTTCGGCTTTCTCACTCACTCAAAGATAAAGAATTGCCCTCTATAGTGTCATCAATAAAGAGCCTGTTTTGGGTCTAGTGGTAAGATATCCTGGCTGCTATTCCAAAGGTCAAGGTTCGAATGTCGCAAAGGGCAAATATTTATGTGATGAACACAATTATCTATGTATCTATTATTTTATTTATTAAACGCTACCGTTAAAAACTTTCAACTATGATATTGTAACACCTTATTTTACAACCCACAAATTCAGATTGATTGATTTAATTTTCTCGTTTATTTAAACGACAACCATCCGCCGAACTTCGTTACACATGTATGACAAAAATCTTATTCAAATACGTTAAAATCGAATCAATAAACTGTTATTATTGAAGAACAATCTTACGAAAGGATCCTGGGCTCTCCAATAGGTACCAAGTGCTATGTCCGTATACCGGGTATCGTATAATATACGTGTAGATACTTACCCGGAGATCTGTGTAGAATACATTATTATCTTGGCTGCTGATCTGATCTTTAAGGGCTGCGAAGTTATCGTTAACGAAATACCACTCCTTCGTGGTGTAGTATTGAAGTACTTCCAAACCATAGTTGATCCGTTTTTGCATCTTTATCATACTAGAATAAATAATAAAAAAAAACATTAAATTAAGTTTTTTATTGTGTGCGAAGAATAAACACTCAATAATGTACTAACTAGCTAACTGAGGGTACCCAAGTTAGATTGACACATAATAATATATCCACATAAAATAATTATTTCAATAAACGAATGAGAATTCTTAAAAAATCAAGTAGACAAAAAAAAGTCGAAACACATAGCGCCATCTATTATCGAGTAATAACTAGTAACTACTAAATATGACACTCATGGGTGAGATGTTCTAGCAATTTGTAAATGGTATTGGTAGGTATGGTTATTACAAAATCTTCTACAGCTTTCTATGAAATAAGGTCCGACTATAAATACTTTTTTTTATCAAGTCTATCTTAATAATCACAGCATAAAACTAATTAAATATCATTAGAATCAAATTTAGATAAATAAACCATAAAGACTAGCAAGACGCTAAGAACATTTTCTTTACCAAACAAAAACAATACTTACAATGTCTTCTGTCCCATTAAGAAGAGAAGGAGATCTACAAAATAAGCTGGCAGGAGATGAGTGAAAAAGAGAGCCAATTGGTGTTGTATCCATGAGCTCTTAGCAGAACCGCCAGGGTACCACAGGCAAATGGAGAATGGGAACTCTTGGACGTGGACGCGACCTGCAAAAATAATAAATTATATTTCAAATTTCAGTTATCGTTAAAATGTTTTTCTATTTGTTAAGTTACAGGTGGTTCGAGGATTTTAAATGTCACGGAAAGCCGTTGGATGCTGGTAGAACAGGGTCGGTTTCTGTGCAGAGCCTTAGAGGAGAACTATGTACAGCAGAGGACGAATTTTGGCTGCTGATGAAGGTTAATTTAAATATCGTCGCCCATGGACTAATACAACTCAAGACATTGGCTTCACTCGTTTGGTGTTTTAGACCTGCTTTTTACTTCAGAATTCTCTCTATCTGGTCGAGTTAGCCCAAATCAGGCCGTGAGAACCATAGTGGCCTAATTCAATAGACAA
Organism: Hyphantria cunea; assembly: GCA_003709505.1. Classification (NCBI taxonomy): domain Eukaryota; kingdom Metazoa; phylum Arthropoda; class Insecta; order Lepidoptera; family Erebidae; genus Hyphantria; species Hyphantria cunea. Next base: position 200,393 of record PKRV01000297.1, read on the forward strand.
GTTTTTTGAGTACCATAGACAAACAAAGACAGTATTTCATGGCCTCAAATGTGACAAAATGTGTCACTTTTACGGTACTTAACAAAACGTGATGGCTTAAGGATACAGGGTATCATCACACCTATTCATCCTGCGAGTGACGGAAAACGACTAAAGGAGATAATGGCTTTGGAAGTCATCGTTTTAGAGTGGTAGACATACACTCTGGAACTAAGCAGTTCGGCTCTTCCTTCCTGTGTCCGGGTCGTTTAAGCGGGGCGTGAAAAAGCATTTCGCTAAGCCGCCATATTGTGGATCACCATGTTGCATTATTCGCAATTAGGATAGTAATTATTTATTTATTTATTTTTCTTTATTGAACACACTTAACAGATAGAGAAAAAAGAAATACAACATACAAATGTGACAATTGGCGGTCTTATCGCTCATGGCGATCTCTTACAGACAACCTTTATACGGATAATTTGGTGACATTAATAAGGGTACCATTAGTAGGGTGCACAAATCTCAGATCTGTTGAAATGTGAATATTTACAAAAAAAAAAGCACCAATTTCAAAATATTCAACATTCATATGTAAATACACATCTACTCATACTACTCATATATATACATATACACATAAATACATACACAAACTTAATATATATATACTATAAACAAAGATTATAATCAAAGATATAGATAAGAGAATCCTTCACTAACTTTTTAAATATAGGCAAGGTTTTAGCGTGACGGATCGTTTCAGGTAAATCATTCCAGAATCTTACTACTTGCACAGTAAAGGATTTATCTGTAACCTGGGTGGAATGTTTTGGCATTGCTAGTTTCAAATTCTCTGATGTACTCAGGTCCCTATAATGAGTGTTGTATAAGAACTGAAAGCGTTCTTTAAGATAAGATGGAGTGTAGGGATGAAACAGGATACTGTATAAAAGAGAAAGAATATGAAGATTTCGGCGAAAGCGTATTGGTAGCCACTTGAGTTTAGAACGAAATTCAGAGATATAGTCATATTTACGTAATCCATATATGAATCTTATGCAGAGGTAATTAATTAATTACCACTCTTAGATTCTAATCATGCTGTCTATCAGGCAGAGTTATTCTGGTAGGCTAATATAAATCTATATAAATAAAAATTAATCATGAAAATGTATGTAGGCGCCAAACTTTCGATCGACTGCACCAAGTTGGATAATTCTTTTTGATGTGTTTGTTATTGTAAGGCCAAGGTTTATACAGAAAAAAAATTTAAAATTCGGAGGTGTTGCGGCCCTGCGGGAAGTTAACACGCGCTTACTAAAATAAGTTTATCGATCATTTAGCAAATTTTCACGAAAATGAGTATGGCGGTCTGCTAGTATTGTATAAAGATAACATACAACAACATTACTACATAGATACTGGAATACTTGAAACAAATAAAATTCCATATAACCCCTTCTATACAGCGCATGATAGCAAGGCAAACATCGTTCAAGGAGCAGTGATCAGGCATGTCCTGGGGTGGACTGTGAAAGCTCATTGATGTTGTATAGTTATGTGTTATGGTAATGTTACTTACCCATATCTAAAGCTTGACCCCAGGTGAGAGGATTCAGGTCTGATAATGTGATATTGCAGATCTTGAGCTCTTTTGGTCTGGAATTACAAATGTTACAGTTTAGTTGCCAGAAATTTAGTGGTTTTGTTGATTTTCGGTCGTGGTTTGGAGAGTACGTGATATCTTCCTGATAGTATCAGATAGCCGCCAGACCAGAGTGAGGGCGAGGGAACAGAGAGTGCACCTATATTTGTGCGCACACTTGCACTCTTTAATATCTCCTGCGTAGTTGGCTGGTCTACGTCTGGGTGTAATTTATGTACAATATATATGTATTTAGAAATATATAAGTATGTTTACCAGCAGTCTGTTTGCCATAGTACAGGCTCGCCTAGTTACGGAGCAAAAGGCCGTTTTTTATGGAATAGTGGGCAAACGAGCAGACATGCCACCTGATGATAAGCGATTACCGACGCCCATGGACACCTCCAACACCAGAGGCATCACAAGTGCGTTGCCAACCTTTGAGGGATGGGGACGGGGACGAGGGAGGGGTTCGCGTATAGGCCTACTGTATCCCTTCCATCTCAGGCGCAGAGTGGCACATCATGTGGTTTTAGTCGGTTCGATTCCGACACACCGTCCCGCCGCATACCCCGGTGGGGTGAAGGCCAGAGGGGGTTTCCACACGTATAAAAAGGCCTACTGTATCCTCACTCACTTGGTGAAACATAGCGCAAGCGCTGTTTCACAACCGGTGCTCTGTGAGGCAATGATATCACTGCGGTCGAGCCGGACCATTCGGCCTTTTCGATTGATAGGGACCAAATGTTTGTACGATCTGTAAATATTTAATTCGGAGTTATGCATTTACAAAAAAAAAAGTAGTAATTCATTCATTCATCATTTTTATCAGTTTCTATTAGCCATGATACAGGCACTGCTTAGCTGGGGACTAGATGGCGTTGTGTCTTAAATGATTAAAATATTTATATATTTATATTTATCAATCGATAGTAATGCTAAAAGATGCTGGTAACCTAGAGAGGTAGGAGGTTCTAGAAACTGCTTACTTCTCTATTCCTGTGAGGTAGGAGAGGACGATGCAGGCGTTGACTGCGATGTCTACTGGTACCACATCAGCTCGATAACTGTCGTTGCAGTGCATAGTCCGAATTACACCTGGAATAGTTGTTATAAAAACGGTAATCTAAATAACATGTCTTAAATTATAAGTTCGAAAGTAATTCTATCTGTTTCATTTTCACGGTTATGATTTGACATGTATTGAAATTTGATAAATATATACTTTCATTCTCGAGGAAGCTATTATAGCTATGGATTTCCGATATCCTCACTCACTCAGTTAAACTCAGCGTAAGCGCCGTTTCACACCGGTTTTCTGTGATACCGTAGTGATACCGAAGCGTGGCTCTCAACGGTATTCCCATTCCCATTAATATATATCAAAACATATTCCTAGTACGGGAGATGTCTTTCAAAGATATAATTTTGTTTATAAAGTTCTCACCTTTGCCAGCTCCTACTAAGAGACCGGTGGGTCCGTTTAGATTGTCCACCCATCCTGGCAGCGGTTCCTTGTACGCTGCTGTCACTGGAATTAAAAATAAAGAAAAATATAAGGTTTTATTTATTTACTAACAATTACACCACACATAGTAGTAGATTACATCTAGCGCAATAATGTAGGACAAAAATTAACCATACATACAATTGGTATAACACAATAAACAGTACAAAGAATAAAAATTAATAATATAAGCATACCTACACAAACACTGCAACACAACAAATATTACAATAAGAAAACTAAAAATAAACTCATTCGCTGAGTCGCGGTATTGTTATTTTAAGATGCTTTGATATTTTTAATAAATAAGTTAGATCAGAATACAGTGGTCTTATTGATTCCCTACTATCCATCACCAGTTCAGTGCTGATTAATTCAATAATGTCATATTTACGCTAGTCGTAACAATACAACACAACTAAAGAATACTAAGAAGATAGAATTGAAAGAAAAAAAATCTATTAAATTAATCATCTTCTTTTTACTGCATTGTGTGTAATAATTTAGAAGCGACCCGTGAATATTCATTCAAAAAACACGAAAACAAATCAATATTTTAAGGTACTCAAATAAGTAAAGACTAGACGGCCTCAATTATAAATGTAAATATTAAATAGTGATTTTCTTAGCTCCGTAAATAAAGATTAAAAGAAATTAATATTAAGGTTTTATAATAATTAAATCATATTTTAATGCTACTCACCAATAGATGGCCGTGCAATCACGATGGGGAACTTGCCCTCGTGTTGTGAGACTAGATCCTCTGTGAGGGACTTTGTGTACGCGTAAGTGTTTGGCTGTGGCTCTATTATTCTGTAAGAGATAAAGATATAATTGTTTTTTGAAATGAAAACTTCTTTAGCCACGTTGAGCACTTTTTAGTAGAGGGAAATCTTACAGATACGCGTCACCGACATTCTTATGTTGGAAGTTGATAATTTTAATTTAAACATTATGAAATTTTATAATTTTACACATTAATTTCACAAATAACATTATAAGTTATAAGTTTTCGCTTAAATCGGTAGTTTTTATGACTGCTAATTTTGTCTAGAAAACTTAATAATGACACACACGGCCCTCTGATCTGTAATTACACGGAACCTTACTATTTTAACCAGACTACTTCTTCTTGCTACTGGACATAGGCCTCTTCTCAGAAAGGAGGTATACCACGCTGGCCAGACGGGTTGGTAATGGTTTCGTGTCAAGTTTTCCATCTCTTTGCAGTGATGTTGTCCTGCGTACTTTAGTCGCTTCTTGCGACACCCATTGAATGAATAAAGATAGTGACACTCTTTATTCTTAATCCGTCAGCACACGACCTTAAGTAAAATACTAAACTTTAAACATATGGCAGAAAAGTGACTGTGTTTAGTCCAGGTCGCATGGCATGGCAACAGTCAGTCAAGGTAAAATTTTCAAAGAAACCAGTAAGTAGTATTGAATTTCAGTTAATCATGTAATTGTTCTAATGATTGTTAACTGGGTTACTGCTATACTTTACTGAACAATAGATGTCGCTGTATTCAATTTTCCAAGTTATTTACGTATTTAATATTTTAGACTTACTTAGGTTGCATGTGTTTTAACAAATCGTCGTCCATCCAGTCGACAGTCTGCATGACGTGGTGTGGTCTGTGTTTTGAGGGGTACAACTTCTCTTCAAACAATTCCATCTCACACCGGCAGTAAGAAGTTGAGACGTGGACAAAAACCTGAAAGAAACACAAGAAGATAATTTTTAGGAAGAAGAAATTATTGTACCGTCGGAGAGTCATGCTCTAGCATAAATAGGATGTCACACATATGTCACAACTGAGTAGCCAGACGATGGACCGACAATTTGAAGAAACTATCAGCAGTGGCAGTGGATGAACGGGTACTGCCCAATGCCTAAAATTTGGAATGTTTTGAAAGGAGAAATTAGATAATTAGAATAGAAAAGCTATGTTCCATCACACAAAATGCCATTTCTTTAGATGCTTTCCACCGAGCACGTCAGGACACCAGACCTCAAATCTCTCCTCCCCTTGATTCTCCGATTGAAAGTTTGGGCGCTTGGAATCTCATTCGTCAACTTCCCAATTTCCTTATCATCAACTTATCGCTGTCCATTCCTGAACGAAGGTCCCCCAAGGTGCGGCACTATCCTGGTCCTAGGCAGTCCACGCAGAAAGTGTGTGTGTTAAGTACGATGCACGTCTGGAGTTTACGTCACTTGACACCATAAGCTGGCTATTTGGCGCACTATTACATTGCGGACTGTTGAACGAAACGCGTAATGGCCATAGAATTATCGGTACTTTCGTCTTTTTGGTCACAAGACAACTACCCTTAAAAATAAGCATTCAAGCGCTGTTTGTTTTAATAGCTTGTTAGACGATATAATTAATGATAAAACGCTGCAGCGTAACGCTTTAATTTAATTTTACTCTCCATAAAATATACCTCGGGCTAAATATAAAAATCATTTTTAAAGTAGTTAATTCCAAAATAACATTATTTTGTTATTTACCTCAAGATTCTTAACTCCTTCTGTCAGTTCGAGGACCATTTTGGTACCGAGTGTATTCATCTTGACAGCATCTCTCAGGAACATGTCGAACCTAGAAAATATAAAACCAAGGTCTGTACTAGTGTTCAGTGACCGGATAATCCGGAAATAGATATTAATTTATAACTGTTTTTAATAAGTCGTTACTTTTTCATGTTGAAATGGTACCTAATATCGTTTCAGGATTTAAGTACCAAATAAGCTGATAGTTATTTTTATTCTGTGTAAAATTTCGCTGAGCTGGGGCTGTCACTCGCTACTTTGGTCTACTGTAAAATATACATGGTCTAGTGGTAAAGTTACATACACGCAAGTTCCATCCAATAAATAAGTAGCAAAATATTTTGAAGATATACCAACCGAACACATGCAGCACAGTGAAATATAATCTGTGCTTCATCTTGAATCAATTTTCGGTCCTCAGCGGATATTCCCAAGTTTTCCAGCAGAATATCGCCGGGAATAACGTGAAGCTTCTGGAACCTTTCAGGGTGTTCGGCTTTTAAGCGATCGAAGACCTGGAACGTTAATACAGACGCTTTTTACTCAGCAATTATAATCAATAGATTTTAGTAGTTCAATGCTGATCACACATGTGCCAATGCTTAGAAAGGAGGTTTAGCTACTTACCAATAGATGGTGTAATCGGTCGTAAAGTTTCAAAAGAAATAGTATGGAGAGCCCTTTTTTTATGTATGATTTTTATTATTATGTACTATTTTCAGAAATATTGTTTTCGATTAAAAAAGGTTAACTAATCTAGAAGACGATAGATGGCAACACTTACCCGAAAAGCCAGTAAATCATCTAATCTCTCTTTACTGCCGTGTCCTTTCTTTGGTCTCATGAGCATATAAATCTTTTTGATGCCAGGACAATCTCTTAAAAGTTTCTCTATGAGGACTTTCCCCATGAATCCGGTAGATCCAGTGATGAAAATCGTCTTATTTGTGTAGTATTCTGCTATGCTAATAGGAGGCGCCATTTTCAATTTTTGTCTGTGAAAGAAAATGTCTAAATTATTTTCACATATCAACTGTTGCTTCTAAATTAGTATTTCTGTTTAGGTAATACAGCTTGTTAAGTCATCTGTGCATATTTTTGAATGACGTAATATGTTACGTACACCGTTTTTTGATCATTTGATTATTCGTTATTCTGCTAAAAAAGTATTGATATTGTCAGTTGTTTGAAACAGACACAGCTTTTACGGTAAATGATTTTAGACTACCGTCCCGTGTCTTAATTGATGGGTCATGTGTACCACCAGGAGACCTTTTTAGGAAGATACAGGGTCATGAAGCAATAACATTCAATACTATGCCGTTACTTGTAAGCTGTCCAAATGAGTACAGGTGGAGGGGAGTGGGTAGGAACCCTCGATTTTTCTCCTTTGTCACGTAATGCTTATACGGCGTTGCGGTATAATGGATTAGAAGGGTTATTGAAATTGTATGGAACCGATGCCTTACAAAATAAAATGACCACATTGACCGAAAGAATCGCCGGGCAATTAAAAGTACGTCCAACTTAGTGGCGCCCTATTTTTGTATTTGTCTACACAAAATAATTTTCTAGCTAGTCTATTCTATTAGTTGAAACTTGTCACCGAATATTATAATTTCTCAGTAACTAGTTCAAAAGTTATAGGGATTTATAGGTGGCCATCTGTGATCAACTTGCCTAGTTTGGGCACGCTTATATCTAAAAACTTAGGGCACTTATATGTTACCTAGGCAATGTATACAATACCTGGGGCATCCAGGCAATGTATGAAACACTATGAATATTACTGTCCATTACATACTTACCTGCGTATTTTATATAATCTCTAAAAATTGATTGAAATACCTTCCGATCCACAGACAATGTGTAAAATAAAAAGATTTTGGTCTATATTCATTTACTTTATGTTAATACCTATGTATATACAAAATGACAAGCAATGGTACGTGTTCTGTTTGGTTAAAATTAACTTTATTAAGAATCATATAGGTTTAGATTAGGATAAAACAGTGATCATCACAGACATCCCGGTGTTGTTATTGAATCATTTGGATTCGATGAGTTTGAGTGGATTTGCCCCCTTGTCAAATCAACAACCCATAATGTCTCACTGCTGATCTTGGGTCTCCTCTCAGGAGAGGATTAAAGCCATAATGTCCCACGCTGCGCGAATAGCGCGGGTTGGGAATTGGCAAGACTACGTTGTGGCTACGTAATCTTGTCGTTGTATGTTTGTAAGCCGCCCAAATGTCTCCAACTAAGCTTCACGACTGTTATCCTGTGACAACAACCGGGACCGACAGCTTAACGTGACCTTTTCGAATCACGGAGACTCTCATGGTAATGTCATTTCATCAGCGGTCACCCATTCAGGTACTGACCGCGGCGTCGTTGCTTACCCTTGATGATTGTTTTTAATCACCGAGTGCAACTAGGCTATGAGCGCCTACTGCACCAAGCTAGCTCGAGCGCTACAACGTCCAACCGTGTCGGTGATGACTTACATGAATCTACTCTTCATCTAATAAATTAATTCTAATCACGCGCACTTGAATTGTATCCAAACTTTGTTACAATAAATAATAATAATAATTATGATTCTAACCTGCCTACAAAAATTTTCAGTATAAGATCAATACTTCTTTGGTCCGCTTTTACCTTTTCCCTAGCATATAACCGTCCGCATATTAGGCATTGTACAGAATACCCAGGCAGAATATAAAATAAATAATACTTCATACATTGCCTACACGTTTTAGGTATGGTATACATTGCCTAGGTATTGTACAAAATACGAGATTGTACATATTGCCGGTGACAAATATATATATTAAGTTTTATAAGTTTTAAGCATATACTTATATATGTAATCTCAATCTCGGAATGGGCTCCAATATTTTTTTACGAAATTTAGTGTACAGGGGATTTCGGGGGCGAAAAGTCGAACTAGTGTTTATTTTTAGAAAATTTACGGAAAAAAATACCGAGCAAAGCTGAGGTTTGAGGCTTTGAGGTTTTATTTTCATTTCTGTTTTCAATCTGCTGTGACGTAGATAGACTTTTTGGATTATATCCAATTGTAATCGGTTCAGCGGTTTAGCCGTAAAAGCAAAACAGACAGACATGTTATTTTCAAATAACAAAAACTTAAAAAATGTAAAATTAAACTACTAAAAATTTTCGGAGCACAAGTATAGTTGAATTCTGGCACCCTTGTTAAGATTTAACTTGAGTTATTGGTACGTACCAGTATTCGTTCGTTCAGGTATAAGGGTACTACATACATAATGCAAAGACAAACAAATTAATACAAATAATATATAAGACCCAAATGTATTGTCGGAAATCTAAAATGATTAGTACATTTATATTCAGAGCGTAGCGTAAGGGGCACAACCATTTATTGAAGGACACAAACTAAATGTTTTGTAATACTAAGCCAAACAAAAATTTAATTGTTATAATTAATGGTTTTAACTGTTGTAAGCAGTCGTTATAAGGTGTGAAGGCGAGTCTGTATTAGCTGTCTTTCCCTTTAGTAATTAATTTAGTTTACAGCGCCATCTGTGTAATAAAGAGTGAAGTTAAGTTTATATAAAACAATTAAGCCGTTGGTCCCGGTTATCATGAACATCTATTACAAACGTTATTAAGTAAAATTTTTAAGGCCGTTAAATTATTAAGGCCACGTATCTCGGTGACTGTGGTTAACGGGACACCCTGCCCGTTGTAGGAGACTGTGTGAGACTGTTTTTTCCTGGTAACATGTATATGACAAAGATTTTGCTGTATTAGACTGATATCTTTGTTAGAATTTATTTTTTTACATATTATAAGATCATCAGCGAACATTGAAGATTTCCAATGATGAATCTACTCCGTAATAACGTTGATAACAAGCGAGCACAGAATGGGAGCCAGATGTGAACCTTGTGGTACACCCGAGATATGCATATCTCTAAAAAGATTACACCTTTCCTGCCATATTAATCACTGACATCAAATCCCACTGCCTGAGCGTGAACAACCTTTCCCTGCTATCTGATCTTTTCAATACTATAAGTACTTCTCAATTTGAACCAATAGTACACGAGTAAGTATAGATTTACTAGAAACTTATACATATGCGGCTCCTATTGGTCAAAGCGTAATGTTACCTATCCCATATTTATTACGTCAGCAATGCACATTCAAAAATCGGTCAAGTTCAAGTCGGTCTCGTGTTGGAAGGTTTCCGTACCATTATCTACACATTTCGAGGAGTGTGTTGTGCCTTTTGCTGTCATCAATACTGAGCAAAAACGAGCAAAAAGCAGGTTTGTTGTATGGAAGCCCCTTTAAGTATTTATTTTATTATGTTTTTTTATATATTTATTGTTATAGCGGTAACAGAAATACATCATCTCTGAAAATTTCAACTGTCTAATTATCACGGTTCATGAGAAACAGCCTGGCGACGGACGTACAGGAGGTTTTAGAAGGTTCGGAACCCTGAAAAACTAGTAGATACTTTCGTAGCTCATGAATAACAACGTGACACGAGAATTATACATATTATTAGCCTAGCTTTCTAAATATAAAAAAAAAATTTGTAAAAATATAGTGGGATTGTAATATCTACTTCTGTGCGAGTGAAGACTCGCACAGAAGTAGATATTACAATCCCACTATATTTTTACAAAATTTTAAGCAAGTCCATCACAGGAATAAAAAGTTTCATAGCAATTTTTATCCCCTATTTTATCCCCTTAGGGTTGGCATTTCTAAAATTCCTTTTTTATTGCTCACTTGCGTTATATAAAGAACCTACATGCGAAATTTTCGGGATTCTAGATTCAGCGGTTTGGGCTGTGCATTGATCTCTGGGTATCTTAGTCAGTCACCTTCCTCTTTTATATATATATATATATATATATATATATATAGTTTAGTACTTACTAATAAACCTCCTGTATTAGACGTGCCGTCATATTTTAATGTATAATACACATTTTGTATGTAAACCACGTTTGTTCTTGACTATGTACGTGATACGATTGTCTTAGAATAGATAATTATAATCTAGGAAATAGAAGAAACCTTCCTTCCCCTCTGCTGTTGCTTGTTTTTTATGGAATATGAGGCAAACGAGCATAGGTATCATCTGATGGTAAACAATTGCCGCTGCCCAAGGATACCCGCAACACCAGAGGCGTCACATGTACGTAGCCGGCCTTTGGGGAATGAGCCTCTTATATCCTCACTCACTTGATAAAACACAGCGCAGGCGCTGTTTTAAACAGGTTTTCTGTGAAGCCGTGGTATCACTCCAGTCGAGCCGACCCACTCGCGCCGAAGCGTGGCTCTCCCACGGTATAAATATGTCTATAATACCTAAAACTCGAGATATAAAGTGTGGTACCTCCCTTTGGGGGTCCTACTTTAAGAATAAGGGGGTCTGTCCATATATTAGGGTCGTATTTAGAGTGAATGATGAGTGATGAGTGATAGATGGCTAGGAAACCGACAAAGTAACATTGAATAAGTGATTTTAGTGGTACATTGGTAGGTAATACAAACCTATATTTTCATTCTTTATGTGCTAATTTTATTTTTTATTTTATTAATACTCCCTGTATTACTTTTGCATGAGGCGGACTGAATGCAAAATGGAAGTTTCTATAAGGCAACCTTTGGATGGTTTAGTAAAGGACGTGGCAGGAGTTTTGTCTTACCAAAGGAAGTTATGGACCATAAATATAAGACAACAATTCACCTTCAAAAATACATAAATATATATACAGATAAATATTTATATAATATACATACTGAATAAAATATATAAATTTATATTTGAGGTAATGAGATTATGAAGATATTTTTACTAGGTTTTTCTTGTAAATTTCTCTGACTTTGCCCTGAAACGTATCACGGTTAATTTCCTGATTTCAAGTGGGAGCGCATTCCATAATAGAATAGACTGAACAGCAAAAGAAGAATGGACAAGAGAAGAAATGTGTGTTGGACATGAGAGACGAAGATTATTAGTGGAGCGAAGACCTCTGTCATGGTTGGAACATAGCAATTTAAGCTGTGCAGTAAGATAAGTGGAAGCTGTAGGATTATTAAAGATGGAGTGTAGGGTAGTTAGGGCACGTAAGCTACGGCGCTCACGTATAGGTAACCATGACAGCTGAGCTCGATAGGCAGAAACATGGTTGTGTGTAGGAACGGGTGTCATATCCCTCCAAACACACACACACAAAGGGAGGATCCTCCGACCAGGCGAGGTGATCATGCCTGGCGGGCCACTGCCCAAAGGTTGATTTTGGGAAGTTGTATATATGTAAATCGGCGCGAGAACTTCTATTGCGCGATGCAAGATTGGTAGCTTCTTCGTGCACTATGTTACTCCGTAGTTTTGTGTATCTTTGGTGGATGGCGTTGTCATAAGGTTTTTTGTTGCCGCTGTATGTGGAAGTCGCCACAGTCGTATTTACGAAGATTGAAGATTAACCGAATGCTATTGTGGAGAAGTCGGTTTAGTTTATTGAGTAGATCTGTTTTATAACAAATGAAGCGCAATTCATATTAATATTATAAATTGGGAAGTAACTCCGTCTATTTGTCTTTCTATCTGCCTGTTCGTTACGCTTTCTCGGCTGGACCGCAGAACTTTATGGATGAATTTCGGTATTGATATAGATTGGACATTATAAAAAGAAATAGGCAACCTTTTGTCACGATAAACGACACTCACGCAGGCGGAGCCTAGCCTATGTCCTTCCTCAAGAACCCATGTCACAGACAGAGCTACTTTCGAACTACAAATATTAGTAGGGATATGGTTGGTTACCACTTAGCCGCAGATCCTAAAAGAACAAATACTTATGTTTAAAATATATCCTAAAGCAAACAAAGGCCTTCCTATTTGTACAGCAATTAATATTCTATTCACGGTGTATTTATATATTTGTGGTACGCATAACTATGGTATTTTGAGAAGCACTTATGTGTACAGATTTAAATTTTCAAATATATTCAAATATTTATTTTTAAACAAGCTGATTATTGAAAACAAACACGCTGAGTCCCGCTGTATTACTCGTTTTTGTACTTTTACAGCAACAAACGCAAGTAACGCTGCGTGGTGAAGCCAGTTTAAATATAGTAGATAAGTTACACTTTATATCACCAGCTATTTGTCAGAGAAAGTCCCGAAAAAAATCAGTATAGCCCTTTCAGAGATTAGCGGGAACAAACAGAGAGATACTTTTATTAATTTTTGATGTAAGTTACAAAATATTTTCAGATGTATTCAGTGAAAAGTTGTTAATTTGACATCACAAACAGACAACTCAATTATGTTTATTTATATATATATTTATTTTTTAGATTTTATTTATTATTTATCCGATCTATCTTTACAATGTAAAAGATCTTTAAACTAGCTTGACTTGCATTAATATAATCTGTATCTCAGAAGCGGCTCCAACGATTTTCATGTAATTTAGTATGCAAGGGGCATATTCGCTCGAGGGTGCACCTGGTTCCCCAGCTTATTGTACCCGAGACGGTGTGCGAGTTTTAGTCGGTTCGAGTCCGACATAACCACCAGTCGGTAGTGTGTCGGATTTCTGTACAAAAAGTGGGCATATTCGGGGCCGAAAAATCGATCTGGCTAGAATCCAATCTTTGAAAATTTACCAAATAAAATACCGTCATCCAGGTACTTATTATTATTACACGTTTAATACACTTACGACTACTTTATCGGATATTTAATTTACATAACACAAATGTTCTAATTATGTCAAAATGGATTTAGCCTTTGGTAATGTCACTATTCCGATTATTGCAGCAAGAGGTTTCGGAACTTTCTCTGAACAAGGTAGAAAATGGTGTCTTAAAAGACCAAATTAGATTAAATTATTAGGTTCATAGATAACGCTGGTTAGGTCTTATATAGTAAAAACTCTGATCAAAAGCCATTAAGAATCCACTTCTGTACATAGACCTCTTCTGGGCAAGGATTTGGCCTACTATACCACAATATAGACAGATAGATAGAAAACTCTTTATTTGCACATTATAATATTACAGTTAGAAGAGAGTACATAAAATGTGAGACGGAGTGTACAAAGGGCGGTCTTATTGCCACAAGCAATCTCCTCCAGGCGACCTATACTAATATACTTTACAAGGTTTATTTTATATCAACAAGACATAAGGAGTATTACGAACCCTACTCACCCTGTGAGTTGGACTAACGCCGCCCAGACGCGTACTGTAACTCCTGTACACCAGGATCAACGGCAGTGTCCCACGAACACACCGAGTTATGACACTCGGGCAGTCCCAGGAAAAATTGAACTGTCTTGGAACCCGCAAGGAAATTAATCAGATGAAGACTGGAGGAATTGGAAATATAATAAATTAATTTCCCTCCTTAGCAAAGCGGGAGACAAAATGGAGTCAAAATAAGCAGAAACCTTTCTCAAGCCGGGTAAGCAACACGGATAAAAAATATTATGGATCCTAAGTGAGCTATATTTGATTACTACAGTATGAATCGCCTAAACGCTCGGAAGTTCACAACAGTTGACACAAGATCCCTATAGTATCTCGCACTCTGATGTCATTTGTAAACTATTCAGCAATATATAACGTTTATTACACGAATAACAACATTCCCAAAAGGTTTGTTGAACTGTTTGTTCACAGCTAGAGCCAGGTGTTGAACATTGGCACAAAGCCTTTTTTTGCGTGTGGAAACTCCCTCGGGTCTTCACCCCACCGGGGTTTGCGGTGGGGCGGTGTGTCGAAATCGGACCGACTAAAACCACACGGTGTACCACTTTGCGCCTGAGACGGGAGGGATCTGGAACCGCTTCCTTACGACATCCAGACCCCTCCCAGAACTTGGAAAAAAAACCCAATATACCAACCGTATGGCCAGCGTAGTATAGAAGACCAAAACTTCCTTTCTAAAGAGAGGCCTGGGTCCATTGATCTATTTAAGGCTGTTCATGATGACGATGATGACTTGACGATGCACACAGGATGAATAGAGGTGGTCATACTCCATATCTTTATTCCATCTCTACACTATTCTTATCGTAAGACACCATATTTGTAAGCTAATGACTTGATGTCGGTACAACTAAGCATTATCTACATGCAAATCATTTCACATAATTTGTGTTGCAGATTAGATAACGACGCCCGTTTAGACAACGCAAGGTTTAAATATCGTGGGAGAGCCACGCTTCGGCATGAATGGGCCGGCTCGACCGGAGTGATACCACGGCCTCACAAAAAACCGGTGTGAAACAGCGCTTGCGCTGTGTTTTACCGTGTGAGTGAGGACACCGGAGGCCCATACCCCAACCCCTCTTCTCATCCCCATTCTCCTCCCCATCCCCCAAAGGCCTGTAACGTCTCTGGTGTTGCAGATGTACATGGGCGGCGGTAATCGCTTACCAACAGGCGATACGTCTGCTCGTTTGCCCATGATACCATAAAAAAAAATTATAACAGTAATGGAGAAAAATAATGTCCTTTTTTTTTGGATGGAAAACATGAGCAGAATCCAAGAGTGGTGGTCACCATACTCATGCAGACAATGCAACAATGCAGCATGGTGACCCAAATAGTGCACTATAGTTAGCATGTCATTGAGTTGCATTCGTATCATTGGGCCTCCGGTCTCGCACTTAGTAACGAAACACCACCAACGTATACTGTCATTTTAGATTGGTCTTATAAGGAGATGTTCAACTGTGGACTATTAAGGGCTGTTGATGAAAGAAAGAAGAAAAAAAACATTTATTCTGACATACTACTAAATTTAGGTATAAAAAATGAACTAAACCAGAGCTGTCCAGGCCTAAGATTTATTTTTGCCAGAAAGTGTATTTAAAAATATAAAGATTTCTTTATAATATGGTCAAATCACGTCTGTCTGTTCGGGAGAATCTCTGGAACGGACCAATTTTCACGAGACTTTCAGCAGCAGATAGATGACTTTATAAGGAACTTAGACCACTTGTATTTTAGTGAGAAAAAAGATTATGGAACAAAATTAAAACTATCGAAATAGCGAATAATATCCAATTTAAAAGCAACATAATCAAAGATTCTAACAAAAAAATCGACTCCAAGAACTGTACTAAAATTAAATGGAACCACACGAGATAGGAGAACCCTCAAATAAAAAAAGAATCGTCAAAATCGGTTCACCCAATCGAAAGTTATGAGGTAACAAACTTAAAAAAATACAGTCGAATTGATAACCTCCTCCTTTCTTGAAGACTATCTATGTATGATTGTAATGTATGAGAAACAATGTTTTTTGACAGCTAGACTAATTCACATGAGATAAGACAAAACAATAGGCGACACAGTATTTATTTCATTTCTTTTCCATATCTTCACTATTGTTAATGTTACATAATGATCTCTGTGATTATTTTCTCGTCTGATTGTCATAAGCGATAATCTTCTATCAGAAATTTAAAAAGCGTTAAGTAGTCCATTTTTCTTTTGTACTTTTTACTTGAAAAGATAACTAACACGAAGCTTTGTAATCAGTCTTTCAATGTTCAAGCTGTACGCTTGTGGAATGCATTACCCTTAACATTAGGCAAGCACAAACAAGAAGTAGACTCAAGAAAATGGTTTACGA
The DNA here is from genome assembly GCA_003709505.1 of Hyphantria cunea. Classification (NCBI taxonomy): domain Eukaryota; kingdom Metazoa; phylum Arthropoda; class Insecta; order Lepidoptera; family Erebidae; genus Hyphantria; species Hyphantria cunea. The sequence continues at coordinate 216,759 of PKRV01000297.1, forward strand.
GTACTACGTATCATAATTGAGACAGTCACGCATTAGGGTATGATTTAACAGCCTATTCTTTCTCTTCATATGTAATTTAACCAAACAATTATGTATGTATGTTTATCTATTAGTATGTAAAACTATGTGTTTCATAAATATGTGTGCCTTTTTTTACGCGTGGAAACCCCCTCGGGCCTTCACCTCACCGGGGTTTGCGGTGGGGCGGTGTGTCGAAATCGAACCGACTAAAACCACACGGTGTGCCACTCTGCGCCTGAGACGGGAGAGATACGGGAACCGCTTTCTTACGCCATCCGAACCCTCCCAGATAACTATGTGTGCCTAGTCTAAGCTGCGTAGTCCCGAGATAGGCTGAGTTTGTGTTATGATATCCATAGTATGCTGCTGATAAAAATGCTTATCGGTAACTAATTACATACACATCGTAGTTAATTTACACCTAGACACCGATCAAAATGATTTTGTTTTTAATACAAGCCTCGACTTTCGGCATAGCAGTCAGGATCAGTTACCATTAGGCTGTATATGAATTGTTTTATGCTGTTCTAATATTGGATAGACTTATGTGTTGTGACCTTTGATGTCCCACGTTTTGTGGTAAACTTATTTAATCTCTTATGCAGCATATAATACATACTTCATTCATTGATAAAAACTGGAAACATTTAAAATGATAAATGTGACGGAACTTAAAACAAGTAAAAAGGTAAAGCTACTTTTGAAAATATTTCTATATACCAAAGTATGCCAATATTTTTTTTTTATATTTATAAGCTGCCAAAATGACTCTGCCCTGCCTGATGGAAGGCATGAGCAGAATCCAAGAGTGGCGGTCACCATCCTCAATGCGAAAAAAAAAACCATGCAGCATGGTGACCCACACTATGGCGGCCTGGTGAGATGCTTTTTCACGCCCCGCTTAAAGGACCCGGGATCATAGTGGGAAGGAAATACGTGCGCTGGTAGTGAGTACCAGGTTTTGACCGCTCGGCATAGGAAGGAAGCACAATTGTACTTTCATGCCTCACAATTACATATAGTTTTAAAATAATTCTTAGTCATTTTAAGATGTAAGCACTAGAGCCTTAGATATATTAATATCTCTAGAATAATTCCACAGTCGAATTTTACTATAATTACTATTGTAAAATAATAAAAATAATAATAATAAAGCTTTATTATCTCTCACAGGAAAAGTACAATATAAGTTACATGAGATCTAGGTACATACATAACAGTTTTTTTTTAATTTCCCTGGTGAGCGCTGGAGTCCATACTAGGCTCGAAGTCTGTGTGACAAATAATTGTCTACAAAATAATAATGTGACTATTTGGTGTGTTCAAAATATTAATGAGTCTGGATGTATAATCCAGACTCATTAATATTTTTAACACTAACACTAGGTTAAGTCATTCTGTAACTAACAAAATATGGATGCATTATACATCCATATTTTGTTAGTTATAGTCCGAAATAAAAAATTTGAACAGAATCGAATTGAATTTGACATTTGTGTAAAGGATTTTTTTTATTCATCAACAAAAAAATGTTGCCCGGTCAAATCAGTTATATCACTTTTTCACTTATTGGAATGGATTAATCTTGTCGTTTCGAACAAAACTTGTGATCCCTAATAAAAATTAATTGATTTAAGTATTTTAAAGTGAAACTTTTATTACATCGTCTCAAATTGTTTGGTCTGTGTATCGCATGTCGCGTGACGGTCGGCCGCGGAGTAGGGATAAAGTGAAAGGCGCTGGTCAGAGCAGCCGAGGCCAATATGGCGGCGTTTATAGTTCCATCAGCTGACCGTGTAGTGTATAGACTATTACTCATTTGAGCCAGAGCTCCACGCTAATTTGTTTGTTTTTGTCAGTGTTCAATGTAAATGTTGTTATTACTTGCTTTATTAGATTTATTTATTTGCATGTGGAGAAAAGTTTCACTTTTACCGTGGTTTCATAAAACCACACAATCCATTTTTTTCTTTTACTGTTTTATAGTTTATAGTAATAATGACTATACAGATTAGACAATGATGACTAATCTGTACTAATGTCACATCATTATCATCAACTAATGTAATATTATTATCAAAGAAAATGATTTTTTACATGCTAACTACAGTAACGTGTAAAGTGACCTAAACAATATCGATTAAAAAGATTATCGATTTCATAGAATTTACATTTTATGAAAATAGGGAATACGTTTTGTTGACGTAAACTTTAACGTTTAGTTATAGCGTTTACAAAATTTTTTTCAGAAGAACTTATTTACTCTTTGCATAGTTTTAAAAATATAATAATTACATATAATATTCAGGATGATTCACTTTATAAATTATATAAATCTCATCACCAGCCATCACATGTTACTAATGGTACAGCATCTTCCATTCTTCTTTAACCGTTTATAGAATCATGATTATTGTAATCCTTTTAATGATACGAATTCCAAGTAATGATTACAATGCATCTTCCTATTTTTTAATAGTCTCAAGATTATCTGTGGTCGGCTACTAATTCAACTAGTTTTATCTGATGTCACATTGCCGTAATACTAAAATCTTAGTCTTTAATATCGGTACAACAATATCGATAAAGATTAAAATCGCGTCCCAATGCAGTGCGTTCTCACTCCTTTCGAAAGCTTGTCACTTTTTCCGTGAGCTGGTGTTTGCCACGCTTACTCCCGTTTTAAGATACTTCGTTATACCAATATCCAGTTTAAAATCTTTTACTTTAACTATACAATTTGCATCAATTGTGGAGGTGAAGTTCTAGTGCCATACTGGTATAAAGTAATAACTATTAATTATTAAACCCTAAGCGAATTATAACCCCGTGGTCGATAAGTTGTGCTTTTGTTGAACTATACGCTTGCAAGGCAGTCCGCAGTCATCTTAGTGATATTGTGTGCTTTGGTCTTTCAGCGTAATTCGTGTTATAAATTTTGAAAGCGGCATTGTGCACTTTTTTGTGATGGGTAAAAGATGTTAAACTCGCGTCAGCACGTGACCTGATCGAAAATTCGTAAGACGGAGGAAGAGTAGACCATAAATTGTCATGTTTGTGTACGATAGCGTAATAAATGAATATTGTATTTTACCAAATAAATGATAGTACTTTTATAATACTGATAATCAAAGCAATTCGTGCAAAATTATTCCTTAACTGTTCCACAATATCAAAAATGCATTACGTTAATATTGAAGTTTTCACTTCTATCGGTACTCCCGGACTCGCTTTTATTAGTTATGGATTGGCGCATAGCTTCATTAAAATAGCTTTTACTTCCTTTTAAAGTGCCGACATTACCTATTACTAGGTGAGCCCCGCGTTGTTACACGCGATACAAAGATATTGTATGAATTGTAGCCTATATGTTACTCTGATGTATAACCTATATTATTGTAAAGTTTCATTATAATCCATTCAGTAGTTTCTACGTGAAATAGTAACAAACATCCATATAAACATTCGCGTTTATAATATTAGTAGGATGTTGCATAAAATTTGCAATACTTTTAATTCGTAAGTCCTTCCTCTTTGCTAGACTATACACTGTGACTGCCGCACCTTAGATCATTGATCTCTTTAGGTACGATAGATGAAATCGTTCGCATGGCTCCTACCGCCTTTCTGAAGTTACGGTGCTCGAGACAGTTACTCATTATCCACCCGTGCCTGATTCCAGGGTTTCAAGTACTCACTTTAGACGCCGTGCTCCCTATCCAGCTCTTCACGTACAGAAGAGTGAACTTGATAAATGCTCTACCGTCTTTCAAGGACGGTAGGGCATCTATCAAGTTCACTCTTTATACGCCGTGTCTACCCAGCCCATCGGCTACAGACGCCCTTCGCTCTGTGTAGTTTTAATTTACCCCTAACTCGGCTGGTGCCGTGGAAGACGAATTAATTGTTACGAATTTCGCAGTTTTATTTCTTAGTAATTACGTACAGACGTGCGTAATTTGGTGTTCTAAATATCAGCTTTTACATGGAGCGATTGGTATCGGATCTCCGTAACCTTAAGGGAGCTTGTTGTCAGTATATTTGAGGCACTGACTTCCTGATTGCCATAGGTGTTAAACAAAACGACGGGACGGGACCGACAGTTTGACGTGCTCTCCGAGGCACGGACATCAATCAGTGCATATTCCAGGTCAGGCCCGACCTCTTGTAAATTGTAAAAAACGATAGAAAACTTATGACGATGATGTAATGCCAATCTGAACGAGGCCACTTCTTAAAACAACGAATGACATAACATTATAAGCGACTATCTCTACTAATATAAATGTTTGTTCGCTTGAACGCGCTAATCTCAGGTACTGATAGTCCAATTTTAAAAAATCTTTCAGTGTTAAATAGCCCAGTTATCGAGAAAAGTTATAGGCTATATATCATCACGCTTTCGCCAATAGGAGTGGAGCACCAATGAGGAATGCTTCATAAACGGGGGAAAATTTTCACCGTACGTGTAACAGGAGACGCAAACGAGGTTACGTGGGTCAGCTTGTAGTAAATATTGCTCATCCTTACGTCCTTTGTATGTTTAGTACGCTTTCACGCCTAAATTGCTCAATCGTTTACCGTTTTTGAGCACAATCTTTCTGTCTCAAGTTTTTTGGTAAAGGGGTAACCGTGTCATTCGATGTGAAGACATAAAACATCTACAACTTAATCAACAGACTTTAATAGACCTGTGGCGAATACCACATACAGCGGCAACATAAACATATGACAAAGTCATCTACCGAAGATACACTACTACGGAGTAACGTAGTGTACGAAGAAGCTACCAATCCTGCATCGCGCAATAGAAGTATATACAACTTTCCAAACATCAACCGTTAAGGGCAGTTCGCCTGGTTGGAAGAACCTCTCTTTGTGTTGGAGTGATATGTGACCCGTTCATCCACAGTGGTGCCCCGACGCCTTAGAAAGGTTTTGGTCTACTACACCACGCTGGTCAGACAGGTTGGTATACGATTTGTCTCTAGTTCTCCTTATTATTAATTCCTAAAAACGTTTGCGTTTGAAGAAGATCAACTTGGTTAGGGGGTGGCTCTCTACGGGGACGCCTATGTCCAGCCGTGGATTACTAAAAGCTGTCGATACTAATGGGACTAATCCCATCTCAAACGAACACCACTGTACCTCCTGTACACTATGACACTCGGGAAGTCCCAGGAAAAAATGTCTTGGAACCCGCAACGAAATTGATCAAAAGAAAACTGGAGGAGTTCAAAATATTATGAGTCCATTTCCCTTTTTAGCAAAGCAGAACACAAAATGAAGTCAAAATAGGCAGACAGCTTTTTCAAACCTGGAAGCACCACGGATAAAATAATGGGCCCTGAGTGAACAATGTTTGATTAATATAGCATATATTGCAGAATCTTCTAAATGCACGGGAATTCACCACATTTGACACAAGATCTCTATAATATACCGTTCCAGGCGTCATTTATAAACTATTCAGCATTATATTGTGTTTTTTGTCCCCAAAACTACATTCTCAGAGGATATGATGTGCTGACTTTCACAGCTAGACTCAGGTGTCGAGTATTGACACAATGGTGAATCGACTTATTTAAATGAGTGGAGTTTGCAGTGATCCACTACGGGCGATGTCAACTACAATCGTTCGCGATCAGATGGAAAGAAAGGTGCCCCTCAGACGATTCGTCCCATCATTGTTGCCATTCATCCATGAGGTCGTTATAGATATACAGGTGCACCATCGCTAATAGAACCCAAATAAGTAGGCTGTTGTAGCATAAAGATGAAGTAAAAAACAAATTTAATATAATCACCCGAGTAATATTAGTTTTGTAATTATTTTACAAACGGCGCACATACCATATCGTAATGTAGTATTATGAATGGTAATATTATCATTATGAAATATCTTTTACAATTAGAAATATGTTAGATCGGTGACATTCTTGTATTAAATTAAATATTTTTTTATAGCGAAATGGTTTGGGGTATGGGCCTCCGGCATGCTCTCTCACTCTGTGAAACACAGCGCGGGTTGATTTACACCGGTTTTCTGTCGGACCGTGGTATCACTCCGGTCGAGCCGGCCCATTTGTGCCGAAGCGTGGCTCTCCCACAATTCATATATATCTGTCCCTACAAATATTATAAATACGAAAGTACCGATTTCCGTAAATATCACTAGTATATTTTTATTCTTGAGGAAGGACATAGAGCTCTTTACCTCGAATATACATGCGGGTGGAGCAGCAGGCAAAACCGAGTATATTTAGATAATCTTCCTAATAGTCAGCCTTTAATTGTCTACTGTTGGACATAAGCCTATATATAGCGTGACTTACTACACCACTTTCAAAGTTAGTAGAGCCACGCTGATTTCACCATGAACGGGCCGACTCGACTGAGGCGGTACTACCCTCGCACAGAAGATCAATGTAAATTGACAGAATTTGTGCGGTCGTATTTCGTTGGTGAGTGCAAGACCGAAGGCTCAATACATAAGCCTCACTAGGCCGCCATGGTGTCGGTCTCCATACTGCATTGTTGCGTTGTCTGCATTTGCAATGAGTATGCTGACCACTGCTCTTGGATTCTATTTATGCTTTCCATCAGGCAGAGTAGAGTCAATGTAGGCGAGACGGGTTGGTATAAGGTTTGTTTATGAATTGGTCCGGATGGCGTAAGTAAGCGGTTCCCGGATCCCTCCCGTCTCAGGCGCAGAGTGGCACACCGTGTGGTTTTAGTCGGTTCGATTCCGACACACCGCCCCGCCGCAAACCCCGGTGGGGTGAAGGCCCGAGGGAAAAAAAAAAAAAGGTTTGTTTAATAATGATTATAATAAATCTTTTATTAATTCTCTCTCACACAGAATAGTTAAGAAAAATCTGTTCATAAATTCAGTACCATTTGATCGAGTAGGTGAATCTGTGTGAACGACTGGTATCTGCACTAGGAGAACCTGTGTGGCAGATTACCAGCCTCCCATATGTCTAGAATCAAGAGCTTGAAGTAAGTGTAATCACTATGATTAACAATGACAAGTGAAAGATTTGAGTAAAAAAGAACATAAGGGTAACGATGGCATAATGTGTTGGAGTATGTATGCTTGTGTTTGTGAGCGTACGTGATGTGGGTTATTGTAGATATGTATGTCTTGTATAAATGTGCGCGCGTGTTTATGTATTTATGTGCTAACCCTATAACAATGCAGTATAATCATCTCCGTCTTACAGATGGTGATACAATAAGTCTGTTACCAGTTTGCGATTGTTAGGAAGGAACAAGCATTAAACATTCCGTTAGTACCTAAGACATTTTAGCCAATCTGATGTATTCTTTTTACAATACCCAAGCACCTCGGTTTGTGAATAGATATATAATTTTTTGTTAACTTTATTGTACAAGTATCTGCCCAGGAATCCATAAAATCTGTGAGAAAATGTAGTCGACCATTGGTTTAAGGTTTTCCATCTTTTTGCAGTGATATTGTTCTGCGCAATTTGTTCTCCTAGTTGGCTCTTACATCACCCATGTAAGGAGGGTGTTGACTTTCCGTAATCTCAATCCATCACCACACAGACTATGTATGTATGTTTATAAAACTGCGATTAATCGCCACGACTAGTCGTAAATTATTTTTATTATTTCTTAACACGAGACGTGTTTTAATTAACGATTGAGGTCAATGTCGGGATTTGAGTTCATTCGTTATATGAATGTCCGGTTAGGCAATGATTTTATGGTCAAACGCATACCGCGTCTTAGTAGCAACCTTGTATTGACTTTTCTACTGATCCGATCGCAAACAAGTGCATGGTTACTGCTACTGTTTTTATTGAAGTGAAAACTTGATTAGGCACGCAGAGCAAATTTTGGGTAAACAAAAATCATGGAACATGATGACTCATCGTTGCCAAACGCTTTCCACGAGCTACTTGTATATATTTGTACCGTGGGAGAGCGACGCTTCGGCATGAATGGGCCGGCTCGACCGGAGTGATACCACGGCCTCACAGAAAACCGGTTTGAAACCGCGCTTGCGCTTTATTTCATCGAGTAAGTGAGGATACCGGAGGCCTGTACACCAAACCCTTCTCCTATCCCCGTCCCCATCCCCCAAAGGCCGGCAACGCACTTGTGAAACCTCTGGTGTTACGGGTGTCCATGGACGACGGTCATAGTTTACCATGAGGCGATATGTCCGCTTGTTTGCTCCCTTATAACATAAAAATATAATTGATGTACTATGTAAACTATATATTTATGTATACTGTTATATCTGTTGTACAATAAAGTGTATTCTATTCTAATCTATTCTAAAAAACTACTTAGATATACCTCGGAGAGTTACGAAATTGGTCACTAACACTTCATTACAAACCAAAAATAATTTAAATATAAGCTCGACGCGTGGAGCTTGTTTTTTGTCTGTTTTTACTCCCTCATTAGGAATATACGTCCTTTGACGCGGGGGACTTTACAAACATACATGAAAAGGACTCAAAGTACACACTCAAAACTCAAAACAATAATTTGATGACCACTCCCATGTGGGATTAAAAGGTTTAAATTTATAATTAAAAAAAAAAAGAAGATAAATATACGTTTGTTGCTGTAATGCTTAAGAGTAGGGCAATAGCCAGTCAAATAATGGTTTAATTTAAGCGAATGACCGTAAATATATATATCTTTTTATATAGTTATTCTATGTTTTTTTAAAGTATACGTGTATTTGACTACACGGTTGGCCTAGTGGTTTCAGTGGTCGCCACACCGCTCCCTACTGCGACAAGTGTTATGGGTTCAAATCCTACATAGGACAACACTTTGTGTGGATCACACATAAATTGTTGTTCTAATTTGTGTCCGTTTCATGTATGTTCGTAAAGATCCCCGTGGCACAGGAATGTATATTCCTAATGCGGGAGTTGACTTTAAAAAAAAAATACTTGTCTAGTACTCATTGTACAAGCTCTGTTTAGGTTGAGACTAGATGGGGTTCGTGTTAGCTGTTCGAAATATTATTATATTATTAAAAACTATATGTAATTATTGTTAAAAGTATGTGCGCGTCCATGGGTTATTTCGTTGGCTTTCAGCTGAAAATCGGCGCTGTAGTCGCGTTCAGCTTTTCGCTGCGTCTCTTTAGACACATTATTTCACTGTTTTTATATCGTTTGTTTTTGTATTATGTTTATTTGTTGTTTTGTCTTGTTTTTTTTTCTTTTATGTTTACTTTGTGTAAGTGTGACTTATACACGTATTTAATTCTTTCTTTCTTTATAAGTGTACAGTGTTGAATAATAGTGACGATTTCTTGGATAGACACTAAATAAGTTAACTTATAGCTTATTTACTGTCTCGTTATTGCTTTCATGTGGCGTTGTTATTAGAAAAAAAAGTAGATATTAAAAATACAACTGTAGGAAACAGAATTAATAGACTTTTATATCGGTGGCGCAGCGGTAGCGTATGCGACTACTGTTCTTGAGGTCTCGGGTTCGATTCCCGGGTCGGGTCAAATGTTTGTATGATCTACAAATGTTTCTTTCGAAGTTTGGGTGTTTTCTATGTACGATATGTATGTATTTACAAAAAAAAGTATATATGTATTTATATCAGTTATTTAGTACCCATAATACAAGCTCTGCTTAGTTTGCGACTAGATGGCGTTGTGTGTTAGATGTCTGAAATATTTATTTATTATTATTATTTATTTGACTGCCTAGTTGGCCCAGCGGGTAGTGTGTTCGAATTCACTGGTCTGGCCAAAGATATAGTGTTTTTCTTACAAGAAATCCTTAATTCATTTCTTCATGCCCGTGCCTCAGAGGACACGTGAAGCTGTCAGTCCTGGTTGTCATGAACATCTATGACAATCTTCATTGGGAAGTCAGTGCTTTCAAATATACTGACAACTTTTTTTTTTCGTGCCACCGGGCCATCCGAGATTTGCGGCGGGGTTCAACACCCCGGTCAGAATCGGAACGAATAAAACCACAATGTGTGCCACTCTGCATCTGAAAAGTGAGGGATCCGGGAACTGCTGATATTGATACATCCAGACCCCTCCCAGCGCCTGCCTGCACTGAAGCGGGCTCCGTCTGCTGGTAAATTTGAAAATTAGGCGTCATACGGCACACGCGTCCGTCACCTCTTCGCTGCTGGCCTCTAAAGCGGCTGTAGGGGAAAACCCGTCCCGTCCATCCGCGGCCACACTCAAGACAGCATGTGGCGGTGGTAGGTGCCTCTGCCACCCGGTTAAATATAGAAACAATTATTTCAACCTTCAAAATCAGTTCGCCTTCAGGATTGCAGTGTTCCTATGCTAAACGCTCCGTGGAAAAATTGATACTTAGGCAAATCCGGTTGAACTAGTGGAATAATGAAGGCTAGAAGGTGGAGATGAATCAATATAATACGTTTAAATCAGCAATTCTTGTAGGTATACAATGCATAATCTAAATATCGGAAACATTTGCACTAATGTTGTCCTACGTATTTTGCGCCCTTAATCAACTCGTACGACATATGTGGGATGAATAGGAATTGACACTCCACATAACAGCTTTACACGAGCAATTTTTGAACATATGTATATATAGTCTGAATCTTGGAAACAGCTCCAAAGATTTTCATGAAATTTAGTATTCAAGGGGTTTCGGGGGCGATAAATCAATCTAGTTAACATTGATTTTTAGAAAATTTCCCAAACAAAAGTAATGAACTAAGCTTGGTTATTTAGATACTGGTTACAATATAAGTGCTCGATTAACGAGTATATGTACGTGATGAAATTCCACTCACGCATTTTCTATCACCAGGTAGGTATATCTAAGTTGCAAACTACAAATTAAAATTCCACCTCTGCAAAATGTAATCGCTTGTGTAATAAAAAAATGGTATACGCAATTTTGATACTTTCAAAATTCTAAGCCATTTATATATTTTGAAATTGCATATGCAAATATTTATATATGACCCTCGCAACCTCGTCCAGGTCTCATAATGCCGTAGAGCGATGCAATAATAGCAAACAAATTTGTTTACCATAAAACAGTTTATAGTGGGCCAATCTTAACAGAAAAACAAATGGTATTCCGCCATTTTTTTTTATCTTTTGAAGGGTCTCAATTCTTTCATATTTTAACTGCCTCGGTGGCGTAGTTGAAGCGTATGTGATTGCTGTGCTTGTGGTCTTGTGTTCGATTCCTGGTTTAGACCAAATGTTTGTATGATCTGCAAACATTTGTTTCGGTGTTTGGGTGTTTTCTGTGTATAATATGTATGTATTTATAAAAGAAAAGTTTCTTTGTATTTGTCTCAGTTGTCTAGTACCCATAACACAAGCTCTGCTTAGCTTGGGACTAGATGACATCGTGTGTTAGATATCCGAAATATTTATTCATTTATTATTTAATACCTGACTGCGAAAGAAGGAGTTTTATGTTTTTCGAGTGTATTTATGTATGTATTTTTTATTATGTATGTACGTTCTTGGGCCTAGAGTCTTAACGGCTTGTTGTATTTTAATGTCATGTAATGTGATATAATAGATTCGTCTTTGTCGTGAAAGTGACATTAGGTCCATCAAAATATTAAAAAAAAGAAAATTTAAAAATAAAACCTGAATTTAATAAAAGCAGGCAGATATTGACGAAGTCGGTTTTTTTTAACTAACTTTACTTGTTTTGTACATTGCTTTTGTGAAACAGCAGTTTTCACAGCGCATGCAATGGAAACTTTCAAAATAAATATTATTTTCTCTTGTTTTTACAATATTTTGATGCTAGTCCGTCCTTTTTACATCGAAGCGTAATGATATATAGACTATAATAGCCTTCCTCGATAAATGGGTCTAACACTGAAAGTTTTTTTTCAAATCGGATTAGTACTTTCTGAGATTAACGAGTTCAACCTAACCAGCTTTAGAATTGTATTCTTTTCATTACATGCGAGACTGCTAAACTGCATCTACTCACCCTGATGGAAAGCATTAGCAGAATCCAAGAGTAATGGTCACCATACTCACTGCGAATACAGATAATGCAACAATGCAGCATGGTGACCCACACTATGGCCCCTTATTGAGATGTTTCTGCATAATTCAAAAAAAATAATTATTTGTAAAGATTAGAGGCTCGGCTTCGCACGGAAGATTTTAAAACTCTCGGATTTCCTCAGCCATAATATGAATGCATTATACATATAAATTTTGCTCTTGAATCACCCGATCTAGTGCTGAGAGTTGTATTAAATTTAGTTGAGTAATTTAATAGATCTAAGCGAACAAACAGCGGTGGGTAGATGTGGGTTTCCCATCAATTTAGTCCCATTAAAATTTGACGTAAAAACACCATTCTTGTGGTGGAAAATTTACAATCGAAGTATTCAATTTGTTGCAATTAGTCATGACGGCACCATGAACATCAATATTTTTTTTATTAAAGAATAATTGATAAAGATTATACGTTTAGGAAAACCACATCATATCGTGTCATTGGCTTAATAATGTCCTCTCGACATGGGTGATTTATTACCCGACTGTGATAGAAGAGGTTATGTTCTAGATAAATTTCTTTAGCTTCGATCGTTAGGATTGTTTTATTACTGTATATGTTTATCTGTTTATCTGTTTTTTTTCCCCGTATTAAACTCCCGTATTAGGAATATACAACCTGTGTCACGGGGGACTTTACAAGCATACATGAAACGGACACAAAGTACACCCAGACTTAGAACAACAATTTATGGATCACACAAAGTGTTGTCCCATGTAGGATTAGAACCCACAACACTTGGCGCAGTAGGAAGCGGTGTGGCGACCACTTAAACCACTAGGCCAACCGTGTAGTCAAATACATATATACTTTTAAAAAAACATAGAATAACTATACAGTAGTAGGTACCAACCGTGCAGTAAAGTAATAAATGTAATAATAAAAATATAAGTTAGTTCTGTTTATCGCATTAGACAACCTGTAATGGTAGTGAATGTGACATAATATAAAAATATCTAATGTATATAATTCTCGTGTCGTAGTGTTTGTTACGGAACTCTTCCGAAATGGCTGGGTCGTATAAAATTTCTGAGAATCGGCGAACATATACTTTTCAGACCCTTAAATTTTTTTTTGGACAATCTTTTATGTATGCCTAAACAACGTTAGCCGGGTCAGCTAGTAAATGATTAGTGCTCTGTAGCCTAAACATCTTGAGAGATTCCAACGTGTAAAGTGTCACAAGATTCACCTTAATTGTATAGTAACAGAGTCTAAAATATTTTAACCACAATATCCGACATACAACCTGGCAGGGCTGTGGACCCAAGTATTGAAACAATTGTTATTGATTTGACAGACCTAAGTCCCTGAAGTTAGATAGGCGAAGGAAACGCCCACATTTAGTCCACTATGATTTAAGTCTCTCTCGCTTAATTGTCCGCAAGCCTTTGGTCGTCATATTTGATTTAAAAAGTGAGTGGTGTAATTGAGAGTTCGATATAAATGGTAAAGTTGTTAAGATTTAAAAGGAGTGGTAGAAAAGCAATATTGCTTTTAGGGTTAGATTGGGTGGTGAAAGCAGTAGGTAGGTTAAAGACTAAGGTATTAGCCGTTTGCCAAAACCAATTGCAGCAATTTTCTGACCCGTGCCGCTTGCCCAAAATCTACAAAATAATTTGCAGGAAAGTGGATGTGTTTCCTGAAAAAGTTCCCACTTACAAATAAATTGTTTTGATATTGTTGTACCATTAGTTTTTCGTATAGATAGTATTAGAATTAGTATCAATTTATGTACTTAAAATTTATTTTAATATTTATTTTTCACTTCTTTTTAGTTACTTCATTCCATTTTTGTGTGTTTGCCTCGTTGGTCCAGTCCAAGTGGTCTCAGGTTCGATTCCCGGGTGGGACTACTGTTGGGTTTTTCTTACAAGACATTCTTAATGGCTGTGTTTCCCGCCCGTGCCTCGGAGAGCACGTTAAGCCGCCGGTCCCGGTTGTTATGAACATCTATGGTAATCGTTATTGGAAAGTCAGTGCCCTTAAATATACTGACAACTATTTCAACCGACAGATTAACGTGGCCTTCGAATCACGGAGACGCTCATAGTAACATGCCACCAGCGGTAACCCATCCAGGTACTAACCGCACTATCGTTGTTTGACATCGGTGATTGTTTCTAACCACCGAGTGCAACTGGGCTATGAACGCCTCGATATTAACATAGGGATGCGACTTCAAAACTAGAAACTTTACCGAAAAAAGTACCAGTATCCAGGTACTATTCTTTGTCTGTCCCCACCCCACACAGATTTACATCTTCCAATTTGTTAGGCCACACGAAACAGTCGTTAAAAAGCCGTCTATTCACGGTCGTTCTAATTCACAAAATTTTATGTCCAGTTATTGAGAAATGAGGCCGCCAAAATGTATTTCGTCATATAAAAATTATTTGCATATAGATTACAACTATTGGTCGGGTTTGTGGGCTTGGTTACAAGCGAAAACCGGAATTCCCTATGTGGTAATAAACTATGCTAGCTAATAATATGAATGCGAATATGTTAGCTTGTGACGATTTTATACTTTAACTATTTAATGGGTTGTCATATAATTTAAATGTGAGTGTTACTGGCGTGCCTAAGATAAGACAGTTAACACCACGCTTAGACTAATAGAAGCCAAGCAGGATTGAAAAGAGATGCAGACAAAGTTGCTTGGGTCAGTTTGTATATTTGTAAATAATAATGTATAATAATTTGTTTATTGTTCACAAGTACAAGTTTACACTAATAATTCACAGTTTTCGTATCACAAATAATGCACTGCTGATACTTAAAAAGGAAAACCTGTGCTATAACTATTAGCAAATATTTATATGGTACAGTTAAGTAATACAGCGCAACAGGACAGACTATCAAATGAAATTCTGCCATCCTAGCTGAACAATATACAACGAAACTAATTGAAAATAAAGTAATAATTGTAATCAAACTAAATCAAAAGTAATGATCAAATTAATTTAAAAAAATGCAATAATATTAAAATAATCACTATAATTAGTAAAGAAAATAAATACATAGATATTATAGATGAAATATAATTTCTTTGTTTATATGTTAAAGCTTCCTACAAACAGATTGTACAAGGCGGACTTAATACCGCAGGCATTTTCTTCGAGTCGCAATTTTGAGTTTTGCGAGGCGACTTACATCACAACGATTACCGTTGGGGCAAACGTGTACTTGAGTGGAGACCGCGTCTCGACTAACATATTTTAGGACGTCCACAGGCCTGGTGGAGTGTGAGTTTACGCAAGACAGCTGGCAGGAGCTGGATGCGAGATGTCGAGGATCGAATTAAGTGACGTGCAATTAGAGAGGCCTGTGTCCAGCAATGGACTGCGATAGGCTGATGATGATGATTACATAAAATTTAATAAATATGTTCGACATCTAACACAAGGCCATCTAGGCTGGATAGATATATGAAAGTTAGATTAACTGATAGAATAATTATATACTGTTTTTTGTAAACACCCATAGTCCGAAACAAATATTTGCAGATCATACAAACATTTAATATTTAACACGTAGTGCCTTAACCCTGAGAGGAGACCCTGAGTTCTGCAGTGGGACATCATGGGAAACAAACACAAGACTTCAAGCTCAGCAGTCGCATGCCCTACCACTACTCCACCGTAGCAGGGCAGTGATGGCAGGTTTGAACAAGTATAGTCAGATACAAAAATGATAGTTGTCATGACACATCTATTAGTCTGGTTGTCAATTGAAGGACCATATCTCTGCCCACTGGATCCACAGGTCAGTTCAGAACGCTTACATAAACTAAAAGTTCATATCATTACTGGGTGAGTTTCGAACCGGTTATCACTTGTTCATAAACCTGAATTTGTCAGACCGTTACGATATAATAATTAATACTACCATAGGAACAATTATATAAACATATTCAAAGAGGCTGTCATATTTGACATTAAAGGTTGCCAAGGTAAACAATACTAGTATTTTGATTTCATAACGTATACGAATTTCTGCCTTTTGCGAATACCTATAAACGGTGTCAAAAGAGTTGTGGTCACGTGACCACTTGGTGACCTTGACCTAGTGGCTAATCCCATCAGAGGATTTATGTAAGACAGTGTTTTTGGAGAATGGTGGCCAAATTACTGGAAAAGAAGCATTGCAAAGAGTAGGAAACCTAGAAAACTGGTTTTGTGACAATATTTCTGGCATCTGACACACAATGCCATCTAGCTTCCAACTAAGTGGAGCTTTTTTGTAATACTTTAGTATTTTTTTTGTGTAAATATCTACAAAACATGGCCCGACCCGGGAATCGGCATTCGTTGTCAGACGTGTAAGCTACCGCTGCGCCGAGAAATCGAAGACCAGTAATCCCAAATCCGCCAGGTCCTCGTGGAGGAATGAAAGGAACGACTTGAGCAACCGAGCGTTGTATAGTACGCCTAAACCTCTTCTCTAATGAGCGGCCTATACCCAGCCGTGGACTAATAAATGTAATTTATGGTGATGCAGATTATGACATGATAGGCTGATTAATGTTATAATGTTTTCTTAAATGTTTTAATAACATAAGCGTATACTTATATGCTCTATTACCTCCGTGTTCGGTTATTCATCAATCTCTGCTGGTAACACCCGTACGTTTATGTAACCTTGAAATATGAAACTACTGTATCGATTTCAATTGTCTTCTTACGCAATGTATTTGCTGACACAGTGAATCATTTATGTACAGTAAAGTCAACGTAGTATATTATATTTATACAGGTTGATATAAAGACAACGCAAAATAATTATTACAGTTATTTATACTCTCGATTTTTGACACTTGATGGAACTTGTTGCAATACTTTCTAGAATTAACTCACTTGCACTTATTCCACTTTTCATTTATTTATTTTTGGACCCGACCGGTTTCTGATGCCATATGATGTAAAAATATATAATAAATAGTGGATTCCAGAATAAGTTAAGTTTAATTATGGAAATATTATAGTCTTTACAATATGGTTTGATCTCTGTGGCAGATAATCAATAATAATAATATTCATAAATATTTCGGACATCTAACACACAACGCCATCTAGTCCCAAACTAAGCAGAGCTTGTATTATGGGGTACTAGACAGCTGATATAAATACATATATATATATATGTATACTTTTTTTTAGTAAATACATACATAACGTACATAGAAAACACCCAAACTCCGAAACAAACATTTGTAGATCATATAAACATTTGATCCGACCCGGAAATCGAACCCGAGGCCTCAAGAACAGCAGTCGCATACGCTACCGCTGCGCCACCGAGGCAGTCAGTGAGATGTTTATGAAATGAATTGAAGAGGCGATTTTATTTTGTATTATCTACACCGTACCACACACAGTACCTGGATGACCGAGATTTCCTCGATATTCTTTTTTGGTAAATTTTCTAAAAATGAATTCTAACTTGATCGATTTATTGCCCCCGAAACACCTTACATATTAATTTTCATGAAAATCGTTGCAGCCGTTTCCGAGATTCGGAACATCTTTCTTTCAACCGATTTTTATGAAATTTTGTGTGTACATTAGGTAGTTCTGAGAGTTGGCCAACATCTTTTTTCTCTGAGTGATAAGGGCGACCCACCCCTAAATTTTTATTGTTATGGCAAAAATCATTTGCCGGGTCAGCTATTATGTATGTATATACAAGAATTGTTTTTTTTAGGTTCTGAATGGACTGGCTCGACCGGAGTGATACCACGGCCTCACATAAAACCGGTGTGAAACAGCGCTTGCGTTGTATTTCACTGAATTAGTGAGGATACTTGAGGCCCATAAGCCTCCATCCCCCTCCCGGTCCCCCAAAGGCCGGCAACACACAGGTATTGCGGGTGTCCGGCAGTAGTTGCTTACCATCAGGCGATACTGCTCGCTTGCCCCCGTTTTCTTCATATAAAAAAAAAAAATTATGAGACCTACGGGATTAATAGGGGCAGTGACCCCTGTATTAATCGTCCACACAGACAGACGAGAGTATCAACCTGTACAGTATTCATTTTTAAAGTTTTTTTAAACACATTTTTGTTTCGTAAGATGTATATTATTACATTCTGACGCCCTTGGCTATAGGCCACCGTGAACTAAGGAACCTGTTATATGAAGATTGTGAAAGTTAGCATGGAAGTCCATTACCAGGTCGATTAAGGGTCACTGGTATAATTGGGTTGATGGGTGATCTGTTAGACTCATTACTGACGTTTTGGGTTCGATTCTGATTAATGAAAGTGATGACAAGCGTGTTCAACTACGACTAGCAATAGTTTATTTTAGGGTTCCGTACACAAAGGGTTAAACGGCACCATATTACTGAGACTTCGTTGTCTGTCGGTCTATCACCAGACTGCATCTTATGAACCATGATAATTAGACAGTTGAAATTTTCAAAGATGATGTGTTTCTGTTGCCGCTATAACAACAAATACTCAAACACAAAATAAAATAAATATATAAAAGGGGCTTCCAGACAATCAACGTGTTTTTTTTTTGCTGTTTTTATAGATTATGTGATGGGTTTTGGGCATAAAGAAAACTAATTATTAGTATAAACCGAGATGTATTTTGATAACAAGTGGAGATAACTTTCGACACACACAGAACAGCGTACAAGAGCAGTGTTGCCACACATCACAGATGAAAAATAACCAATATGACATTAACATTAGAATGACATATATTGTGTTTATAAAATATACACTAACATAATGATTCGGAACCCCTCGTGCCCGAGGCCTATGTTCAGCAGTAAACTATTAAAGACTTTTGATGTTGTTGTATTTTTTTATAGGATAGGGGGCAAAGGAGCAGATGTATCGCCTGATGGTAAGCGATCACCGCCGCCATTATACACCCGCCACACCAAAGGCGGCACAAGTGCGTTGCCGGCCTTGGGGGATAGGGAGGGGGATGAGGGGAAGGGTTGGATTATGGGCCTCCGGTACCCTTACTCACTCGCCGAAATACAAGGCAGGCGCTGTTTCACGCCAGTTTTCTGTGAGGCCGTGGTATCACTCCGGTACTGTTGTATATATGTACATACTTATAAAACAAATACATTTTCTCCGAAGACTTCTTTGTTTTTTTTGTAACACAACACCCACATCAGGAATATTTCCGGGGTCGCGGGAGATTTTACAAGCATACAAGAAAAGGACACAAAGACCACCCTGACTCAGAACAACAATCTATTTAAATAAAAATGAATCACTGAAATGTATGTACGCGCATAACTTCCGATCGACTGCACCGAAACGGATAATTCTATTTTTATAAATGAATAATAATAATATAAATATTTTCGGACATTTTAACACACAACGCCATCTAGTCCCAAACTAAGCAGAGCTTGTACTATGGGTACTAGACAACTGATATTAATACATATATATATATATATATATACATTTTGTAAATACATACTACGTGTTTTCTATGTATAATATGTACATAAAAAACACCCAAGCTCCGAAACAAATATTTGCAGATCATACAAACATTTGGTCCGACCCAGGATTCGAACCCGAGACCTCATGGACTGCAGTCGCGTACGCTACCACTGCGCCACCGCGGCACTTGTGCCTGCTTTTGTCAGGACAAGGTTTATATTACAGAAAATTATAAAAAATAAGTACTACAGTGGGACGAGTATTAATAATATAAACAAGCTTTCGGAAATTTTGAAAATAATTACTAAACAATGATGGTACGGTACTCGCCGGATCAGCAACTTTGTTATTCATAAAACGTAGTCCATTTGCGGTTTGAACCCATAACACAGCGCAGTGGAAAACTACGTGACGACCTATTAATCTACTATGCCATCGGTAGTTAACCGCACATTTAAAAACCAGGTTCGCACTAGATATTCCAAGATAACATTTAGTCAAATAAGTCCAGCCTTTTTAATCATCAGCCTATCGCAGTCCACTGCTGGACATAGGCCTCTCAAATTTCACGCCACTTAGTTCGATCTATGGCTTCTCGCATCCAGCTCCTGCCAGCCGTCTTGCGCAAATCATCGCTCCACCTGGCTTGTGGACGTCCTACACTACGTTTGCCGAAACGCGGTCTCCACTCAAGAACTCGTTTACCCCAACGGTTATCGGTTCTTCGGCAAATGTGGCCAGCCCACTGCCACTTCAGCTTGCTAATCCTGAGGGATGTCTATTTTCATTGCTGGTGTAGATGTGTATTTTATTAATATGACTTTATAGCACACCACTGAAGAATAAAAAGTTTTTGAAGTGAATAGCTTCTTTAGCGGCGCTGTGCACCTTTTTGTGATGGGTAAAAGATGTTAAGCTCGCGTCAGGGCACGTGACCTGATCGAAAATTCGTAAGACGGAGGGAGAGTAGACCATACATTGTCATGTTTGTCTACAATAGCGCAATCAATGAATATTGTATTTTACCACATAAATGATAGTACTTTTATACTGATAATTAAAGCAATTGACTACACGATTGGCCTAGTGGTTTCAGTGGTCGCCACACTGCTTCCTACTGGCCAAGTGTTGTGGGTTCAAATCCTACATGGGATAACACTTTGTGTGATCTATAAATTGTTGTTCTAAGCTTGGGTGTACTTTGTGTCCGTTTTATGCATGTTTGTAAAGATCCCCGTGACACAGGCATGTATATTCCTAATGCGGGAGTTGTAAAAAAAAGAGGAAAAAAGAAGAAGAAGAAGAAGAATTCATTCGTGCAAAAATATTCCCTAACCAGTCCAACATATCAAAACTACACAACGTTAATACTCAAGTTTTCACTTCTGACAGCACTCCCGGAGTACAACCAGTTATTTATACATATGCTTTTGTAATTAAAAACTCACTTAATAGAAATTAATGTATATAAGATACTTACATCAAAAAATCATTTTTTTAATTCTTTATCTGTCTGGTACGTCTTATCTCTGGAACGGCTGGACCAATTTTGATGGGATTTTTACTGATAGGTAACCGATGATATAAGGAGTAACTTGTACTACTGTTTTTTTTTACTATATTCGCCCCGCGTCGTTACTCGCAGTTGTTATTGTACCGCGAATAACAAAGTGGAACTCAGCTAGGACATACGTATGAGTTGACTTGCCCTAAACGACTGATTCGTCAATACAGATTCTAAACCTCTGGAAACTTGAGATTTTGAGAGCTGATGCTATTTAGGTTATTAACATCCATTAAGAAAGGATTTTTGTAAATTTTACCCTTAAGAGAAGAAGAGAAATAAAGGACTAGAAATAAGAAAACAGAAAAACATTAGAAATATACATCCTGTGTCGCGGGGGACTATACAAACATACATGAAACCGACACATGGAACTCACAGACTCAGAATAACAATTTGTGGATAACACTAAGTGTTGTCTCATTTAGGATTTGAACCCACAATACTTGTAGAAAGCAGCGTGGCGACCGCTTAAATCATTAGGCCTACTGCTAGGTTATATTTAAGTTATTATTATCAAAACACAATACAAAAAAAAACTACACTGCCTGCCTCGTTGGTCGAAGTAGTTAGCGTAAGCGGCTGCAGATCATGAGATCTCGGGCTCGATTCCCGGGTCAGACTGCTATTAGGTTTTTCTTACTAGAAATTTTTAATAGCAGCCCGGAGTATGGAATATGGCGGTGTTTCCCACCCGTGCCTCGGAGAGCACGTTAAACCATCGGTCCCGGTAGTCATGAACATCTATGGTAATCGTTATTGGGAAGTCAGTGCCCTCAAATATACTGACAACTAGATCAACTTTTGAATTCAGTGCATCCACAGGGTTGCGGAGGTCCGATGCAAGTCGCTCCGTGTAAAAACTGATATTCAAGTAAAACCGGTTGAACTAGTAGCCGACCCCAAATCTTGGGAATGATAAAGGCTAGGAAGAAGAAGAAAAAGAATACAAAAAAAGCTAAGTTAGTAGAAATGCGAAATCCTTAAAATCATGCAAACGAAGTCGTGAACAATAGCTAGTTTAATTTTTTTATGCATGAGCCTACCAAGGTCATTTTACTCTGCCTGATGGAAAGCGAGGTGCTCATAGCCCAGTTGCACTCGGTGATTAGAAACAATCACCGAGGGTAAGAAAATGATGGTGGCATGTTACCATCTCCGTGATTCGGAGGTCACGTTAAGCAGTCGGTCCCGGTTGTTATCATACGATAACAGTCGTGAAGCTTAGTTTTTTAGTTAGTTTAGGAGGCCTTTGGGTGGCTTAAATACATCCAACGGTAAGATACGTAGACACAACGTAGTCTTGCCAGTCCCCAACCCGCACTCGGCCAGCGTGGGGACGTTTGGCCTTAACCCTCTCCTCAGAGGAGACCCGAGCCCAGCAGTGCGACTTTATGGGTTGTTCATGTTGATATAGGAAAGCAAAGGTAGAATCCAAGAGTGGTGGTCACCATACTCATTGCGAATGCAGACAATGCAACAATGCAGCATGGTGATCATCACTGTGGGGACCTATAGAGATGCTTCCGGCTCGGCTTCGCACTCTCTGACGAAAGACAGCACGAATACTGCCATTTTAGATAAGTATTCTGTGATTATCTGTATATCACAGAATACTTATATAATCTTGACTGCCTCGATGGCGCAGTGGGAGCGTATGCGACTGCTATGCTTGAGGTCGCGGGTTCGATTCCCGGGTCGGACCAAATGTTTGTATGATCTGCAAGTATTTGTTTCGGCGTTTGGGTATTTTCTGTGTATAATATGTATGTATTTACAAAAAAAAAGAACTATATATGTATTTGTATCAGTTGTCTAGCACCCATAACACAAGCTATGCTTAGTTTGGGATTAGATGGCGTTGTGTGTAAAAGAGGAAGGTGACTGACTAAGATACCCAGAGATCAACGCACAGCCCAAACTTAGTGAGCATTGAGAAAGGAATTCTTGAAATCCCACCCCTAAGGGGGTAAAATAGGGGATGGAAATTTACTTAAAACTTTCTAAAAGCTACACTGTTTATTAAAATGCATTGTAATTTATATTTCTACGCGAATAAAGCTGCGGGTAAAAGCTAGTGTTTTACAGAACAAATTATATGTAGTAATTATATAGTAGTTTTTTTTAAATCAAAACGAGATTTTGCAATAATAATATGCGTAACGCACATATATTATTATTTATATTATATGTGTAAAATTAATTATGAAATGTAGCATGTATATACAACATTCATTAAAATGTATGCGGGTTGGCCAACATCTTTTTTGAATTATTATTACTTAAGACACGGTGAAAGTGTTTTTAAGAATCGTCTTTACGCAAGCGTTCTAAGAATAATTTCATTTAGTTATAAAAAAAAAGTTCTTTGACTATGAAAATAGGATTAAAAAAATCTTTATATACATATATTTTTATTCATATAAGTATTTAACCCTAGATAAATGCTTTTTAATCTACCCTCTCTTTATGAATTATATCTAAAACAAAATTGATAACACACAATTTATTTTCACTTAACCTATGTATAAACAAAACAAAAAAAAACTCACCTCAAAAACAAAACACACAAATAATACCAAAACAAAAAAAACAGTTATTTTTGAAAATAGAACACACAACACTTCAAATCACATTCGAATTTATTTTTTGAAAACTTCATATACATGTGTTTATATATAATGTTCAAAGTATACAAATGTTTTGTTCGTCACGAAGCCGTGCGTTCGTAACGGCATCGAGTATCGGAATGGTGTGGTGTGTTGTGTTGTATTGCATCAGATATATTTGCTCGATTATATGTCCTATGATCTTATAAATCGTATTATCGAAATTGCCGTGCGAGAGCCACGCTTCGACTGAATGGGTCTACTCGACCGGACTGATACCAGGGCCTCATAGAAAACCGGTGTGAAACAGAGCCTGCGCTGTGTTTCACCCCTCTCAAAGGCCGGCAGCGCATTTGTTTTGGGTGTCCATGGGTGACGGTAATCGCTTACCATCAGGCGATGCGTCTGCTCGTTGGTCAGCTATTCCAAAAAAAAAACCAGGGCACTGATTGAACTGGAGCTGAGCAATGTAGACGTAATAATTATATTTGTAAAGATTTTACGAATACTGAGTGTCACCAAGCTGATTCATTCCGTGGGTGTCGTAATTGACCCCTAAGAAAGCAAAATACGCTGAACAATAGCACTGACAGAAGACACTGACTGACAGAAGGAAACCTTGAAATATTATGTCAGTCCAGGTTCAATCAATCAACAACCCATAATGTTTTTTTTTTTTTATATATATTTATGCTGCCAAAATGACTCTGCCCTACCTGATGGCATGAACAGAATCCAAGAGTGGTGGTCACCATCCTCAATGCGAAAAAGAACAATGCAGCATGGTGACCCACACTATGGCGGCCTGGGGAGAAGGGGGATGGTGAGGGGGAAGGGGGGCGTTGGATTAGGGTATGGGCCTCCGGTATCCTCACTCACTCGATGAAACACAGCGTAAGCGCTGTTTCACACTGGTTTTCTGTGAGGCCGTGGTATCCCACTGCTGGGCTCGGGTCTCCTCTCATGAGAGAGTTAAGGCCATACATTCGCACAATTATTGTTAAAAGAGGTATAAAGTTTTGCTTCCAGCATAAATGTATAGATATTTCTTGCGAACTGAACGAGGCTTATAATCTTACTGGCTTTTGCTCGCAGCTCTGCCTGCGTGTATAATATCCTTCTTCAAGAATCTTAATGGAAAATTTCATTAAAATTGGTGCAGGAGTATTTTTTATGGCAAACGAGCAGACGTATCGCCTGACGGTAAGCGATTACCGCCGCCCATGGATACCCGCAACACCAGAGGTGTCACAGCGTTGCTGGTCTTAGGGGGATGGGCAGGCGTATGGGGAGAGGGTTTGGGGTAAGAGCCTCTAGTATACTGACTCACTCGGTTAAATACAGCGCGAACGCTGTTTCACACCTGTTTTTCTATGAGGCCGTGGCTTCACTCCGGTCATCCCGGCCCATTCATGCCGAAACGTGGCCCTCTCACGTGGTCGTGAAAATGTAATAGACAGACAGACCCAGAGAGTTACTTTGGAATTTATAGTACAAGTATAATTAGTTCAATGTATAAGTATGGATTATTCTTGTCTTGTTTGTCTTTGTATTTTCATCCAAGTCCATATATCGATGCAAATACCTTTCTATATCTCCTTATCCCCTTAAGGGTGGCTGGTAGAGAATGCCCTAGGCATTAAGTCCGCCGATGTACATAAGTGCATGAAGTTTTAAATAAATAAATATATATATAACTTTTGGCTTGATCTTGTAACAAATAAACACCGAAATATTCGTATTTATTTAAAGAGTAGCTTTAGCTCGCGGCTTCACCCGCGTTTTAAACTATCTCGGTAAACAGTATCCCATATGACATTCTGATGTATACTTAATCTATAATAAAGAAGTTTGGTCTAAATTCCTTCAGTAGTTTTTATTGAAAATGTAACAAACGTCCATACATTTACAAAACTTTGGCATTTAAAGTATGATTAGAATGTTTGATTTATTTTCTCATCTTGAATATGGGGGTAGGCAGAATCGTTATAGATACCCACATTTTAATAAATTTAGTTTAATCTCACAATCATTTTTAATAGGGGCTTATTATTTTACTAATTATCATAGAATAGGAAATTGAAAATGTTTAAAAAAGTTATAGATTGATCCTTAATAATATCTTATCGAGATCTTTAAAAATAAACATATTCTGTCGGAAACCTTTATTTAACCCCCGAAGCAAAGAGAGGGGTGTAATAAATTTTACGTCGATGTCTGTGTGTGTGTGTGTGTTTGCGTCATTGTAGCTCGACCGATTTCGATGCGTTTTTTTCATTTGAAAGCCAGTTTCCTTACGGTGGTGTTAAGTTAAGTAAATATCGTTCTAGCAGTGTAAGACTGCCAGCTTTTTTCAAAATTATATAAGGCATTATTAACGTATGATTACTTGAATAAGTGCTTGTGTAGAAGGTTTTTAAAACTTTTTAAAGGAGAACAATTCATTCGTACATTGTTTTTGTGAAACGTTTACCAGTCACACTGCGCACGCAATACAAGCTCAGAGTTTTTGGTCGTAGCTTGATGATATATAGCTTACAGCCTTCCTTGATAACTGGGATATCTAACACTAAGTTTTTCAAATAGGACAAGTACTTCCTGAGATTGGTGCTTTAAACCAAACACTTTCTTCTGTTTTATAACGTTAGTATACATAAAAAACACTCAGACACAGACTGCACGGTTGGTCTAGTGATTCAAACGGTCGACACGCCTCTTTCTGCTACGCCAAATGTTGTGAGTTCAAACCCCACAAGGAACAACGCTTTGTATGTTTGTAAAGTTTACATGATGTGTATTCCTAATGCGGGAGTTGTCTGTTTTATGGGATAGAAGGCGAATAAGCAGACGTATCGCCTGATGGTAAGCGATTACCGCTGCCCATGGACACCTGCAACACCAAAGGCCTTGCCACACTTTGGGGGACTGGGGAGGGGTAAGGGCCTCCGGCAACCCAACTCACATTTGAAAAAGGAAAACAATAAGAAAAAAATATTGCGATTGTTACACAAATATTTGTCTTATGTAAAAGTTGAACATTCAAGATAAAAACTCATCATTCATAGGTCTATATGAACATTTGAACACAAACTATTTCGTAATTTTTTAAAAGCAATATTAATTAAATCACTTACGAACCTAATTAATACTTTTCCTTGAGATTTCACCGTTTTAAAATAATATAATTAACCTGCAAAACTATGGTAACGTGACGGAATTATAGGATTTGATTACAGATTAAATGATTACAACATTTTGTTTCTTTGTTTTCCCGAGCTATTTCCGCACTTAACATCTTGATTGGGCCGTTGTAAGTGGGCTTGTCATCTTCTTACTCCAACAATACCAGAACATCCCAGAAGCTTAGCAGCCTCAGGTCGCTACAAGATTCTGGGTGTGGTGTTGATCGGAGGATGTACGCCCGTTGATCTGCCACGGTTTTACATTCTGTGAGAACGTTGCGGTGTTCCTTCTGCCTCCATGCATTCCCTGCGCCGAGGGCTTTCTGTTGCACTTATACAAGTAATGAATAGGTGCTTGTTTAGAGGACAATGCCCAGTCAAGATACCTATGTCCTTCCTGAGATCGTCCCTTTTCAGTCTTTTCAATGCTACCGGAACTATAATTTTTATTTACCTGCAACCTTAATTGATTACGACATATAACAATTCTTTTGCCCGTGGCTCTGCCTGCGTGAATGTCGGTTCATGTGGTAAAGTGTTGCCCATGTTCTCTAAAATAAAATAATCTACATGTAAAATTTAATTAAAATTTTATTTAATTATTAAACTTTATTCCACACCAGAACAGTAAAAATGTATACAGAGAAACACATATGGAGTCAGTCAGTCCCCAAACCGCACTTGGCCAGCGTGGGGACGTATGGCTTTAATCCTCTCCTGAGAGCAACAGTGGGACATTATGGGTTGTTGATGATGACACATACGGAGATCAATATCAGGTATTACAATAGGCGATCTTATCGCTTACGACGATCTCTTCCAGACAACCTTTGTATACTATAAAATGAACTTTTGGATAGTCAGCGGTGCACTTCAATAGCTTTAAGTTATTAATAACATATAAAGGCACCTACATATACATACTTACACTATCATATGCTACATACAATATGTACCTACGAATACATATAAATCCAAATACACAAATATTACCACAAAAACATATATTGCTTACTAACCACAATAAGTGGGTATTCCTGTACTGGAATACGATGCAATGGAAATGTCTGCAGTTGTTTAGCCGTGAAAGCGTAACACAGAGAGTAGTGTGGATTCAGACTAATATGATAAAGCTAAAGTGTTTGTCTGTTTATTTAAACGTAAAAATCTCAAGAACTTATCGTTATAATTAAAAAATTCTTGTATTGTTTGATAGTCCATTTATTGGGGATGTTTATAGGATATATGTTTACCATCACACTGCGACAAATATGACAAATAGGAACGCAGCATCAATATTATTTCTTATTGTTGGTCTAGCAGTTGAAGTATGCGACTGCCAATCAAGAAGTCTCGGGTTCCAATCCCTAGTCGGGTCAAAAGTGTTATTTAGTTTTTCTGATTTTATAAATACTTGATAACAGCACGGAGTTTGAAAGCTTCGCATTTTATCTCGCTCCACGTCTTTCCGACCTTCTTCGCCTCGTCTGCAACTATGCGTTACCAGGTCAGCTTGAGAATTCGCAGCCTATATGACAGATCTCCTGGCCCACCCTACGGCAATTAAATTAAAAAAAGAAACGTTATACATTATTTCAAATCAAACATTATATGTATAAAGAGACAAGCTTAACCGGGCTTGAAACTAACACGCGGAAGATCCAATGCGATCTCTAGTAGAGAATAGCATACCATTACAAATTGTTGCAGAGGATGTAGAGCGAGTCCACAAGTTTACCTATGTAGGGAGCATCCTGTCAGAGATCGGGGGAACTTCACCTCTTCAGTTCTCACATCACTTCGCGCATTGTCAAGGCCCGAGCAACCTTCACACAATTACAACATGTGTGGAATTCACGAAGTTGACGTGAAACTGAAGTTAAAGATATTCCAACGTCAAATCCGCACATATGGGTGTGAGACGTGGATGGTCACCACCGACTAAACGGTTGGCCTAGTGGTTTCAGTGGCCCGGATGGCGTAAGAAAGCGGTTCCCGGATTCCTCCCGTCTCAGGCACAGAGTGGCACACCATGTGGTTTTAGTCGGTTCGATTCTGACACACCGCCCCGTCGCAAACTCCAGTGGGGTAAAGGCCCGAAGGGGTTTCCACTCGTAAAAAAAAAGTGGTTTTAATGGCCCCCGAATGGAGTAAGAAAGCGGTTCTCGGATTCCTCCCGTCTCAGGCGCAGAGTGGCACACCGTGTGGTTTTAGTCGGTTCGATTCCGACACACCGCCCCGCCTCAAACTCCAGTGGGGTGAAGGCCCGAGGGGGTTTCCACAGGTAAAAAAAAAAGTGTTGTGGGTTCAAATCCTACATGGGACAACACTTTGTGTGATCCACAAATAGTTGTTCTAAGTCTAGATGTACTTTGTGTCCGTTTCATATATGTTTGTAAGGATCCCCGCGACACAGGAATTTATATATCCTAATGCAGGAGTTGTCTTTTTTTTAAAAAATAAAACGTCTGATGGTTGTGTCTTAGTAGTCTAAAAACCCGACTCCAGAAACGCGTTCAATAACAGTAGCATTTCTTTGATGAAACTGTCAAGTCACGCTGATCATGAACATGTTTCATAATCGAAGGTCAATGCAATTAGACAACTATAGGGTCAAATATGCGATGTAACACATCAATAATGTTGTAATTTAAAAAAATGGTAATACCCATTTTCCTGTGTTAAAAAAATCTACGGACATATTTTTGTTTAGTTAGAAGTGAATAGGAAAAGTTTTTTTGCCTATTATTTGGTTTTTATTTATTTAAAAACACAGATTATGTGTACAATATGCTTACCGCAGGAAACTTGTTAAGTCATGCTTAGCCATCAATAAAACATCAATACTTTAATCAGTTTTCCTTCTTCCTTCTTCACTTTACTATCTTTGTATTTTTTTCAACACACTAATCTCTTACATTCATATGTCATTGGCAGAATTGTCGACATCGGCACAGATTGCCATATCCAAAAAAAAAAAACCATCAATACAAATCTCGAACATGTATGATTCTGAACCGCGTAGAGTCTGTACCAATGTGTGTACCTGTATAGTAACCAAACTTGCTGACAAATTATATCCATTATGGAGGAACGGGTGTCATGTCTCTCCAAACACAAAGGGAGAACCAGGGGAAGTGCTCATGCCTGGCGGGTGCAACACTACCCAATAGTCAATATTGGGATGTTGTATATATGATAATTAGCGCGAGAACTTCTATTGCGCGATTCAGAACTATTAGTGTTGTCTACTCCTTGTAGTAACGTCACTCCGTTTCTTCAAGATTATAGTCAATATAACATTTCCCCGTATATGTAATTACCTCAAAAAAACAGGGAAAGTTACAAAATTGGCAACACCGGGCTGTGGCTGACAAAAGTTATTAACACATTTTGATAATGTACATTTTACCTCATATGTGTGTCGTAACCTCCTAACAGGTGCCACCATAGAAAAATAACATGAGTAATGCAATACATCCCATACTCTCTTTCCTTGTGCATTATCGTTATGGTGAAAAAGGTTAGAAGTGTGTCCGACCATGTGTAGGGTAAGGTGTGCCATAGTTATGTTGAAATAAGCTTTATATTTTCATTTGTGGTACCACGGCCTCATCATCACAAATAATATTTTTATTCATATAAAGTTGCAAACAAGCGGATTGTTACATTGTAAGTATCCACACGTGATTCGGAGGTCAAGTTAAGCAGTCGGTCCCGGTTGTTATCATAGGATAACAGTCGTGAAGCTTAGTTGGAGGCCTTTGGGCGGCTTAAAAACATCCAGCGGCAAGCAATTACGTAGCCACAACGTGGTCTTGCCAGTCCCCAACCCGCACTTAGCCAGCGTGGGGACGTATGGCCTTAATCCTCTCCTGAGAGGAGACCCCGAGCCCAGCAGTGGGACATCATGGGTTGTTAATGAAGTATCTAAACATCTAGAACCCAAGGACAGTTTTTTTTATATATGAGCCTGCCAAAGACTCTAACCTTTTTTTTTTTTTTTT
>PKRV01000297.1:247873-295981 GCA_003709505.1 Hyphantria cunea
ACTCAGGGCGGCATGAGGCGCTGGTAGGCGCGCCTCCGCCGCCCGGTTCGCCGGCGGCGGATCGGGTCCGAGTGGAGATCGTCCTCTCGGGCCTTCTCCGCCGCCTCCTTCTGCGAGATGACTTCCTCGCAGAAGGTCGCGACCGCGGTAAAACTGCTCTCGCCGCCGGCCATGGAGCGTACGACGGCCGGCAGCGAGAGATCTCCTCCGATGACTGCAGTGAGGGCCCGACGCTGCGGCGCCCAAGCGGGGCACGCCGCCAGCGTGTGCTGGGCCGAGTCCTCACTGCAGTCGCAGTGGTGGCAGGCGGGACTCAATTCCCTCCTGGCGACCGAGTGCAGGTACTTACCGAAGCAACCGTGCCCGGAAAGCACCTGCGTCAGTCGGAAGGAAAGGGTCCCGTGCTGCCGCCCTGCCCACTCGAGGATGACGGGCTGGAGCGCCTCCACGGTGGCGAAGCCAGCACGTGGAGCCTCCAGCCGCGATGACCAACGAACCATAGTGGCTCGACGGGCGGCTTCACGCCACTCGCGTACCTCTTCGGGCGGAGGGCGCATGCCACTCTCCGCCCGGAATTCAGCCACCCGTCGATAAACTTCGGCGAGCACTTCCGCCTCCAAATCCCACGGGGGTGTACCGGCCAAGGCGCACGCCGCCTCGGTCGACACCGTGCGGTATCCGCGTATGGCTCTGACTGCCAATACCCTCTGAGGGCGCCAGAGGCGCGCCTTATTCTGGGCAAAGACTCTAACCTGCCTGATGGAAATCACGAGCAGAAACCAAGAGTAGTGGTCACCATACTCGGTCAGCATGGTGACCCACGCTATGGCGGCTTATTGAGATGCTTCTGAATCATTGGGATTTCATAAATTTGACGTGTTTTTTTACTGTTTAAGTAGCTTAATAACTCCTTTGAGTCGTCTCCGCTAGAGTGAAGATGGAACTCATTTATCTCCTTGTTTGGGTTCTGTTTTTTTTTAAATAATATTTCAAACATCTGACATGCACTCACAATGCCATCTAGTCCCTAAACTAAGCAGAGCTTGTACTATTAAAACCATACATAATATGTATGTTTTTAATAGTACATAGAAAATATCCAAAACCTGAAACAAATATTTACAGATCATACAAACAACGTTTTTATCGTGGGAGAACCACGCTTCGGCTGCCGGCTCACAGAAAACCGGTATGAAATAGCACTTGGGCTGTGTTTCACCGAGTGAGTGAGGACACCGGAGGCCCATACCCCAACCTCCCCCCATCCTCCTCCTCATTCTCCAAAGAACGGCAACGCACTCGTGACGCCGCTGGTTTTGCGTGTGTCCATGGGCGGTGGTAATCGCTAACCGTCACGCGATACGTAGCAGACTTTTGCCCACTATTCCATAAAAAAAATATTTGTTCTAACCGGACTGTCACAAGTGCGTTGCCTTGCACTTGCACGGGAAGGTTCAGGTATGGGCCTCTGGCATCCTCAGTCACTTGGTGAAACACAGCGCAATTGCTGTTTTACAACGGTTTTCTGTGAGGCCGTGGTATCACTCCGGTCGAGCCAGCCCATGCATGCCAAAGCGTGGCTCTCCCACGGGTCGTAAAGCCGACTAAGGAAGCAAAAACTTTGCAGTGCTATTGTCCGTATGACAATAGCACTGCGAAGAGATGAAAGCCTTGAAACAAACACTATACCAACCAGTCTGACCAGCATCTTCCGACCAGGCGAGTGATCATGTCTGGCGGGCCACTGCACAACGGTTGATGTTGGATTGTTGTATATTTGCTAATAGGTGCGAGAACTTCTATTGCACGATTCAGGATTGGTAGTTTCTCGTTTCCTTCATTCCTCCGTAGTTCAACGTATCTTCGTTAGATGGCGCTGCAGTGTGTTTTCTTGTTGTATGTGGAAGTCGCCACAGATAGCTCATTTATCTATGATGTTGTAGGCTGTAGGTAGTATACGATAACTTTATAACTAATATGAATGGGGCTGTAATAAGCAATGTTGCTTAAGACTATGTTTCGTTTGAGAGACGCATACGAAGTCGCGTGTATCAGTTAGTATTATAATAAATGGTTCATAAAGCCTTGACATTCAGATTCTGAGTAAGTTTTGGGTTTTTGCACTGATTTAGTAAATTTGCTGTTGCATTATATGAATCATATAGGCAAAGAGGCGGTGGCAGATAAACGTGATCAATTTTTGACTTTTGACTTTGGTTTTAACTGTCAAAATGGTACGTTCTGCAGCAACATTGTGGTATTTTGAGTTTCAGATTGATAAGATGTATTATCTTACTATTTTACCTGTTGGTTTAGTGGTTAGAGACCAAAAATGCTAAGCCAGAAGACGTCGGTTCTATAATCACGCTAGATAAATATTGTGTAATCAGTTCGAACATTTGTTCTGTGTCTGGCTGTTATAATTTTGTCTTATACATCTATGATAACTATGTATTGACTGCCATGTTGGCGCAGTGGTGGCGTATGCGACTGCTGTGCATGAGGTCTCGGGTTCGATTCCCAGGTCGGACCAAACGTTTATACGATCTACAAATATTTGTTTCAAAGTTTGGCTATTTCCTATGTTTGATTTGTATGCATTTATAAAAAGAAGGTATATATGTATGTATGTTAGTTGTTTTATACCCATAATACAAGCTCTGCTGAGCTTGGCAATAGATGAAATTCTGTGTTAGACTCCCGAAAATATTCATTTAATATTTATTTATACATTTTTAGGTTTCTTTTCCAGCTATAGCACAGGCTCTGCCTAATTTAAACAGAGACAGATGTGAATGAGATATATGAAGTTAATATTTATTAAGTTATTGGCTGTCCTTCGGTAAAATATTATTATTATTCGGTATATAATAATAATGATGTCACTCATCTCACACCCGGCCATCTGCTCCCGAACTAGGTATGATCTGTACTAAAGTTATCATACAGCTGTTAAACATACCTGTATATTACTTCCTCCTTGCGTCGTTATCCTCAATTCTGAGGGTCGTGACCGCTATTGGGAGCTGTTGTGCAAGTGATAGCTCGCCAACTGTTTCTATCTTGAGCAGTGTGTATGACAGTATAGATCGTAATGCCGGGAGTAGTGCAAACTTGGTTTGCTCGGCGCAACGGGCTTACGGCTCATGGGTATTTTTTCCACTATCTTACCCGTCTTCATCAGTCTTTTGAGGTTATCGCTTTCTCTCCTAGAAATGTGGCTAAAGTGTTCAATAATTCTGCGGAGGCACGTGGTCGATAGGAACAAATGTTTAGTTCCTTTTGGATGGAGTGCGTTCGTAGTACCATCCTCCAACAACACATTTAGAAGCCAACAATGCGGTTGCAGTCGGCAGCCTTCAGCGTCCACGTCTCGACACCATACAGGAAAATGGGGAAGATGAGGTTTCGAACCACTTTATTATGGTCCCTCTGGAGATGATGCGGTCCTTACATATTTTTATTATGTAATAGTAGGCAAACGAGCCGACGTATCGCCTGATGGTAAGCGATTACCGCCGCCCATGGACACCCTCAACAACAGAGGTATAACAAGTGCGTTGCCGGCATTTGGGGGATGGAGCTGGGGACGGGGGAAGGGTTGGGGTATGGGCCTCCGATATCCTCACTCACTCAGTGAAATACAGCGCAGACGCTGTTTCACACCGGTTTTCTGTGAGGCCGTGGTATCAATCAGGTCGAGCAGGCCAATTCATGTCGAAGCGTGGCTCTCCCACGGTAATTCCCTAATATCCTATCCAGGTCAAAAATTGCACTCTTAGCCATACCTCGTCTCTGAATTTCTTTTCAGATGATCCGGCGTTGGTGAAGTTACCTATATATTACTTAATATATTAATATTAAACATATGCTATTATATCATCATCATCATCATCATCGTCTGCCTGACACAGTCCACTGCTGAACTTATGCCTCTCCAATAGCACGCCACTTGGTTAGATTCTCGGCTTCTCTCATCCCGCTTCTGCCAGCCGTCTTGCACAGATCACCCCTCCACCTGACCTGTGGACGCCCTATATACCTCTTTATATACTCGCAAATAATGTGCTTATCTTTTTTTAAGACAACTCCTGCAAATTCATTCTGTGTCGCGGCTGACGTTATAAACATACATGAAACGGACATAAAGAACAACCAGACTGTGATGTTGTATGTGGGATTTAAAATACATCACAAACGATAGTTATGTAAACATAATGTGGAATTTCCTAATGGACTACAACTTAGCAGTACATGTGTGGGTACTGTTATGTTGTCTATTAAACATTGTACCTCCATGCGCTTACCAGCTCTACGTGGTTTTATTTAAGTTTGTATTTTGAGTGTATTTTTGCTAAACCGTGTAAATTTGATTTTGCTGAGTAATCTTTCGTTGTGACTAACTCCATCTCCCCTAAAACTCAAAGTGGTTTAAGCGAGTGAATCTGTCTTTGTATATGTGTGTAGATAATGTTTTGAACAATAAAGAAAAAGAAAACCACAATAATCAGCGCAGTAGAGAGCGGTGTGGCGACCGCTTTAACCCCTTTTTTCTTTTACGTGAGGAAACCCCCTCGGCCCTACTCTCCACCGGGGTTTACGGCGGGGCGGTGTGTCGGGATCGAACCGACTATAACCACTGGTGTGCCATTCTGCGCCTGAGACGGGATAGATCCGGGAACCGCTTTCTTACGCCATCCGGACCCTTCCCAGCGCTTGCCCGCCCTGAAGCGGGCACCGTCTGATGGTAAAAACTCTCAATTTAGGTGACGTACGGCACACGCGTAACGTCGCCCCCTCACAGCTGGCCTGTAAGCGGATGGAGTGAAAAACCCGTCCCGCCCATCTGCGGCCAGGCCAGCATGACCGCCCGGTTCGCCGGCGGCGGATTGCTCCGAGTGGAGATCGTCCTCCCGGGCCTTCCCCGCCGCCTCCTTCCGCGAGATGACTTCCTCGTAGAAGATCGCGACCGCGGTAAAACTGCTCTCGCCATAGCCATGGAGCGTACGACGGCCGGCAGCGAGAGATCTCCTCCGATGACTGCAGTGAGCTCCGACGCTGCGGCGCCCAAGCGGGGCACACCGCCAGCGTGTGCAGGGTCGAGTCCTCACTGCAGTCGCAGTGGTGGCAGGCGGGAACTGCTTTAACCACTACACCAACCGTGCAGTCTATTTCTGTAGAAAAAGGATTTTCAAAATCTGCTCAGAGATTACAACTACAAACTCACAAACTTTACATCCTTATAACATTGGTAAAAATATATTATACCTAATCATTGAACAAATAATAGTGCTCATCCCACAATATTTCTCCTGGCTAGGATTGAGTCCACGACCTCCGGGACTATAACCACTGCACCAACAGACGCTTATATTGGTTTAACACGGGTTACTTATATCATTTTTCACTCAAGTCACGTTGATTTCAACAGCGTGACTTGAGTGAAAAATGTTTTCCTGTCGTGTTTCTTTGGTTGGTGCGTGACCAAAGGCCCAATGATGAAGAAGCATCTCAGTAGCCCTCCATAGTGTGTCACTATGCTGGATTGTATAGTATGGTGGCCACTACTCTTGGATTCTGCTCATGCCTTCCATCAGGCAGAATGGAGTAATATGGAAGGATGAATGGATTAAGAATACCTTTATAAATACGTTTATTGAATAATGTCATAAAGGTTTGTTATAATTAGTATATATTTATTAGTTTGTAATGAATGTTATCAGACCTAATTAAATGTTTGACATTACACCTTAAATGGCACTTACGTTTTTTATCAACTGCGGAGAAGGACATATATAACTTTTATCAAAGTTATATATGTCCTTCTCCGAGGTCCAATCCAGATAGATATACTGAAATCCATCCAAATTGTTTTAGCGCTTTAGCTGTTAAAGCATAACAGACAGACTGAGTTACCTTCTAATCTATTAAACAAAATTAAATTGGAGTGTCTGTTTGTAATATTAAGAGAACCGCTTTTTACTAAATGTATATGCATATACCACACGGTACATATACCAATATAACATTTTTTACAATTTTTGTCTGTCTGTCTGTCTGTACCGTTTAATCTCTGGAACGGATTTACCAATTTCAACGGAATTTTCACTGGTAGATAGCTGATGATATATGGAGTAACGTGGGCTTTACAGACTAGCTCTACCCACGTTGCCCGCAGCTACAACAACAAACCTGGGTAACACCGCGAGGCTTAACTAAGTAGATTACTTAAGTATATGGACAGTCCTACAGTATTTGCTGCATTATTAAACCTTGTCCATCTCACGGGAGCTCTCAATTTTTCTGGGTTAAACATAAATCGTATCATATCATAAATCGTAATAATACGTATGGCCTTAACCCTCTCTTGAGAGGAGACCCGAGCCCAGCAGTGGGACATTATGGGTTGTTGATTGATTGAAACATAAATCCGTCTCTGGGCTAAATTTCATTCAGATTTGTTCTGCTGTTTTTGTGGGAAAGAGGAACAAACATCCATACAACCTTTGCCTTTATAATATTACTAAAACTACTCACTCGTATTCAACTAAAGTAATCAAAATGACCACTAACATCATTCAGTGTGTTATGCAACTTTGCCGTAAAATTAATTCTTGCAAAAGAACAATAAAATTTCGTAATAACATTACCTAATTATTTGCAAGCACGGCCATTGATAGAACAGTTTGTGGCTATTTGCTAATAGGTAGCGCTGTAAGTCTCAAAAAACTGATAACAGATGGCAGTGCTATATTAAAGAATGACAAGTATGAAAACGTATTCTACAAGAAGTCTTGTGGTTTTTCTAGTTCTTAAATTATCTAATAGGTGGCAGCATTTCAAAAGTTACAACTAATTCTATACAAATAAATAAAATTGAAGTTTCTATTCATAATGTGAAATCAACAGCTTTTCAATAAATGCTTATGAAAGTATACAGTAAGTACTTACATAAAAAAACGAGTTTTAAAATTTTCGTCTTCCTCTATATCCGTCTATAGCCGGCACAAACAGATAGTTAGACATCTATCTGTTTGTGCTTATCTCCAGAAAGGCTGTTTGGTATAAAGAGTAACATATCTACTGTTTTAAAACTTTTCTTTCTAAATCTTCACGCAAAGAGTGCACACAAATATATACACAGTAGCTCATGGAAAGTGCTCTGTGACAATGACGCGAGCTTAAAGGTTTTTATTCGCCCAAAAAGTGCTTAATGCGCCTAAAGAAATTTTCGCTTCAAAATGCAGTTAGCGTATAGAACTAATCAAGAAATCTAGAGATCGATTCCCGGTCTGGGACAAAGTGTTATTGGGTTTTTCTTACAAGAAATTCCTAATAGCATTCAACAAGAATTGTAGATGGCGCTGTTTCCTGCCCGTGCCTCGGAGAGCACGTTAAGCTGTCGGTCCTAGTTGACATGAACATCTATGGCAATCGTTATTGGGAAGTCAGTGCCCTCAAATATACTGAGAACTACTTCAACCTTCGAATTCAGTTCACCGTCAGGGTTGCGGAGGTCCGATGCCAGTCGCTCCGTGTAAAAACTGATATTCAGGGACCACAGATTGAACTAGTAGCCGACCCCAAAATTATCTTGAGAACAAGGGTTGTAGGTATGTTTCCAGATCTAATTATTTTACAACTTTCACGGCTGACATTATTTAAGTGAAACATGTCATTGTACAACTAGTCTATAATATGTCTAAACATGCCAAAAATATATTTTGTTTTATACCCTTCTTTATAGCTTTTTTTTCATATAATACGAGGGAAACTAGCAGCCCATGGACACCCGCAGAAGTGCGTTGTCGGCCTTTGGAGATGGACACTCTCCAATGGCTGGGGGTAAGGTTTGGGGTATAGGCCTCCGTTGTTCTCACTCACTCGGTGAAACACAGCTCAAGCACTAATTACTGTGGTATCCACATATTCGTATCTATTTATTTAATGAAAGTTTTAGATTGCAGAACTATGATCTAAGAAGTTTCATTTTTAGGGTTTCGTCATGTCCGCTAGTCCATTGTTCGTCCTCCTTACCTTCCGAACTATAAGTGCTTGAAAATTGAAACTTTGGCCTAACTTTAAAATGCGCTACCTTGGAAAACTTTGTACAAAAATAACGAAATAATAAGTAAACATCGTTCATAATAATAAATATCAACCTGGACTTCTAAATTCAAGCGCCATTATGGGTGACTACGGAACCCCATTCTATACGTGGCCTGACACCAGCTTAGCCGGATTTTATTTTTGTCATATCGGGATTTTTTAAGTTTTTCAGAACAAAATCGAGATTCTTTCGTCGACAGCGGGACAAAGTACAAAACGTATATAACGAAATTTAACGACAAATAATAATAATAATTTTTTTTTCTCCCACAAAATAAATGTTGCTGTTGATATACTATAACTATGATTTTTAATTTTTGTGGAAGTCAGGAAGCCGAACTAGGATAACCCCTTACGGAATCACATAATTTTTTTCTTTTAATGGTCTCCTTCATTATTTATGAAAGAAAGAAAAAATAAAACAAATGACAATTAATGTTATTAATAATTAAGTTAAAGTATTGTATACGAGTATGTGTGTGTTTGTGTGTATGTATTTGTTGTGTGTGTGTCTGACAAACGAGTGAATGAGTAACTAAAAAAATGTCGTTCTCAATATATTTATTTTTCTGCTACCCATTGACCATCGATTTTGTCTGAATTTTATTGACGATAAAGCATTTTCACTACTTACACTTTCGAGTCCAGTTATCCCGGGAAAGCGGGTCATTAAAATTTTAATACAAAAATCGGGACGTCCCGCCAAAAACGGAACGTCTGGTAACTCTGCCTACCAGTATTTCTTTCAATCAAAAGAAATGGACGATTTCAAGGTCCGAACTTCTATTTGATGTGGTATTTATGATAGTCGGCGAGAAAACTTCTATTGCACCATTCAGGGTTGGTAATTTCTTCGTTTCCTTCGTTACTTCATAGTTCGACGTATCTTCGGTAGATGGCGCTGTAGTATATTTTTTCTTGTTGCACTGTACTTGGAAGTCGCCACAGTTACAATAGGTTTTTCTTTGATCGATTTGTCGTTTTAGATCGATTTGTCGTCCCTGAAATCCCCCTGCTACTATATACCTGTGTCTTGAAGCCGTTCCCGAGACCGGATTATATATGTAACTAGATGAGACCCGTGGTATTACCCGCGGTATAGCTTCACCCCACAGGTAACGTCACGGGTCAAATAATTTTTATTGTTAATCTAAACCATTCTCGAATCCTCAGGAATAAACCCAAAAAAAATCTTGTTTAACCACATACACGCGCACTGAAGATTTGTTTTTAAAAAGTTATAGCTATCCGTGGGAGAGCCACGCTTCGGCATGAATGGGCCGGCTCGACCGGAGTGATACCACGGCCTCACAGAAAACCCGTGTGAAACATCGCTTACGCAGTGTTTCATCGAGTGAGTGAGGATACCGGAGGCCCATACCCCAATCCAATGCCCCCTATCCCCCTCACCATCCCCCTTCCCCCCAGGCCGCCAGTGTGGGTCATCATGCTGCATTGTTCTTTTTCGCATTGAGGATGGTGGCCACCACTCTCTTGGATTCTGCTCATGCTTTCCATCAGGCAGGGCAGAGTCATTTTGGCAGCTTAAATATAAAAAAAAAACAAGTTATTTACAACTCCCGCGGATAACACGACGGGGCGAAGTTAGTATTAAAATAAGTCTGGACATAAAAATAAAAGTAGCCTAAGTTACTCCTTATA
Source organism: Hyphantria cunea (assembly GCA_003709505.1). Taxonomy (NCBI): domain Eukaryota; kingdom Metazoa; phylum Arthropoda; class Insecta; order Lepidoptera; family Erebidae; genus Hyphantria; species Hyphantria cunea. Next base: position 257,645 of record PKRV01000297.1, read on the forward strand.
TCATCAGCTATCTGCCAGTTAAAGTCCCGTCAAAATCGGTTCAACCGTTCCAGAAATAGTTAGTATTAGCTGGAAGAAACCGACGGACTGACCAATTTGTTTTATAAGTACTGTATTTCTCTGAACGATAGCTATAGGCTACATCATCCTATCACCAAAACGAATCAAACATCAATGAGAATTGTTACAAAACCAGAAAAAAAAAATCTTTTCTGAAATATAGACAAAGCCAAACGTGTTCACTAGCGTGAAATCGACTACCTATATAAATAGCAATTAACCTACATGCACACGTACTGTACTAAATATTACACATGGTCACCCATCCATTTCCAAACCTCACCGGCACCCCTTAACTTTAGTAGGTAACCTACAAAACGGGGTCCAAACCGGTATATTTTTTTGCCATCTATCGGGCTATTTCAACAGTGTGTATTTCTAAATCGTGGTAGTTACCCGACCGCGATGTTACAGTGACGTAACCGACATACATGGTCATAACAGGTTTGATTCTAGTGATGAGACATTGTCGATATAATGTTACGATGAATTTGATGTTACGATAAAAGTTTTTAATACTTGTGTTCAAAGTAATCTTTAGTCTATTTAATGTAATAGGTAGCCAATGACGTTTTGTGTTTTTTAATAAGAAATATCTTTGTGTAGGCGTAACTAACATAATATCAATAACCTCTGCCATGAGATCATTGAATGACGCAACTTCTTCTTGTAGGCGTGTATTGAAGTATTTTAAAAAATATTTTATTTAAATTGATTTTGATTTAATTTATAACTTCTTGTCAATTTTAAAATTGATTTGATTTTAGCAATAAAGTAACCATTTTACGTAAGATTACAGCTCGATATTTGCCGAGTGTGTATTGTGACTATTTTATTTTTTACCATCTTTTTGAAGAAATAAAATAATGTTATTATGCTTTCATTGCATCAAATAATTAAATTTAAATTTTTAAAATAAAGCAAAACATTCTTCCTGACTGTAACGATGGCGCAGTGGTAGCGTATGCGACTGCTGTCCACGAGGTCTCGGATTCGAATCCTGGGTCGTACCAAATGTTTGTATGATCTGCAAATATTTGTTTCGGAGTTTGGGTGTTTTCTATGTATAATAAGAATTTAAAAAAATAAAAGTATTTATGTATTAATATCAGTTAACTAGTACCCATAATACAAGCTCTGCTTAGTTTGGGACTAGATGGCGTTGTGTGTTAGATGTCCGAAATATTTATTATTATTATTTATTATTCACCATGAAGGTTTTCTCTTAAACGTCATTTCGAAATTATGCAGTCAAGTCTTTTGCCATAGTTTTGTGGCGTTTTTGATTTACTTTTGTTACTTATACTGTAAGTCGTAGAACCACACTGATTTTAGCTCGAACGGACCGGCTCGACTAGGGCAGTACTTTCGTTGCACAGAAGATCAACGTAAAATGATAGCGTTCGTACTGTCGTGTTTCGTTGGTGAGTGCAAGACCAGAGGCCCAGTGATGCAGAAACATCACTAGGCCGCCATAGTGTGGATCACCATGGTGCATTGCTGCACTGTCGGCATTCGCAATGATTATGGTGACCACTATTGTTGGATTCTGCGATTTCTATCAGGCAGATTAGAGTAATTTTGGCAGGATCAAATAAAAAAAATACATATACTAAAATTATTTAAGAAGAAAAATCCCACAGTACATATGATCATCATGTAACACTAACGGTTTGGGCAGCGTACGTCAAGATGGTGCTCAAACGGCAGATTTTTTATCTACCTACTTGTCTATGCTATACTTATCGTTATAGCATAGCCAAATTTTAAGGCGAATCCGTAAAAAAGAAATTCTAGGTGTTCCTGTAAAACTCGGGAAGTAAGGCCATTAAACCGGCCACAAGATAATGGCTGCCTGTCAGTCGAGTCGTCGCCAACGGAAGGTATAACCTATGTGTGATACTGCTGTATAAGCAACCGAAAAAAACATCTAAATCGATTCAGGACTTTTTGCATCAAAGAGTAACAAACATACAAACATCCTCACAAAATTTCGCATGCATAATCAAGAATCGCTCGTTTAAATGTATTACTAGATATCGATAACAGAATCAACTGAGCCGCCTCACTACAAAGCAATGATGCAAGACCACTTTCACTGGGGCGTGCTCACGGGTTTCCTACATAATTCTTATTACCAATCATAATGATAGTATTATAAAGAACAGAACAGAAGATTATATATTAACCCTTTGAACGGATCAATAGCCTTTACCAGTCCTCTGTTGGACTTAGGCCTTTCCTCGGAAATCAGGTTTTGGCCTACTAATAAGTAATGTTTTATCACATGGTATGCTTATCTAGTTGGCTTTGACGACCCTCAGGAGATGAATAAGTGTGACCACACTCCCTATTCTCAATCCACATGGAGAATGTAGAACCCACGAAAAGTACTGTATGTACCAGTGAGTTGGGAGGCACAAAAGCAAAGAACGATTGCCCTATCTAGCACTGAGGAGGAGAAGGAGTATATATCACTCTCTGAAGCCACTAATTAAGCTTTGTATTTGCTGGATGTGTTGAGGAATGTAGGGATAGAATGCGAGGTTGTAGCAAAAACAGACGGATATTGTAGTACTAGTTTATGCCCGCGTCTTCACCCGCGTATATGGCGTTTATCACGGCAAATAGTAGTCTATGTGTTATATTGATGTGTAAGCTATATTATTGTAAAGTTCCATTCAAATCCGTTCAGTAGTTTTTACGTGAAAGAATAACAAACATCCATCCATACAAACTTTCGCGTTGATAAATATATATATATGTATATATATTTTAAAGACAACTCCCGCATTAGGAATATACATTTCTGTGTCACGGCGATCTTTAAAAACATACATGAAATGGACACAAAGTACACCCAGACTTAGAACAGAAATTTATGGATCACACAAAGTGTTGTCCCATGTAGGATTTGAACCCACAACACTTGACGCAGTAGGAAGCGGTGTGGCGACCACTGAAACCACTAGGCCAACCGTGTAGTCGAATATTAGTAGGATATAGATAAGTAATGATTTCTGTACTAACGCTCAATTATTTTTTAATGTTATTGTTAAAAGCTCAAGGCGTTTTTTGTACTGGCCAGCGTGGTATAGCCACATGGGTTGGTAATGAGTTTGATTTTAGTTTTCCTTCTCTCTGCTGCGACACCTAAGGGATGAATAGGGGTAGCGATAGTCCCTATTCTTGATACACCACTACACAAAATGATTACTATTTAATAACCGTTTATCAATTAACCTGCCCGTTACGCGTAAGGCGTTGTATTGTTTGGGATAAAAATTAATACAGGTATTGTTTAAGACCTAGGAAATACGTTAATATCGACATTTTTCATTTATATTGAAAGTGTAGATATTGTATATATTTATATATTTATTTTACTGTATTAATGTGTAACACTAAATCTTTTATTGTTAGTATTTATCTTAATTGAATGATTTCCTTTAATTACTTATTTTTTTCACACCAAATTACCCATGAATTCGAACTTCTACAGTCAATTTGTCCATCTAAGAGTTGCCTGGAAGAAATTGCTTTTTAGCGATAAGGCTGACATTTGTACATGGTCGTTTATATGTTATGCTCCTGAATGTAAACTGTTTTAACTGGTGTACAATAAAGTTTATTATACTCTATTATAATCTACGTTCATTTCCACCACACAGAACTCATTGTACAATAATCATTGAAGTTAGTACAGATACAATATTTGTAGCTTGGGGTGGACTGGAGCCTAAACTAGGTCAAGACCTGTATTTCAGGACTCCAGGATTCACACCAGCTCAGTTTACTGGGTCGATATATTGTGTTGCGTTACTATATACATCATACCAACATCAACCGTTGGGCAGTGGCCCATTAGGCATGATCACCTCGCCTGGTCGGAGGATGATCCTTTTGTGTTGAAGGGACCTCACACCCGTCCCTCCAGAGCAGTTATCCTTATTTTCTATCTCAATTATATTTTAATAGGTTCATTTGTCAATAAGCTGTCTTTTTTTTTAAAGTTTTTTTTATGTTTAGCGTTAGTTTCATGTGTGTGTGGGTGGGTGTGTGTGAATGTATGTGTGTGTTCGTATGAGTGTAGTGTAAGTGTGCTTTTTTTAAACTTTACGTCACGTTACGATAGTGATGAGCGATTCTGTGTCTGCATATGAGAAAAAATACGAAGGTGTTTTTATTTGAGTGATCGTGTTTTACTGGTGTGATGAGAGGATTTGTTTTGGAAATTGGATGGCTGCTGAACCTTTTGAGACAAAATTTCCTATAGGTAGAGTCCCGGGAAAGTAAATGGGATATCACACACATAAGATTTTAATCTGAGTGATCGTTATAAAAGGGGGTAAAAAGAGGGATGGAATTTTTCTAGGGAATTTTATCGCCGCTGAACCGATTTAGATGAAATTTGATATGGAGATAGTCTAAGTTGGCTGGATACTACCGTTTTTTATCCGAAATCATTCCAAAGGGGTGTAAAATATAAAATTCCAAGTAACTGTCTGTCTGCGCTTTTACGGAACTGCTGAATCAGTGGAACCGTAAAAGCGCTTGCCGTGGGAGAGCCACGCTTCGGCTGAGTTTCGCCGAGTGAGTGAGGATATCGGAGGTCCATAATCCAACCCTTACCCTATTCCCCTCCCCATACCTCAAGGCCGGCAACGCACTTGTGATGCTTCTGGTGTTACGGGTGTCCATGGGCGGCGGTAATCGCTTACCATAAGGAGATACATCTGCTCGTTTGCCCCCTATTCCATAAGAGAAACATTTTTAATGAAATTTCCCTTTAAGATACGTTACCTTTTTAGTATGTAGATTTATATATAACTGTTTAAATTACTGCGATAAGGAGTAGCCCAAGTCTTCCCTCAAGAATCTCCATTCGAAATTGCACTGAAATCGGTGCTATGGTTTAGCCGTGAAAACATAATATACAGACAGAGTTGCTTTCGAAGTTCTACCATTGGTATAATTGTTAGTAGAACAGTAATAAGAACAACGAAACAACTGGACACTTTATTCTTGACATGTCAACAATGAAGACATCAATTTGAAAACATAGTACCTGTCTATATTTATTAATAAGTAATTAATTTAAAAAGTGTTTTTTTAAACAGGCTTTTATTACTTGTTAATAAAAAAAAAACCTTTAAGCGCTTTCATTTATTTATTGAGTGGGTTGTACACAAATATGTTCGTCGCCATTTTGTTACGGCGGCCTTTTTGGGTAATTATAATACAGATTATTAATCATTCTATTGTCATCAGAACTCAGGCATATTTCAAATTTAAGCACTATCGGAAATCGGGAAGTTTAAATTTAATATGCAAGAATTGACTACAGACAAACATCGGGACAGGCAAAACTAAATAAAAGCTTGTAATAAATATGTTCAGACATTTTAACACACAACGCCATCTAGTCCCAAACCAAGCAGAGCTTGTATTATGGGTAACTAGACAACTGATATTAATACTTATATACTTTTTTTTGTAAATACATACATATTATACATAGAAAACACCCAAACTCCGAAACAAATATTTGCAGATCATACAAACATTTGGACCGTCTCAGGAATCGAACCCGAGACTTCTTGCACAGCAGTCGCATTCGCTACCACTGCCCCACCGTGGCAGTCTAAAGTTTCTAAAGAAACTTCGTGACTTCATATGACTGTGTTTTAAAATTAGCTCATTATAACTATTTTTTTAATCACGTCGGGTTCACCAATGTAGAAATTGTATATGCAGGTGTATGGAAACAAATAGTCCACAGTACAGAAGAGAAGGAACGAAAGTTTATTACGAAATACGTAATTACGCATACACAAATATTACATTAGAATATAGAAGGAGTGATAGTATGAAAGACATATAAAAACATAAGGCTATGTGTTTACATCGCATACGTCGAGACATATATTATGTTCATGTTAGGACCGGGACGGTACTGCTCGTCCTCATATGAACGGGTCGTTGCGCGGCGTGTATGCGCGTGCGCAACACTAGGATAGTGCCGTTAGCCACGACGGCCCGTGGCCGACTGACAACAAGTAAACAATTACATACAAACAAAATCTGTTTGTACGTTTATACGCTTAACAATATTTGTTATAAGTAATTTTTTATAATATATATAGTAATTTTTTTAAATTATTTGTCGGACTGTTTGTTCCGGGTAATCTCTGGAACGGCTGGACCGATTTTGACGGGACTTTCACTGGTATGTAGCTGATGATATAAGGAGTAACTAAACTACTTTTTTAGACTATCTTCGCCCGACTTAGCTAGCTTTTTTATGGAATAAGGCGTAAGCGAGCAGACGTATCGCATCGGAAAGCGATTTCCCCCGCCCATAGACACCAGCAACACCAGGGCGTCACAAGTGCGATGCTGGCCTTTGGGGAATGGTAATAAATAAATAAATATTTTCGGACACTCATCTAGTCCCAAACTAAGCAGAGCTTGTCTATGGGTACTAGACAACTGATATTATTACATATTTATACATTTTTTTTTGTAAATACATACATATTATATATAAAACACCCAAACTCCGAAACAAATATTTGCAGATCATACAAACATTTGGTCCGACCCAGGATTCGGACCCGAGCCCTCATGGACAGCAGTCGCGTACGCTACCACTGCGCCACCGAGGCACTCATGGTCACGGTCAATGGTGAAGAAGATGAGGGGATGGGTTGGGGATTAGGTCTTCGGTTTCTTCTCGCACTCGGGGAAACATAACGCGAGCGTCGATTTACACCTATTTTTTATAAGGCCGTTGTATCAATCCGGTCGAGCCGGTCCATTCATGCCGGAGAGTGGCTCGCCCATACATAGTAATTACTGTCTATGGGCCTTATCATCGCTAAACTAAACACTCTAAATGATATTATAATGCTATCAAATTGTGTTGCGATGGAATATAAATTTGAAGTGATTCGTTGCATAACTATTAATTTCTCTTACGTATGTTGATTTAGCAAGATATTGCTTGTCACCTATACTCTAATAGGTGTTTTAGACTTGAATACTGTTGACAGTACAACAGTGTTCAAGTCTAAAACACCTGCCTGCGTGCGATGACAGATTGAGTACGGAGTTTCAGCTTCCCTTTTCATTCCGCGGGTATCGCAAGAGCTGACTGAGGGTACAAAGTACATAGGAGAAACTTCACTGCTTAGGGGAGGAACACTCGATACACAAACTTTATTTTTACATATTTGGAAACCCCCTAGGGCCTTCACCGCACCGGGGTTTGCGGCGAGGCGGTGTGACGGAATCGGCTACACGGACAACATCGTGTGGTTTTAGCTCTCTGCGCCTGAGACGGGAGGGGTCCGGGAACCGCTTTCATGTCGCTTATATATATATTATGGAATAGGGGCCAAAGAGCAGACGTATCGCCTGATGGTGAGCGATTACTGCCGCCCATGGCGTCACAAGTACGTTCCCGGCATTGGGGGAAGGGGAGGGGGATGAGAGGAAGGGTTGGATTATGGGCCTCTGGTGTCCACACACACTCGGTGAAATACAGCGCAGAATATATCAGAGCTTGCTCTATGATAGTTAGATTTACAAATAACATACTAATATACAATTTTTTTTGCAAATATATACATATTATAAGCGAGCTAAGACCCGCTGTTTTACCCGCGTTTTTTGTTGTAACCGCGAGAAAAGCTGCGGGGCGAAGCTAGTCTAAAAAAGTATTCTAAGTAACTCCTCATCATCTAACAGCTAACTCATCAGCGATCAGAGTCTCGTCTGAAATTAATTCAGCCGTTCCAGAGGTTACCCGGAACAAACGGACAGACAGAGGGACAGGCAAACAAAAATTGAAAAAATGTTTTTTGGGTATATGTACCGTGTAAGGTGTAAGGTTGCCTGGAAGAGATTGCTTTTGGCAATAAGGCCGCCTTTTGTACATTATATTATATGTTGATCATTTTATGTATTCAATTAATATTGTAAAAACGGTGTACAAATAAAGTGTTTTCTATCTATCTATCTATTAGTAAAAAGCGGTTAATACAATATTACAAACAGACACTCCAATTGTATTTATTTGTATTGATAGAAAACACCCAATTTCCGAAATACTAAGCTGCCATGGTGTTGGTCATCACGCTGCATTGTCTGCCTTTACACTTGACTTGACCACCACTCTTGAATTCTGCTCACGTTTTCCATCAGGCAGAGCTTAGTCAATTTGGCAAGCCTACAAATCATACAAATTATAGATAAATCATTCAGCAGATCATACAAACATTTGACCCAACCCGGGAATCAAACCCGAGTTTCTCAAATACAGCAATTGCCTACGCTACCACTGCACCAACGAGGCAGTCCTCTACTGACTATTAAGCTGTTGACGTGTGACTAGAGATCAGGTTTTTCTGTACACAACTAGGCAACTTTTTCGCAACAACTACAGAACACCTCAAAAGATCTGGTGGTAGCCTTTAGCATACATTGTGTAAAATTCATCATTATCATCAACAACCCATTATGTCCCATTGCTGGGCTCGGGTCTCCTCTCAGGAGAGGGTTGAGGCCATACGTCCCCACGATGTCCAAGTGCGGGTTGGGGACTGCCAAGACTACGTTGTGGCTTCATCAACTTGCCGTTGGATGTTTTTAAGCCACCCGAAGGCCTCCAACTAAGCTTCACGACTGTCATCGTATGATAACAACCGGGACCGACCTGGATAAGACGGAGGCCCTGTTATTTCATGGGCCTCATCGCGGGCCGCTCCCCTGCGCCTCCATAGTGGTGAACTCGGTCCTCGTACCGGTTCGGGCCCAGATGAAGTATCTGGGCCTGATCCTCGACGGTAGGTCGAGTTCGGCGATCTGACTGGAACAAATTCAGATAAGAACCTCGGGGTCAGTTATTTATGAAAACAAAATGTTGCGCTGAGCGCGTAACCACCCTAGATGGCGTTGCTCTTGGCGACAATAAAATGCCTAACAACGCGCATGTTGAGAAAGTATTACCCGAATAACAATTTTATAATTGTCTCTCCGATACATTTTGATCGATCCTAAGGTTGCCTGGATGAGATTGCTTTTGGCAATAAAGCCGCCCTTTGTACATTATTTAGTATTAGCCGAAAAGGGAATAAATTTGCCGTCGGTAGCAGGGATGTCGTTTAGTGCTGGGTACGATATATATATATATATATATCATTTTTACACTCTCTTTTAAATTTTTAATACGGTGTACAAATAAAGAGATTTCTATCCATCTGCCTATGGATACCTATTCATTATTGATGGAGTAATCGTTGTTGCATACACATCATCATCATCACAACGATAGCATTCCAACACTTTCTTATCCGCTAGTGTACTAATGTAATGTTAACATGTTTGTATGTATGTGTATTATTATTATAAAATATATATTCATAATGTTTATGTATTTGCATATTTTCTATATATGTAATGCTGTGTAATGTTATTTTGAAATAATTAGGCACGAAACCTATGCATACCTACCTCACAAGATTTCTACTCCACCCTAAGGTTGACTGGTAGAGAATTCCCTGGGCATTAAGTCCGTGTATGTGTGTGCATTAAGCTATAAATAAATAAATCAATAAATAAAACTTGCCGACCCGTACCCACTTCGTTGGGCGTTAACCGACCGCTTTTCTGCGACTTCATTTACAAATGCTAATATTTATAACAGATTTTTTTAATCAATCATAATTAAGTATGATCTATTTCACTCCTGAATAGTGTCGCTTTCGCTTTCGCTGAGGGCTGTGACCGAAGAGGCGGTGAGCTGTGGCGGCGTTGTGTTGGCGGTGTGTTGACATCGCCAACGCATTCAATAGTCTGCCATTCAACTGCATCAGGGAAGCACTCCGTTACCACGGGGTGCCAGAGTACCTGAGGCGGCTGGTGGCAGACTATTTAGAGGAGCGTACTGTCGTGTACGAGGACCGAGAGGGCGCCTTGAGACGGCGACCCGTGTCGTGCGGCGTTCCGCAGGGGTCAGTCCTAGGACCACTCCTGTGGAACGTGGGATACGACTGGGTCCTTAGAGAGCGTCTCCCCCCAGGGCTGGGCGTAATTTGTTACGCGAATGACGCGTTGGTCACAGCCCGGGGGGCGAACTATCAGGAGGCGGCGTGCCTGGCCACCNACCCGTGTCGTGCGGCGTTCCGCAGGGGTCAGTCCTAGGACCACTCCTGTGGAACGTGGGATACGACTGGGTCCTTAGAGAGCGTCTCCCCCCAGGGCTGGGCGTAATTTGTTACGCGAATGACGCGTTGGTCACAGCCCGGGGGGCGAACTATCAGGAGGCGGCGTGCCTGGCCACCAGGGGAGTCTCTCTGGTGGTCGGGCGCATCGAGGCGCTGGGCTTGCGGGTGGCCCTGGATAAGACGGAGGCCCTGTTATTTCATGGGCCTCATCGCGGGCCGCCCCCCGGCGCCTCCATAGTGGTGAACTCGGTCCTCGTACCGGTTCGGGCCTGGATGAAGTATCTGGGCCTGATCCTCGACGGTAGGTGGCTCTTCGACGAGCACTTCCGGCAGCTTGCTCCCAAGTTGGTCGACACTGCCTCCGCCCTCGGGCGACTCTTGCCCAATCTGGGTGGAGCCAGTGTCGCAACGAGAAGCCTCTTCGCGGGGGTTGTCCGGTCGATGGCGCAGTACGGCGCACCGGTGTGGGTGTCGGCTCTAACCGCCAAGAATAAGGCGCGCCTCAGGTGCTCTCAGACGATATTGGCGGTCAGAGCCATACGCGGATACCGCACGGTGTCGACCGAGGCGGCGTGCTCCTTGGCCGGAACACCCCCGCGGGATTTGGAGGCAGAAGCGCTCGCCGAAGTTTATTGACGGATGGCTGAATCGCGGGCGGAGGGTGGCGTTCGCCCTCTGCCCGAAGAGGTACGCGAGTGGCGTGAAGCCACCCGTCGAGCCACGATGGCTGATTGGTCTTCGCGGCTGGAGGCTCCACGTGCTGGCTTCGCCACCGCGGAGGCTCTCCAGCCGGTCATCCTCGAGTGGGCAGGGCGGCAGCACGGGACCTTTTCGTCCGACTGACACAGGTGCTTTCCGGGCACGGTTGCTTCGGGAAGTACCTGCACTCGGTCGCGCGGAGGGAATTGAGTCCCGCCTGTCACCACTGCGACTGCTGTGTGTGCTGGGTTTCCACACGTAAAAAAGAAAAAAAAAGGTGATTAGATACAAACACCGGGGGTAAGCAACGACGGTGCGATCAGTACCTGGATGGGTAGCCGCTGGTTTCATGTTGCCATGTGCGTCTCCGTAATTCCGGAGTCACAGTAAGCAGTCGGTCCCTGTTGTTTTCATAGTAAGTCATGACTCTTAGTTGCAGGCCTTTGAGCGTCTTAAAAACATCCAACGGCAAGATTACGTAGCCACAACGTGGTCTTGCCAGTTCCCGACCCGCAAGCGGCTATTATTGCGCTATGACGAAAGGCCCGCGGCCGGTGTCGTCGGCCCGTCCGTGTCTGGTGGTTAATATTCGTGTATGTGTGTGTATGAAACAATATATATATTATATTATAAAACGTAAAATGACAGCGTTCGTCCTGACCTGTTTATAAAATAATATTAGTAACATTTTTTAAAATGAATCTTAGTTAGCGGATAGAAATAGTACACGATTATCTAATTGTGTCTGACGTCTATCCACTAACTGTTGATGTTTTGAAGTTGTACCTATATGTGGCAATCGACGTGAAAAATTCTATATCGCGATGCAGGATTAACAATTACCCTGTTGTTCCTTTCTATGAATGGCCACTCGCGAGAATGTGAACTGTAAAATACTGCTCACGATTTAACGAAATGTTTTTCGGTAGATTATTCCTCATTGATTATACCTCATTATGCCTCGGAACTGCCTCGTTGGTCTAGTGGTTAGCGTAAGTGACTGCAGATCAAGAGGTTTCGGGTTCGATTTCCGGATCGGACTGCTGTTGGGTTTTTCTTACAATAAATTGTCAATAGCAGCCCGGAGTACGGCGATACCTGGGACGCCCAGGCTATGTTTCTGTAAAAAATGTGTGAAGCTTTACGAATATTATTGGCTATTATTAAAAATATACGTTAAATATACCAAAATAACATTATTTTCAATTTTTATTTGTCTGTTGGTGGTTCCGGATAATCTCTGGAACAACCAGATCGATTTCGACGGGACTGACAGATAGCTGACGACATAAGGAGTTACATGGGCATAGACACATACACAAATATTTAAAACCAGTCATGGACGGGCAGACGACACCGTGCGTGGGCCCTATCCTAATACCAGCGCTGTAGCCGCTGTGGTTACAACAGTATGCTGAGATAGGGCCTTTACAGGCATTGCACAGGGCATTATAATCTCTTGTCTTTGTGTATCTTCATCTAGAACCCATAATGTCCCACTGCTGGGCTTGGATCCCCTCTCAGCAGAGGGTTAAGGCCATACGTCCCCACGCTGACAGAGTGCGGGTTGGGAAAGTGTTGTTTCATGTGGAATTCGAACCCACAACACTAAGTGCAATAGATATCGGTGTTGACCGCTCAAACCACTAGGCCAACTGTGCAGAATTCCTGTAATTTTATTTACTAGACTGAGACTATGGGGCGTTGCTATAACACTTGGGTGTATCTTCGTGTACAACGAGCTCGATGTCATCAGACTGTTTTGCTACCAAATCGAAGTCGTATTGCAGTTTGTTTAGTGCGTCTTCCACTGAGTTGCCAAATACCAAAAGGCAAGTAACATCAGACAATTGATATATTTCACATTTTGTAATTAGGTTTCGTAAGTCATTGACGTATGTAAGGAAGTGCAGCGGTCCTAACACCGATTCCTGGGCCGTGTCATTTTTTACTTATGTTAGGCCGCCATATGTTAACGTTAAGTAAATTTCTCTTCTTCATCCATTTTTTTTATTTTTGTATGTTTATAAATCATATAGCACTAATGGATTAACAGTACCTGGTTGACCGAGCTTCGCTAGGTATTTTTTATGGTAAACTAACGGAGTCCCACAGTATTACCCGCATTACAAAGACATTGTGTCAATTGTGTCCCCGTGCTCCCACGGGCGTAACTCTCCAGTTACGCTTCGGCATGTATGAGCTGGCCCGACCGTAGTGATACTACGGCCTCACAGAAAACCGGTGTGCAACAGGGCCTGCGCTGTGTTTCACCGAGTGATTGAGGATACCGGAGGCCGATAAACCAACCGTTTCCCTAATCCCCCACTCCATTCTCCAAGGCCGGCAACGCACTTGTGATGCCTCTGGTGTTACGGGTGTCTATGGATGGCGGTAATTGCCTACCATCAGGCGATAAGTCTGTTTGTTTGCCCCCTATTTCCATACAAAAAAGAAAAAAAATCTTAATAAATTGTAGCCTCTGTGTTCTTCTGATCTACAGGCTAGATTATTGTAAAGTTTCAACAACAACATATATACTTCTTTTATTGTAAATACATACACATCATACATAAAAAACACCCAAACTCCCAAACAAATATTTGTAGATCATACTAACATTTGGTCGATTCGCGAATCGAACCCGTCACCTAAGGCACAGCAATCGCTTACGCTACCACTGCGCCACTGAGGCGGTCAAGCCAATCTTACACGCTCTCAGCCCGCGGCTCAGCGACAGACCAAATACTGCCTGATGTAATCTGTGCGAGCCGCGCGAACATTCGTTGGACTTCTACCTCTTTTGTCTGCGACAAAAGAAGAGATACCGCGGAACGTACTCTCGTTAGTGTGAAATATTAATATTATATGTAGTCGAAAGACTGACCCCTTTTCATGTCAACTACATTTTTTATAATTTTCATCATTAGTTTCATCACGACGAAGACTTAAAGACTCGAAGTATTCGATTTAACGACTTTAAATACTGGTCATTAACAGAAATAGCTGAACCGGCTGGTTACCTTTTCATCGAAAGAAGAAGAAGAATATTATGTGCAAATAAAAACGTGACAGGTGTTCGTTTCGGTGTGTTTTGATGGTAACGGTGACGAGAACAAGAAACACTAATCACCTATTGCCCTAAAGGCGCACAGAGAAGCGCTTTAAACCGCAACATGTCGCTGTCTACAACTTTGACTGCAACTAACTTAAGAATTTAACTTATTGAATACTATTTGAGCCCCGCGGTGTTACCCTCGGTATAACATCAACCGCAGGTAACGTTGCGGGTCGAAGCTAGTCTATAAAAGTAGCCCATGTGACTCCTTATGTCATCAGCTATCTGCCAGTCCCGTCGAAATCGATCTGGCTGTTCCAGAGATTATCCGGAACCACCAACAGACAAATAAAAATTGGAAATAATATAATTTTGGTATATTTACCGTATATTTTTAAAAATGGCCAATAATATTCGTAAAGCTTCATACACTTTTTACACAAACATAGCCTGGGCGTCCCAGGTATCGCCGTACTCCGTGCTGCTATTAAGAATTTATTGTAAAAAAAACCCAACAGCAGTCCGATCCGGGAATCGAACCCGAAACCTCTTGATCTGCAGTCACTTACGCTAAACACTATACCAACGAGGCAGTTCCGAGGCATAATGAGGTATAATCAACGAGGTATAATTTACCGAAAAACATTTCGTTAAATTGTGCGCAGTATGTTGCAGTTCACATTCTCGCAAGTGGGTCGACTACCTCATTCAGGGCAACAAAATCATACTACAGCGCCATCTACCGAATATACTACAACAACACTCACTGAAGGTAATGGAGTCTCGCTGATTCCAGCACGAACGGCTCGACCGAGGCGGTTCTACCCTCGCACAGAAAATAAACGTAAATGACGGCATTCGTGCTGCCGTGTTTCGTTGTTGAGTACAAGGCCAGAGGCCCAATAATGCAGAAGCATCACTAGGCCGCCATCACTATGCTGTATTGTTGCATTATGCATTCTCAATGAGTATGGTGACCGCCACTCTTGGATTCAGCTAATGCTTTCCATAAGGCAGAGTAGTCATTTTGGCAGGGCCATACATAAAAAGGAACAACAGAGTAATTGTTAATCCTGCATCGCGATATAGAATTTTTCACGTCGATTACCACATATAGGTACAACTTCAAAACATCAACAGTTAGTAGATAGACGCAAAACACAATTAGGTAATCGTGTTTTACGTGTTCTTACTAACTAAGATTCATTTTAAAAAGTCTTACTAATATTATTTTATAAACGCGACAGTTTGTGAGAAGGAATGGACATTTGTTATTTTTTTACGTAAAACTATTTGATGGATTTCAATGAATCTTTACAATAATGTAGCTTGTACATCAGAATAACATACACACATACACATCACACACATACACACACAGACATATATATTATATACCACACTTACACAAACATTTTGGCAGGCGCTGGGAGGAGTCCGGGAGGCCTAAAAAAGGGATTCCCGCATCGCGTGTGGTTGTAGTCGGTTCGATTCAGACACCCCCCTGCCGCAAACCCCCGGTATGGCACGAGTGGGTTTCCACACGTAAACAAAATGTGACTGCAGATCAAGAGTTTTCAGGTTTGATTCCTGGATCGGACTGCTGTTGGGTTTTTCTTACAAGATATTCTTAATAGCCACTCAGAGTATGGCAATACCATTTTTTTTTACGTGTGTAAATCCCCTCGGATACCACCTCCTGTGGCATGTCCGACTGGTACCGTCTAAAGCCGCACGCCATAACGGGTACAAGGAGCCGGGGAACCAGGTGCACACTAAGAAGGAAAACCTTGGAACCCCGACGTACCTCGGGCCACCCACTGTTTGTAGGTGGCCCCCTCCTGTGTAGGAATCCTCGGATCTCTATTTGTGCAGAAAAGGGCGCGAGCCCATTATAGGGCTCACGCCGCCACCGCGGCCTGCTTCTGCTGGCATGATAGGAGGCCTTACCTGTCACCTTCAGGCTTGCGCTTATGAAGGACGGAGATCGTTTAGCGATCTCCGCGTCTGAGTCGTCTTCAGTATCTGGCTCGTTCCCGTGCCTGGCGGACCAGGAGTTCTAAACCTCACCCGGTCTCGCTCCGCCATCTCCTTCGCAAGCATAACTTGTTCGCCGAAAGGACACACCGTTTTTTTTTCTACGTGGTGGAATGCCTTTACGCACTTCGCTCCCCCCTCCGCGGGGACAGGAGGTTCGCTTCATATGGGACTCCTGACTGACTCGCCAGACTACCCACTAAACCACCACGGTGTGCCACTCTGCGCCTGAGACGGGAGAGATCCGGGAACCGCTTTCTTACCCCATTCGGACGCCTCCAAGCGCTTGCCCGCACTGAGGCGGGCACCGTCTCTAAATGTTAAATCCTCTCAATTTAGGCGACGTACGGCACATGCGTAACGTCGCCCCCTCGCGGCTGTCCTGTGAAGCGGATGGGGGGGAAAACCCGTCCCGCCCATCCGCGGCCACACTTAGGGCGGCATGAGCCGCTGGTAGGCGCGCCTCCGCCGCCCTGTTCACGAGCGGCGGATCGGGTCCGAGTAGAAGTCGTCCTCCCGGGCCTTCTCCGCCACCTCCTTCTGCAAGATGACTTCCGCGCAGAAGGTCGCGACCGCGGTAAAACTGCTCTCGCCGCCGGCCATGGAGCGTACGACGGCCGGCAGCGAGAGATCTCCTCCGATGACTGCAGTGAGGGCCCGACGCTGCGGCGCCCAAGCGAGGCACGCCACCCGCGTGTGCTGGGCCGAGTCCTCACTGCAGTCGCAGTAGTGGCAGGCGGGACTCAATTCCCTCCGCGCGACCGAGTGCAGGTACTTCCCGAAGCAACCGTGCCCGAAAAGCACCTACGTCAGTCCGAAGGAAAGGGTCCCGTGCTGCCACCATGCCCACTCGAGGATGAGGGGCTGGAGCGCCTCCACGGTGGCGAAGCCAGCACGTGGAGCCTCCAGCCGCGACGANCTTCCACCTCCAAATCCCACGGGGGTGTACCGACCAACGCGCACGCCGCCTCGGTCGACACCGTGCGGTATCCGCGTATGGCTCTGACCGCCAATACCCTCTGAGGCCGCCAGAGGCGCGCCTTATTCTGGGCGGTCAGAACCGACACCCACACCGGTGCGCCGTGCAGCGCGATCGACCGGACAACCCCCGTGAAGAGACTTCGCGTTGCGACGTGCGTTCGTATTCACCTTATTCCGTGGAAAAAACAGATAAATTACTAATAAATAAACAAGCTTTTAATCAAAGTCGACTAGGGAAGAAATCATACGGCCCTCAAACGGAGTTTTTATAACATAACGCGTATTACATAACTAGAGGTCAGTAGGTTTGATCCCGGATGGATGAAATGTTCTGAAGACTTTATAAGATTACACTTTGGAAAGTTCTTATCAGATTTTTTTGTGTAAAGGCCTACTAAAGTTACTCTGCCTTAAGCATAGTCAGAATCCAAGAGTAACGATCAGCATACTCATTGCGAATGCAGACAACGCAACCAAGCCTCATGGTGACCCACACCATGGCAGCCTAGTGATGCTTCTGCATCATTGGGCCTCCGGTCTCGCACTGACCAACGGAACACGACAGCGCGAATGCTGTCATTTTAGGACATTAAAGGGACAGAAAACAAAATATATATTCCAACACACATAGGACAGTACATGCTTTTGAGCAGTCGTAGGATAAAAGATAGGCCCTCATAGCCCGGTTGCACTAGGTGATTAGATACAATGATTTAAAAAAATAAAGATTAGGTGAGAAGATTTGAGGGTAGGTGTGAAAAAAGTCAATAAATTTTTTTAAAAGCTCCGTTATTATTAAACTTATTATACACAAAAATATTTAAAAAAATAGTAAATTACCGTATACTCCTTATAACAGTTACAGTTTATAGTCAGGTTATATGTTGTGCTAAGTGTTTAAGCCACCTTCTAGCTTATTTGCTTCATTTCATTTTTTGTTCTTTCAAACAAAGTAGTTCCTTTGTATTTCTCGGTGTGTGTGTGAGTGCATCTTCAATCACTGCAATGTCCCAGCTTGCTGACATTCAAGCTGCTCAGAGCAGTCTAGAGGAAAGTTTCTCTAAGAGGATGGCTCAACTGGAGGCTCAACTACATACTGGAGGTAATGCAAAGGAAACAGTTGCCCGCGTCTCAGAAGAATTTAGAACATTTCGGGGTCTGATGTTCAGCATGTTGGGTCTGCTTTGCAAACAAATTAGCGAGTGTGTCAAAATGTTAGATGTCATGGAGACTTATCATAGACGTAAGGCACTTATCGTTCTAGCAGTGCCTGAAGCTATTAAGGAGGACTGCACCAAGACCTTGTTGGATGTCTTTGACAAGAAGATGGGTCTTGGGGATATGACAGCGTCTGACATCCAGTCCTGTCACCGCATTGGCACTATATCCAAAGAACGTCGTCATCTAGTGCTGATTCGGTTTTCTTCAGCGGAGGTTCGGGCTGAAGTCTGGAAAGCAAAGTCGAGACTGAAGGGGTCTGGCTTTACCGTGAGGGAGTTTCTCGAGTTTCCGTCAGGTAAATTTGGGGAAATTAAATGAAGACGATGCTATATTGGACTGGGTGGATATGGCAACTGATACTGACGTGAATGATGAATAGCAGATATTCAATGACACTATTGTCAAATTGTCCGACAACCACGCTCCTATTAGGAGAGTAAAATCAAAACGTGCCCCGGCCCCTTGGACGACAGGGGAGGCCCGAAATGCCATGAGACGAAGGGACCAGTCCCTTCTTCTCTCAAGTTAACTGCTTCAGTATTGGTCGACTTTTCTAACGCCTTTAATACCGTCAGTCACGAAATCCTGTTATCTATCCTCTCATATCTTATGGTTTCTTCTGAGACGCTGGAATGGTTCTCGACTAATCTTCGGGGGCGACTGCAATGTGTTCGTGTTGATGACTTGCCAACTAGTTGGAGCGAGCTCATCGCCGGCGTCCCACGAGGCGGAATTTTATCTCCTCTCTTATTTTCTATATTTATCAATCTCTTAACTCAACATCTTCAATGTGCGTATCACTTATGTGCCAACGATCTGCAGCTATATTCACAGGCAGGGGTAGAGGATGTAACGCGGGCTATCGACGAGATCAACAGGGACCTTGAGTTCATAAAATCCTGGTCAATGAGATTTGGATTGTCTGTTAATCCGAATAAATCCCAGGCAATCATAGTACGCAGCAAACGTTTAATGAGCAGATTGGATACCGCCTCGATCTCACCAATTATTTTAGTAGTAAAAGATCTTGGATTACTTATCGACTCAACTCTCGATTGGCGAGCTCAAGTTACGTGTGTTAGCCAGAAAGTAACTGGAAATCTGCGAATATTGTATCGTCTCAAGAACTTCCTGCCTCCTAAATGCAGACCTCCTTAATAAGCTAGAACGTCTTCTCAATAACTGCATTCGATACATTTTTAATCTTCGTAAGTATGATCATGTATCTGCTTTGCCTTCCCAGTTAAAGTGGTTACCTATACACCTACCGCGCAATCAACGAGCACTTACTTTCCTATTTTCATTTCTTAACTCATCATCGTTACCTGCCTACCTTGCTCCATATTTCCGATACCTGTGCTCTAATCACGACAGAAATCTTCGTTCAATTAATAATCTGCTTCTCTCATGTCCCTCTCACAATTCTGATGTCGTTCGTCAAACAGTGCTGCGCTCCCGCTCAAGGTCAGGATGTCCACCAACCGATTTACTTTTAAAAAGAAGGTACACGAGCTTCTTCTAACTGAAATGGCAGAAAAATCTAATCCATAACATACCTCACGTTACAGGGTTTTATCGTAAATAAACTAATATAGTATTTATGTATATGTTAACCTATTATATATATGTATATATTTATATATGTACGTTGTATTTAAGTCAACGTGTGTATCTATACGTTTAAATAAATGTATATGTTTTATAAGTACGTAACCTCAGTGCACCTACCTTACAAACTATCTACATCACCCGAAGGTTGACTGGAAGAGAATGCCCGGGGCATTAAGTCCGCCGATTTACAATTGTAGTGCATAAAGTCTATAAATAAATAAATAAATAAATAAATCACCGAGGGTAAGCAACGACGATGCGATCAGTACCTGGATGGGTAACCGCTGGTTTCTTGTTGCCATGTGCGTCTCCCTGATTCGGAGGTCACGTTAAGCAGTCAGTCCCGGTTGTTTTCATAGTATAACAGTCGTGAAGCTTAGTTGGAGGCCTTTAAGCGGAGAAAAACATCCAACGGCAAGATTACATAGCCACAACGTGGTCTTGCCAGTCCCCGACCCGCAATCGGCTATTATTATCAGCCCGTCCGTGTCTGGTGGTAAATATTCGTGTATGTGTGTATATGAAACAATATATATATTATATTATGGAATAGGTGGCAAACGAGTTGACGTATCGCCTGATGGCAAGCGATTACCGCCGCCCATGTACACCCGCACCCGCACAAGTGCGTTGCCGACCTTACTTACATATATATACCTATAATAAATAATGTAAATTAAATATACGAAGAATGGCTAGTCACTAACAAAAAAAAATATATTAGACCATTAACACACAACGCCATCTAGTTCCAAGCTAAGCAGAGCTTGTATTATGGGTACAAGACAACTGATATAAATACATAAACACTTTTTTTGTTGTAAATACATACACATCATACATAAACAACACCCAAACTCCCAAACAAATATTTGTAGATCATAATGACATTTGCTCGATTCGCGAATCGAACCCGTCACCTCAAGCACAGCAGTCGCTTACGCTACCACTGCGCCACCGAGGCGGTCAATCCAATCTTACACGTTCTCAGCCCGTGGCTCAGCGACAAATACTGCCTGATGTAATCTGTGCGAGCCGCGCGAACATTCGTTGGACTTCTACCTCTTTTGTCTGCGACAAAAGAAGAGATACCGCGGAACGTATCCTCGTTAGTGTGAATATCTGCCAAACCCGTCGAAATCGACTTTGACTGCAACTAACTGAAGAATTTAACTTATTGAATACTATTTGAGCCCCGCGGTGTTACCCTCGGTATAACATCAACCGCAGCGTTGCTAGTCTATAAAAGTAGCCCATGTAACTCCTTATGTCATCAGCTATCTGCCAGTCCCGTCGAAATCGATCTGGCTGTTCCAGAGATTATCCGGAACCACCAACAGACAAATAAAAATTGAAAATAATATAATTTTGGTATATTTACCGTATATTTTTCAAAATGGTCAATAATATTCGTAAAGCTTCATACATTTTTTATACAAACATAGCCTGGGCGTCCCAGGTATCGCCGTACTCCGTGCTGCTATTAAGAATTTATTGTAAAAAAAACCCAACAGCAGTCCGATCCGGGAATCGAACCCGAAACCTCTAGATCTGCANGGCCAACGCGCACGCCGCCTCGGTCGACACCGTGCGGTATCCGCGTATGGCTCTGACCGCCAATACCCTCTGAGGCCGCCAGAGGCGCGCCTTATTCTGGGCGGTCAGAACCGACACCCACACCGGTGCGCCGTGCAGCGCAATCGACCGGACAACCCCCGTGAAGAGACTTCGCGTTGCGACGTGCGTTCGTATTCACCTTATTCCGTGGAAAAAACAGATAAATTACTTATAAATAAACAAGCTTTTAATCAAAGTCGACTAGGGAAGAAATCATACGGCCCTCAAACGGAGTTTTTATAACATAACGCGTATTACATAACTAGAGGTCAGTAGGTTTGATCCCGGATGGATGAAATGTTCTGAAGACTTTATAAGATTACACTTTGGAAAGTTCTTATCAGATTTTTTTGTGTAAAGGCCTACTAAAGTTACTCTGCCTTAAGCATAGTCAGAATCCAAGAGTAACGATCAGCATACTCATTGCGAATGCAGACAATGCAACCAAGCCTCATGGTGACCCACACCATGGCAGCCTAGTGATGCTTCTGCATCATTGGGCCTCCGGTCTCGCACTGACCAACGGAACACGACAGCGCGAATGCTGTCATTTTAGGACATTAAAGGGACAGAAAACAAAATATATATTCCAACACACATAGGACAGTGCATGCTTTTAAGCAGTCGTAGGATAAAAGATAGGCCCTCATAGCCCGGTTGCACTAGGTGATTAGATACAATGATTTAAAAAAATAAAGATTAGGTGAGAAGATTCGAGGGTAGGTGTGAAAAAAGTCAATACATTTTTTTAAAAGCTCCGTTATTATTAAACTTATTATACACAAAAATATTTAAAAAAATAGTAAATTACCGTATACTCCTTATAACAGTTACAGTTTATAGTCAGGTTATATGTTGTGCTAAGTGTTTAAGCCACCTTCTAGCTTATTTGCTTCATTTCATTTTTTGTTCTTTCAAACAAAGTAGTTCCTTTGTATTTCTCGGTGTGTGTGTGAGTGCATCTTCAATCACTGCAATGTCCCAGCTTGCTGACATTCAAGCTGCTCAGAGCAGTCTAGAGGAAAGTTTCTCTAAGAGGATGGCTCAGCTGGAGGCTCAACTACATACTGGAGGTAATGCAAAGGAAACAGTTGCCCGCGTCTCAGAAGAATTTAGAACATTTCGGGGTCTGATGTTCAGCATGTTGGGTCTGCTTTGCAAACAAATTAGCGAGTGTGTCAAAATGTTAGATGTCATGGAGACTCGTCATAGACGTAAGGCACTTATCGTTCTAGCAGTGCCTGAAGCTATTAAGGAGGACTGCACCAAGACCTTGTTGGATGTCTTTGACAAGAAGATGGGTCTTGGGACCAACGAGCCATCGTGGCTCGACGGGCGGCTTCACGCTACTCGCGTATCTCTTCGGGCGGAGGGCGCATGCCACTCTCCTCCCGGAATTCAGCCACCCTTCGATAAACTTTGGCGAGCACTTCCACCTCCAAATCCCACGGGGGTGTACCGGCCAACGCGCACGCCGCCTCGGTCGACACCGTGCGGTATCCGCGTATAGCTCTAAACGCCAATACCCTCTGAGGCCGCCAGAGGCGCGCCTTATTCTGGGCGGTCAGAACCAACACCCACACCGGTGCGCCGTGCAGCGCGATCGACCGGACAACGCCGCGCAACGCGAACCCCCGTGAAGAGGCTTCGCGTTGCGACATTGGCTCCACCCAGATTGGGCAAAGGTCACCCTAAGGCGGAGGCAGTGTCGACCAGCTCAGGAGCAAGCTGCCGGAAGTGCTCGTCGAAGAGCCACCGACCGTCGAGGATCAGGCCCAGATACTTCATCTGGGCCCGAACCGGTACGAGGACCGACTTGACCACTATGGAGTCGCCGGGGGGTGGCCCACGACGGGGCCCATGGAACAGCAGGGCCTCCGTCTTGTTCAGGGCCACCCGCAAGCCCAGCGCCTCGATTCGCCCGACCACCAGAGAGACTCCCCTGGTGGTCAGGCACGCCGCCTCCTGAAAGTTCGCCCTCCGGGCTGTGACCAACGTGTCATCGGCGTAACAAATTACACCCAGCCCGGGGGGGAGACGCTCTCTAAGGACCCAGTCGTACCCCACGTTCCACAGGAATGGTCCTAGAACAGACCCTAGAACGCCGCACGACATGGGTCGCCGTCTCAAGGCGCCCTCTCAGTCCTCGTAGACGACGGTTCGCTCCTCCAAATAGTCTGCCACCAGCCACCTCAGGTGCTCTGGAACCCCGTGATACCGGAGTGCTTCCCTGATGCAGCTGAATGGCAGACTATTAAAGGCGTTGGCGATGTCCAGAGACACCGCTAACACCACACCGCCACAGCTTACCGCCTCTTCGGTCACGGCCCTCAGGCGCATCACGACATCGACCGTCGAACGCCCCTCTCTTCAGAGTTCTTCTTCTTCAGAGTTTTCTGCGCCTCGCGGTACTCCTCATGAAGCTGGCCCTCCCCGCCGTCTCCACCGTGTCGCCGCCGGCTGCGGGTGTAGGACCTCCGGGCACGTGTACAGGCCGCACGGAGGTCCGCCAACTCCTGGGACCACCAGTAGACCTCCTTCCGCGGAGGCCGACAACCTTGAATCCGGGGCATGGCCGCATCGCAGATCTGCGTAATCGCATTGTGAAAGCGGCCAGCCCTCATGTCGACCTCCTCGGTCGGGGCCTGCGGAGACAGCCAAGAGTGAATAATGGCCGCCTCCTCCAGTAGGTCCCTGTCGAGCCTGGCGACAGCCCACCGCGGAAAGCGCGCGGATCGCCGCGCCACGTGACCCCTACTGGGGCCCTGGGACCGGGAGAGCTCAAATCGGATATACAGGTGATCCGAGAGCGTCTCAACCTCATCCAGGACACACCAGTTCCTTACTCGTGCAGCGACAGCAGGGGTAGCGAACGAAAGGTCCACTATCGACCCCCCCAATACACCAAAAGGTTTTTTATATTACCGATATGTATTTTTAGTACCTCCGTAGCATTTCCGCTGCATGCATCCACATTCTTCTCTCACAAAACTTAGACACATGTTAGCCCCCGGTCGTCTGACGGCGCGAATGCTATTTAGATTTTCCCATGATAATTAAATATTTTCCATGCTAAAAACCCATGTCCTTCCTTATCTAATAAAAAGAAATCTAGTAGATGTACGATATCTTCTTACAATCTACGGAACTAACAACATACTTTCACATTCATAATAATAGATGTTCCCTTATTTTACCATTTGATAAATTAATAAAAAACACTACACCTCCAAACATATTACATAAGTCAAACAACACCACCGAAATAGTAACCAGTCAATAGTATCAAATTTCGCCCACTTCAAAAATGGGACACGCTTTATACTTTAGTGTGTTTACACTAAACTTCACCGTGAAGTAGATCGCCGCGTCGCGTCTCATAGTATAAAAAGTAATACTTCGTAAACGTTTTGTGATAAGATTTTGAATGATAAGTGTATATTAAACGTCAATAAGTTCATGATTTCTGCTTCTAATTGAGAAATGTATTAGTTGACTAAAGTAAAACGTTTACCATACATAAATTTAATCAAAACCAAACCCGAAAGCTTTTTATGAAAATGTACACCGTTTATGATGTTTAGTCGTATTATGAAAAATCTATTGCTCTAACAGAGATATAAAACATAAAAAACTGTTTTTGAATGTTGACTTTATAAGAAGGTATAAAAAAAAAGACAAATATGTATTTATTACATTCACATAGACGTTTTGAAAATGAGCTCTCGCCGCGCGTGAAATTTGTTTCCAGTGGAATTTTTACCTTATCTTTACAAGTAAAAAAATCGAACTTCTATAATGAATACATGCAGTTTTTTTTTGTATATGAAAGTACATATTTATAAGAATGTAAAAAGGTATTATAACTATACCAAAACTCTAATGTAGTTCATCGTAAAACAGATTTATTGTCAACAAAGACGTTTTTTTACATTACTTCGAAACTAAGTGCTGTAGGAAACTAATTAATCATTCAAATGTTCTTGCTTTTGTTTAATCTTATCGGTCGTCTCACTAGCTTTCGAGGATAGTAACAGGACTGTACTTAAAACATAAAGAAAAACCTCATAAACGATCTTAAGTGCTACGGCGCGCTGGCGCGGTGATTACGTCAGCGAGCGCGGTACTTGAGCGAAACGCGCTTTGTGACGCCCGGGACGTCAAGGGAACCAATCAAAAGTCAAAGTCAAAAGGAATATCTTGTAAGAAAAACCCAACAGCAGTCCGATCCAGGAATCAAACCTGAAAACTCTTGATCTGCAGTCACATTTTGTTTACGTGTGGAAACCCACTCGTGCCATACCGGGGGTTTGCGGCAGGGGGGTGTCTGAATCGAACCGACTAAAACCACACGCGATGCGGAAATCCCTTTTTTAGGCCTCCCGGACTCCTCCCAGCGCCTGCTAAAATATTTGGGTAAGTGTGGTATATAATATATATGTGTGTGTGTGTATGTGTGTGGTTTGTATGTGTGTATGTTATTCTGATGTACAAGCTACATTATTGTAAAGTTTCATTGAAATCCATCAAATAGTTTTACGTAAAAAAATAACAAATATCCATTCCTTCTCACAAACTTTCGCGTTTATAAAATAATATTAGTAAGACTTTTTAAAATGAATCTTAGTCAGTAAGTACACGGAAAACACGATTACCTAATTGTGTTTTGCGTCTATCTACTAACTGTTGATGTTTTGAAGTTGTACCTATTTGTGGTAATCAACGTGAAAAATTCTATATCGCGATGCAGGATTAACAATTACTCTGTTGTTCCTTTTTATGTATGGCCCTGCCAAAATGACTACTCTGCCTTATGGAAAGCGTTAGCTGAATCCAAGAGTGGCGGTCACCATACTCATTGAGAATGCATAATGCAACGATACAGCATGGTGATTGCGGCCTAGTGATACTTCTGCATTATTGGGCTTCTGGCCTTGTACTCAACAACGAAACACGGCAGCACGAATGCCGTCATTTACGTTTATTTTCTGTGCGAGGGTAGAACCGCCTCGGTCGAGCCGTTCTTGCTGGTATCAGCGAGACTCCATTACCTTCAGTGAGTGTTGTTGTAGTATATTCGGTAGATGGCGCTGTAGTATGATTTTGTTGCCCTAAATGAGGAAGGCGGCCCACTTACGAAAATGTGAACTGTAACATACTGCGCACAATTTAACGAAATGTTTTTCGGTAAATTATACCTCGTTGATTATACCTCATTATGCCTCGGAACTGCCTCGTCGGTCTAGTGGTTAGCGTAAGTGACTGCAGATCAAGAGGCTTCGGGTACGATTCCCGGATCGGACTGCTGTTGGGTTTTTCTCGCACATAATATTCTTATTAATCTTTCGATGAAATGGCAACCAGCCGGTTCAGCTATTTCTGTCAATGACAAGTATTTAAATCTAACTCTTCGAGTCTCACGTCTTGCAATTAATGATAAAAAATGTGATGACATGAAATGGGGCCAGTCTTTCGACTACATATAATATCAATATTTCACACTCGTTAAGTCACAGACAAAAGAGGTAGAAGTCCAACGAATGTTTGCGCGGTTCGCACAGATTTCATCAGGCAGTATTTGGTCTGTCGCTGAGCCGCGGGCTGAGAGCGTGAAAGATTGAAGAAAGAAGTTATTTATTATAGATATAGACATATACACAAATATTGAAAAACAGTCATGGACGGACAGACGACACCGTGCGTGGGCCCTATCGTAATACCAGCGCTGTAGCCGCTGTGGTTACAACAGTACACTGAGATAGGGCCTTTACAGGTATTGCACAGGGCATTATAATTATTTTTTTCTTTTATCTTCGTCTACATCATCTACACCTACAACCTATAATGTCCCACTACTGTATTTTGAATCTACCACTGCTAATTGTTTAACAAGAAGCTTATAAAATTGTACAAAATTAAAGTTAAGATAAAGTATTATTTTTTTGGTACCATTTAAAATTAGAATAAACAATATTTTTTTATATTATGTCCGCTATACTAGCTAATGTTTACTGTCCAAATTTATGACCTACTATATGTCTATTAAATTGAATGTCAATAATTAATAAAAGTCATTAAAATTATGAACTATAGCCCCCCAAATTGTAGATTTAAAACCTCGTGACGGTTCTCTTTTACATTCCAAAGCCTCCAAAGCTTTCATTTAGCCCTTATCAATCAATCAACAACCCATAATGTCATACTGCTGGGCTCGGGTCTCCCCTCAGCAGAGGGTTAAGGCCATACGTCCCCACGCTGGCAGGGTGCAGGTTGGGATAATGTTGTTGGTAATTTGAACCCACAACACCAAGTGCAATAGATATCGGTGTTGACCGCTCAAACCACTAGGCCAACTGTGCAGAATTCCTGCAATTTTATTTAATATACTTAGAATATGGAGCGTTGCTATCCCTGCTCATCCCGTGGGTATCATGTGTGTGGGACTAGTCCCGCCCACACGCCCACCACTGTTTCTCTGGTACACCAGGATCAACGGCAGATAAGGTCATTATAGACACTGGACTGCTGTTGAAACAATCTTATGATTTTATCGCGGTCTCTTTTGGCTAAAAAATCGTCTTCCATGTTTTCTATTGTGGAATATATGGCTGCATATCTGTGCACCTCGAGATCGACCGGAAGAACACCCGCCAACACCGGTAAAGCCTCAGTGCCAACCGTCCTATATGCTTTGCACAAGAAATTCAATGCAAATTCGTTGGCCTTGTAAGAGTATACGACGGACAGTGCTGGTCGCCCTATCGGCTCACACAGGAGCCTAATAGCAAATAGAACCAGGCCAGGGAGGTAAAGTAAAGTCCAAACTCTTCTTTCTAAGTAAATCACTACATCTAGCAGTAGACTTTAAAGGCTGTGTGGTGTGCTGAATGCTGTGTTTTAACGCGCACGACGCTCTTTGACAAAGACACTGTCAGGACAATTAGTAGTATAGTTTTTACAGTAATTTGTTTTATGCATGAACCTTCCCAAGTGAATCTACTGTGCCTGATGGAAAGCTTGAGCAGAATCCAAGAGTGGTGGTCACTATACTCATTGCGAATGCAGACAATGCAACAATGCAGCATGGTGACCCATAGTATGGCGGCTTATCGAGATGATTCTGCATCATTGGGATGGATATATGAATAAAAAACTGGCTAAATGCGTGTAGAACCAGTAATAGTATTGTAACCCATTTGTTATGTTTTCATCTTTTAATATTTTACACAACACAGACTACCCATGTCATGAACTTTGAAGGGAAAAGCTTAGATGACTTTGTTAGTTCACGATGTAATATATATTATATACGAGGGAGAACCTCGCTTCGGCTTGAATGGGCCGGTTCGACCGCAGTATTACCACGGCCTCACAGAAAACCGATTTGAAACGGGTATGAGACACTTTCTATTTCTAATACATCATGAAACGAATCAATGTTAATATTAAAATATGTATGAATTTATAATTTGTACGTATAGATGCCGATGACAAGTGTACACGAAATTATTTTAATTCACAGAAATTAGTCGGTCAGCGGTTTCTCGGTTACGTGTTTGGGTTGAGCAAGCGCAAAACGATGTTAATTGTCCCACATAAGTATTATATTGTTGTATACTAATAATGCTCTTATAAATTATAATTTATTACATTACCATTCTGTATACATTTGCGATAAAGACTCTACTCAATAGCTTGTAATATGGGTACTAGACATGTGATATAAAAACATGCTGCATACTTTTTTTGATAATAAATACATGTTATACATAGAAAACACCGAAACTCCTAAATAAATATTTGCAGATCACACAAAAATTTAGTTCAAGCCGGCTATTGAACCCAAGACCTCAAGCACAACAGTCGCATACGCTGCAGTTGCGCCACCGCGGCAGCGGAATAAGAAAGCGTTATCCGAGGCTCTCGTAAAGTCACTTGGAATGTAACGCTGTCTCCACATGAAATGAAATACAAACTTATGCTAGACCGAATCCAGAATGAGTTTATAAGATTTTTGTAATTGAAATCGTATGGAGTTTATTCGGGATATCCACTACAGTCCTACCCTGTTTACCCTCAAAATTGTAGGTCGATCGATAAATCAGAGGTATGTGGATAATTAGCCTTGGTTATTTATTTATTTAAAGTTGGTTATTTATGGCTTGGTTATTTATCGTTTGCACCACGCGCCATGGCATATCTAGGGCTCTAAGTACGATAACACAATGTCGAACTATACTGATCTGCTTAAATGTTCGCTGAGCGAATTCACAAGTTTCCTATTGGTATATATGTTACTTTTAGAAGGCTTAAGATTTTTTTTTGAGAATCTTTTTGTTTGTCAGTATTTTATTGAATGCATGTAAGTGATTAATCTTATATAACTACACAATTGTATTGGTCTGAGCCTGTGAGGATAGTGCATGTTTGTAAATCTATATATTTTATATAAAAGAAACTCTTTTTAGTTACACTATTTATAACTTAAGAACGGCTGAACCCATTTGGCTGAAAATTGGTAGGGAGGTAACTTAAAACCAGGAGACGAACTATAATAAGATAGGGTAGGCTTTTTACATAGGATTGCTTTTAATTTGACCTTGTGCGGCGGCGTTAGCTGCAGGTTACACCACGGTGCTTAGCTAGTATATAAATGTAAAGAATAACATTTATTTATAACGGCCTTTAAGAAAACGAAGGTTGTCTTTTAGACTGTTTTTTTGTTTGTTATCTTATAATTTTATATAATTCATAGCTGAGTCCCCTATTACAGAAAAAGCGGGGTATGCGTACTCACTTGTTCAGTGTGCAATAAAAATACATTAGTGAACCAGGAAGGTCTTACCAAACCAGAATAGCTGAACATGCCAAGGGTTGGAGGCTAAAACAGGTCAAGTCCAATTTTGTGGAACATTTTCTGTTAGGAAAGCATTCTTTCGATCCTGAATTAACCTTTAGACCATTACACGTATGTGATCTGACTAGAAACAATCACCGAGGGTAAGCAACGACAGCGCGGTCAGTACCTGGATGAGTGGCCGCTGGTGGCATGTTACCATGAGCGTCTCCGTGATTCGGAGGTCACGTTAAGCAGTCGGTCCCGGTGTTATCATAGGGTAACAGTTGTGAAGCTTAGTTGGAGGTCTTTGGACGGCTTATAAACATCGAACGGCATGATTACGTAGCATCAACGTATGTTTGGGGACATATGGCCTTAACCCTCTCCTGAGAGGAGACCCAAGCCCAGCAGTATGACATTATAAGTTGTTGATTGATTGATAAGGGCTAAATGAATGCTTTGGAGGCTTTGGAATATAATAGAGAACCGTGACGAGGTTTTAAATCTACAATTTGGGGGGCTATAGTTCATATTATAAATGACTTTTAATAATTATTGACATTCAATTTAATAGACATATAGTAGGTCATAAATTTGGACATTAAACATTAGCTAGCATAGCGGACATAATATAAAAAAATACTGTTTATTCTAATTTTAAATGGTACCAAAAAAATAATACTCGATCTTAACTTTAATTTTGTGTAATTTTATATGTTTCTAGTTAAATAATTAGCAATGGTATATATATTATATATGTAATTTGAATCTCGAAAACGACTACAATGATTTCCATCGGCGCGAGAACTTCTATTGCGCGATTCAAGATAGATTCGATTCTAGTGTTGTGTCGTGGGTTACTTACACTTTACACTGATCATCGTAGTATGTTTGTTTCGCTGTATTTGGAAACCTCCTCAGATGTATAGACATTAAAAGGTATGTGGTGAAATGCAAATTCAGGGCAACAAAATCATATTACAGCGCCATCTATTGAATATACTACGTCAACAAAATACAGAGTATTCGCTAATCCTATGTCGTGATACAGAATTTCACACGCCTATTAGCACATATACAACTTCCTAACAACAACCGTCGGGGACACGTTCAGGTGTTCGTTTCGAGACCTGGTGAAACTCGGTCACAATGCATATGATGTTTATAGGCAGAAAAAAAGACACACACACAGGATAACAGTCGTGAAGCTTAGTTGGAGGCCTTTGGGCGACTTAAAAACATCCAACAGTAAGATTACATAGCCATAACAGTGTCTTGCCATTCCCCAACCCGCACTTGGCCAATGTGGGGACTTATGGCCTATACCCTCTCCTGAGAGGAGACCCGAGCCCAGCAGTATGACATTATGGGTTGTTGATTGATTGATACATTCGAAAGTGAGTTTATCTTTTACCCTTTCACGGCTGAACCGCTGAATTGATTTGCATGAACTATATTTTAAAATAGATAACCTTCAAGAAGGTCATAGGCTATTTTTGACGCGATAACCGACTTCCGCGCAGGCAGAACTGCAAAAAAAAAGCTTTTAAATCCGCAGTACAATTACAATTGCACGCAACGTTCAAAGAAACATTTCAACATTTGTTTAATTATATAAATTGTCTGTGTGGTGATAGTTCTTTTATGGAATACGTGGCAAATGAGCTGACGTATCGCCTGGTGGTAAGCGATTATCGCCCATGGTCATCTGCAACACCAGTGACGTCATGAGTGCGTTGTCGGCCTTTGGGGAAGGGGAGTGGGATGGTGGGAGCGTTAGGAGTATGGGCCTTCTGTATCCTTACTCGCTCGGTGAAACACAGTGCAGGCCCTATTTCATACCGGTATTCCGGTGTCCATTCATGCTGAAGCGTGACCCTCCCACGGATTAATAATACGAAATATCACCATTCCTATTTCTCTCGTGGGTATCATAAGAGTCCACTAAGTGAGCAGATTACGTAGAAAAATGTCACAACAAAGAGAAGAAGAACTTGCAACATATCCAATACCAAGCCGTCTTGCTAACGAGTTATATGTTTATTTATTAGCTTATTAACTTAATGCACATGAAGTACAAAGGCGGACTTATTGCCATTAGGCATTATCTACCAGTTAACCTACAGGTATTTCAGAAATATGATGCGGTAGGTGCAAGGACAAAATTTTGAACTCGGACTAATAGCAATTATGCAAATACTAGATAAACATATATAATTATACTACTACATATATAATAGATACACATACATACATATATACACATAAACATATATGTATACATATATAGACGGGAATTAGCGTTGAGACTATGCTGCCAATTCACTCCGAAGAAGTTCGCGAACTCCTTTCTTAAATGTAAGGCGGTTAGTAGACATCCTTATTTCGGTAGAAAGTGCATTCCACAGTAGGACTGACTGCACACAGAAGGAACTATTGATAAAGTTAGTGGTGTGAGAGGGGGAAGTTGTCAGTTGACCGAAGACTTCGGTCGTGGTTGAAACATA
This sequence comes from Hyphantria cunea, assembly GCA_003709505.1. Taxonomy (NCBI): domain Eukaryota; kingdom Metazoa; phylum Arthropoda; class Insecta; order Lepidoptera; family Erebidae; genus Hyphantria; species Hyphantria cunea. Next base: position 290,504 of record PKRV01000297.1, read on the forward strand.
AAAAGCGGAAGTGTTGTACCAAGTATTCGGGCAATGGTGGAGAGTTCAGAAAATAAAAAAGAGAAGTCAGGGCACGTAGACTGCGGCGCTGGTGAATTGGTAGCCATTGCAGCTGGGAACGTAAAGCAGACACATGATCATACTTGCGAAGATTAAAGACGAATCTAATGCAGTTATTGAGAAGACGGTCTAGCTTATTGTGGTGGTCTGCATTCAGTTAATAGGTTTTAACCTTCAATGGTATCACTCAGAGATTTCTATTATTGGTACGCTAGCTTCTGGAGCATTTCAGTAAATTGGAATTCAGGTGGCAACAGCTTAGATACTGTTAACCATTCATGTAATACTTAATAATACTATTGTACCTGAAGATTTAAGATTTAATAAGAGTGGCCATGAGTTTCTTTGCCAGTTTGCTCATAAGGCTGTAGACATTTTGGAAACTAGAAGATATGGTGTCTTCACCACTTTGACAATACAGTACATCTGTGGCGCCTGTCCGTGTTGATCTATTAATTTGATCTAGTAGCTTGAATTTAACGATCACAAATGTCACTTAGTGTACTAATTGAATAAATGAATTGGAATATAGTAGACCAAAAACTTACTAAAGACAGATCTAAGTCCATAAGTGGAAAGTTGTTGTTTAAATGGTCAGACGTGAAACCAATGTTTTTTTACTTCATAGCAATAACCTGTTACATATCTCAGCTAAAAAAAAGATTGCGTTACTCAATGATGTGTTTATTGTAGTCGGGCAAAACCCAGCAACAAATTGCTCGATCCATGTATTGAACTTACACCGTTTAGTAACCCACTTATATGTTGAATTAGGTAATCAGATCTGTTAGGCAAAACGCAAGTGTTTCATGCCGAATCTCTTCCTACGCCTCTATTCCCTTATATTATTGGTTATTGTTTTGTTTTGATCACGCGACCTCACGCGACACGAGAAGACTTCAGTCCCACATTTGTAAATTTTTAACTATCTAAATAACTATAACTATTTGTACTATAAACCTTCTTTCAAAAGGAGGTCACGGCTTACAATACCATGCTGGCTAATGATCCATACACCATTCAAAATTGTTATAAATTCGTAAGTTTATGCAAAAACCAGCAGACAAGACTGCAAAATCTAATTTATATTATTTATAGGACAAGGCATTTATTTGCATTTTTTTATTTGAGAATGTCTAAACGAGATCGAGAACCCATAAAACAAGTTACAACTAGTTTGAGTCTAGACACGCTGTCTACAATATATGGCTCAATTTTTTTTGGCTGCGAACTGGTCTAAGTACAAACCTAGATGATGTTGCTTAACTTTTAAGCTCCGTCCGTATCCGGATGTTATATAGCGGTATCTATGACGGGATTATGTAGTTGCAGAGCCCTATGTATTAGTAAATAAAGGCTTGAGTACGCAATGTGTGCGTAAGAGTAGATTTTACGGGCGCACAATGCGAGCGGCTCGAACGTCGCGTTTATTTTTAAACTATTATGAAGTAGAAATTGATGATTCGGCTTTATGATATGCACCTTTTTTTCTAACAGGGTAAAAAATCCCTTCGAATCTCCAGTTTCTCGGTGACACAAGAGCCAGGAGAATGTGGTGTTTTTACTAAAAACACTACGACGGCCGGCCTCTGGCGCCCTACTCTGGGTTATCGGGATCATTTTATTTTAGGCCTTCCTCGAATCAAGTCACAAGAGCTTGACCTCATTTTGAGTTTACCCTGGAATTATATGTCCCATTCGTCTATGATCTAGTGGATTCTCCAAATCCTATACGAACATATGGATAACCGAATAACCTCTTTAAACTACTGTTGTCTGAAGATTTTTTTGCTCATTCCACATTTAGGATATCCCTTATCCTTATCTCAATAGACCACCACAGTGTGTGTCATCGTGCATTGTTATATTGTCTGCAATCAGAATGTTGACCATTATTCCTTTATTCAGCTCATGTTTTCCATCAAGCAGAGAAGATTGACTACACGGTTGGTCTAGTGGTTTCAGTGGTCGCCACACCGCTTCCTGCTACGCCAAGTGTTGTGGGTTCAAATCCTACATGGGACAACACTTTGTGAGATCCATAAATTGTTGTTCTAAGTCTGGGTGTACTTTGTGTCCGTTTCATGTATGTTTGTAAAGATCCCCGCGACACAGGAATGTATATTCCTAATGCGCGAGTTGTCATTAAAAAAAAAAAAAAATTTTTTTAATAGAATACGATTACATTACTGACGCAATTTTTAATTGTCTTTGTTTAGCCGATTGGCTACAAATGTAACTATAAAAAGTTTTTGCTCTTTTATATATTACAGAAATCCTGACCCCGTGCCTCGGAGAGAACGCTAAGCCGTCGGTCCCGGATGTCATGAACATTTATGGCAGTCATTCTTACAATAGGAAACAATAAGTATACATTACTGCGAACCTAAATAAAATTTGCTAAAAGACATGATGGTGATAAATAGAAACTAAAAGTCAGGTACAGACTAAGAGAAAGTTAGTAGTGTGGCGACTTCCACTTAGAGCGATAACGCAAAATATATGACAGCGCCATCTACCGCAGATAAACTGAACTACGGAGTAATTCTGCATCGCAATAGAGATTCCCGCGCCGATCAACATATATAAAACATACCAACCGTTGGGCAGTGCAGGCCATTGCCATGCAGGCCACACACCAGGCATGATCACCTCGCCAGGTCGGAGGATGATTCCTTTGTATTGGAGGGACATCACAACCGTCCCTCCACAGTAGTTATCGATATTTTCTATCTGAATCATATTTGAATAGATTTATTTGTCAATAAACCTTCTTTTTTTAAGATTTTTTGATGTTTAGCGTTAGTATTTAGAAGTTTCTCCACATTCAAAAACAAATATTCCGTATTCATCAAATCAATATCGTTTATTTGATTTGTTAATATAATTCATACTCTGTTGTACTTGTATTTTAAGTTAATTTTACTATGCGAATTGAAAGCCTGTCTTAGTAATTAAATTAATTTAATTCCTATTTAATACTGTTTTGTATCACTTGTGTTACCTCAAATTCTAGGTATTTGAATTGCTTTTACAGAACGGCACGAGGAAAACTAAAGTTTGTTATGTTAAAAGTCCAAGTCGAATTCTAATAATATTCTATTTTTGCACGTACTGCATCATATTATTAAATAACCATATTATTGAGGTTGACTGGTAGATAACGTCCACGGCATTAAGACCGCCTGTGTACAACATGTGCATTTAGTTAAATAAATTATATTTATTTTGTAAATATTTATTTTCAGATATTTTTATACGTCGCACTTTACAGCTAGGAGAGGCTCAACACCAACACTAAGACACATAGATTACCTAAGACACTCTGGGAAAAAAAGGCCAAACAAACTATAGAGGTGTTTTGTTTTTTTCTGTCCGTAAACACTGATTAAAGAAGAAAACAATAAAAATTTCTGCAATAACAATATATAATCTGGGTAGAAGAAGACCTTTTGAAGAAAGGACGGCCTGTCCATACAGGCGTAAATATTTATGTAAAATATTAAAAATTATTATTTACACTATGCAAACGAGCAAACGAACTACATGATGGTAAGTGACCACCGCTACCCATGATCACACGAAGCCCTGGGAGTCACAAGCTCATTGTCACCCTCTAAGCCTAGAATTAGAGGTAAGATTTGGGCTGTGGCCACATTCATTCGTTGAAAACAACAAAAAAAATACTCATTTTAATCTACGGTTACAACTCACGCGTTAGGAATATACATCTTTACAAACATATATGAAACGGACACACCGATCCCCCAGAGTCAGAACATTAATTTATGGATCATACCAACACAAAATGTTATGTTATGTACGAATTGAGCCCATAACACTTCTCGCGGTAGCTAGCTCGTCTAAAAAGCATAAGTTACTCTTTATATTATAAGCCAGTGAAAGTCCCGTCAAAATTCAAGATGTTCCAAAAATTAGCCGGAACTAACAAACAGACAAAGTATTTAGAAATGTTTGAAATTTTTTGTGTAAGTACCGTATTCTTTTTCAGATGTATTTTGAGAAAACCTATTATTTTGAAATCATAAACAGATACTTCAATTTCATTTATTGGTACAGATAGTTTATATAAACACATACGTGAAAAAGTCTAAATAGTAAATACTATTACAACAAAATATGACAAGTAGTGTATAATAAGGAAAATAATGGTAGAGCTTCGTAACAATCATCATCAGCCTAACGCAGTCCACTGCCAGACATAAGCCTCTCCAATTTCACGCCACTTAGTTCTATCTATGGTTTCGTAACAATAATGACCTTAAATTTACATATAAAATCCGTAGATACCAAGAATTCCCTGGTATATAAAGGGAACAACACATCAGGGAGTATGCGTAAATTTTTTTTTGTTTCTAATATTTTCTAGATTCTATAAAGTCTTTATAATAACACTTAAAGGGGATTTTTTGTAATTTATTGCTTATTTAAGCCCAGAAAATATTAAATAAAAAGTGAAAATAAAGGGCGGGGAATTCAAACTTAGAAATCGCGTCACTATTGGTCGAAACGAAATGTGACGTCGATAGTCACTCCATTGGCAGTATTTCTGAGGGCTATTAACTTTTCCGTGATTTTTATAACAATTGAAACTATGCATAAGTATAAAGTAACTGATACACTGGATAGTAAAGAAACACGAAATAACAATGCCGTAATTTGCCGTGTCAAAAGCTCGCGCAAAATGGCGGGCGTTTGAATAGGTCAAATTTAGTCACTGTTTTAAATTCTACTTTAAAAATTACTTTCAATTCTTTCAAGCCTATTTATATTCTTTTCTATGTTATAGAGCATATTCCCTAATGCACTAGTAGGGGCCTTGATCTATTATATCATTTGAGAAATAGTGTGAACATGGAGTAAAATGTAAAAAACTTTTAGAGTATGTTTATTTTTACGCGAGTGGCACAGATATGTTGTCACATTATTTATAAAAATATGCTTCGGAGTGTTCTGATATGTACATAAGTTTTTAGATTATTTGTCTGCAAATACATGGATAATACTAGTTCTTTGTATTATTACATTACTTAGGTGTAATCGTGTTTCAAACAACACGAAATAACAATTCTCGCCATTTCGGAGAAATGGCGGGAATGCCATGTTCGAAGTACAGGAAGGCACAAAATAAAATTGATTATTTTTTTTAAAACAAGAAATTTAAGTTTATTTAATTATTTATAAATAGTAATATATTTTTAAACATAATAAATGTATATTCTAGATCGAAATCACCGACTCATAAACACAGTAAAAGTAACAGTTTCAGCTTTAGGCTACGTAAAAGTACGTGAGTATAAGAAGTTGTGGTAAATATTTTTCTAAGATTTGGTATTATACCTTCTGGGATAGCCTTTTCGGATTACATATCCGTAGGTTGTATGCAATTATTGGAGT
>PKRV01000297.1:296289-415382 GCA_003709505.1 Hyphantria cunea
TCTGACAGACCCCTTCGCTCTCTCCCCAGAGCGGAGGACATCCATGAGGATTTCCACCCGTTAAAAAAAAAAAAAGAAAGTATATACTCAGGAACATTTGTAGGCGACAAACTGTCAAATGTTGAAGCCTGTACGGATACCAGGTTGCTTATTGACGTACTTATATAATTCTAAGAACATACATATTGTAGATAAATTAAGCCCAGACAGAAAAATGATCATGTTAACCACACAAAGATTTGTCCTGGATGGGAATCGAACCCACGACCTCTGGCGTAGCAGTCAGAATCACAAACCACAACATTACGGTTAAGTACCCAATATCCTTAGCCGAGATCCCATTTATCTTGTACTGAAATTCATGAATATCGGTTCAGTAATTTATGTGATGTAACCACTTTCACAAATACAATATTAGTTTGAACTAACTATTACTCACTACATCGCCAGTGTGTTATTTTAATGAAAAACACATTGTCCTTTCCCCTTCCCTACCTTTGAAAACGCATACGCTTATATCTATTTACAAACATATCAGAAAAAAAGACAATAGTACATATATTTTGAAACTTAAACCTCATTTATGAGCAGTTTATGTTTTATATTGTATCTGAATCTTATAAGTAAGACCCCCAAGCATTCCAAACCAAAAAACATGAGTTTCAAGTGTTCAAAGCCACCCGACAAATGTCGTCGCATAATGACTTACGTCATCATGTGTTTGGGTATAGTTCGTTTCATGGTCTATTTAAAGTATAAACGTCAGATAAGATTGGAACTAAAAAATCACAGTACGGTCGGGATAAAAGTAATTTTACTTTTTATGAAATTTTTAGTATAAAACATAAACAGAAAGTATTTAACGATTAATTACATACCCTGATATAATTTTGAAAAAAAAATTTCAATTAATTAATTCATTTGAGCTATATTACTGTGATATAATAATTAAAATTCCAAAATTCAATGAAACCTTTTGAGCTGTTTAGATTTGAAAATGTAACACACCGAATTAACATTCAATAAGGTGTACTTATCTTAGGTAGCTTTTCTATTTTACAAAGCAGTTTTACATACTATAATGATAATATACACTAGTCTTATAACATACTTTTGTAATTATTATTTTACGAAAAAAATATCAGCAATGGATATTATTGCATAATTACCTCGTAATAAATGATTCTCTTTAACCAAAAATACAATAAGGAATAGCCAAATAATAATATCGTGAGTTTGGTTTCTTTTTTTGAAAAAATAATTTCATATTCATATTTACGTTTTGTGCATTTCGACTCGACTGTACTTATAACCGCTCATAAATCAATATCGACCAATAACAATAATTGTAATTAATTACGTCACGCGAACACGTCCCGATGCGTAGGTATAACGCTCGCGATCCGCCGAGATAGCGGGATTTTTTATCGTTAAATGTAAGTATTTGTTTTATTGTGATAGTTTTGTGTTTTGAAAGCTAATGAGTTATGTTTTAAGTGTTTATATACTTGTGTAATAGTTTATAGGTGCTAGTGTATGTGTAGAAGTTATATATTTTATATTATGAATGGAAATATTGACATCAATGTGTGAAAAAATCACGACATACAAATATATCACATGATTTCTCCTATATGTAAGTATTTCTTGATAAATTACGTAGATAATTACATGGCAAATTTCATAGCGATTACAATGATGTGCATATTATAAGATATAATTACATTTTAATACAAAAAAACTTATTTCTTTGTGACCACTACCAAAATATTTCGCGAACCGCTTAAAAGTTTAGCACTGCACAGGATATGTTATATGAAAATACTTTCCGCCATTTGTTATCATCTTGGTACAAAATTGTTTATCTTATCGCTTTAGCTCTGTAATCACGTATGCATAAGTGCACAGTTGGTGCTTCATTTATTAAAGTATTTAAATATTATAAGCAAGTGTGTATGATAACCAGCCTAAATAAATATTCATCTGTATTATTTATTTATTTATTTTAACTTTATGCAATTTTGCACAATGGCGGACTAAATGCCCAAGGCATTCTCTTCCAGTCAACATTAGGGTGGTTGGTGTAGAAATCTTGTGAGGTAAGTAGTGCGCAGAGGATTTCATATGAAACTAACAACAAACAGTACACAAAAGAATGAAAGAAATACTAAAACATACATAAACATATATAGAATACATGTGTTTTAAATACACAGGAGCTCATGCACCTTCTTTTTAAATGTAAAATGGTTTATGGACATCCTGATTTCGAGTGGGAGCGCATTCCGGAGCAGTACCGCTTGGACAAAGAACGAAGAGTTCACGAAGTCAGTATTGTGATATTAATATGTGCACTTTACTTGCGCACAAACTACTATGTAAGTATTTCAACTACAACACTTACACATACATCATAATATTCCAATAATTATGTCTATCATCTTCCTAGCCTTTATTATTCCCAAGGTTTGGGGACGGCTACTAGTTCAACTGCTTTAGCTGAATATCAGTGTTTCCACGTAGCGACTGGTAGCGGACCCCACAACCCTAAGGGTGAACTGAATTAGAAGATTGAACTAGTTATCAGTATAATTAGGCTATTTTGTCCTTTATTTAAGTGGAAAAAACCTTTATTCAGCGTTATTAAATATGTAAAAGTTTAAAGGCGTTGCCGCTCACAGTACCGACCCGTGTGTTTCCAAATCATTACAGCGAGTATTACGTGAGTATTCGCCCAGTGAAAGCCGAGTCGCGCCGTGAGGCACACCTTCCTCTTATTCAACGGAAAAATGATATAAAATATATAAATTTTTTGTGGCCATCGACGCATCGTTTCAAATTATTTTGGTATGTTTTCTTTTAATTATTTCTTTTTGTGTGTGAAGTGTTCAAAGATATTGTGTTTTTTTTAAAATTTAATTTTAATGTGCAATGTTGTATATTTTAAGGGAAAGTGGTCAAAAAACTTGCTTAAGTTTAATGTGCAAAAGTATAAGGATAAAAGATTTCTTAGGCACGCAATAAATTTTGCCGTATTTTTTAAGTAAAAAAATGTGTTTTGATAGATTTTTTGTTAAAATTATTGTTAAAATAATTTATAGTTAATTCTTTAATAAGTATTCTTAAAATTTCTAATTTTAAGCGCATTTTTTTAAATTTTATCCTTTCAAAAGAACCTTCTCCTGACAGTAAAAACACAACAAAAAAAGTGAAATCGGTCTAGCCGTTTGCACGTGATGGCGTGATCAAGGGAAACAGGGATTGATTTTTATATACATATATACGGGACTAAATTAATAAAAAATATCCATATCTGTCTATACAATGTCTAGGTAATATCCATTAAAATAAATTTTAACTTATATTTGTATATTCACAGCAAAATATACATTTAGTATCACAAATTGCTAATTTCAGACATTATAATGCATTATTTATATTATTTTTAAACGACTTCCAAAAGGAGGAGATCCTATGTTTCACTGTATGTATTTTTTTTCTAATATGACTGTTATTATCATTGCATAGACCCAAATAAAAATGTATATAGATACACTGTAGTTTTGACTACACGGTTGGCTAGTGGTTTCAGTGGTAGCCACACCGCTTCCTACTGCGCCAAGTGTTGTGGGTTCAAATCCTACATGGGACAACACTTTGTGTGATCCATAAACTGTTGTTCTTAGTCTGGGTGTACTTTGTGTCCGTTTCATGTATGTTTGTAAAGAGCCCCGTGACACAGGAATGTATATTCCTAATGCGGGATTTGTCTTTAAATAAAAACAAAAATCTAGTCTATTTTGTATATGATTAACTCTGCAGCACATCTTGCTTAAAAAGTTTTAGGTTTGTGCTTCATATCATTTTATATACGTATCTGGCTTGAGGGCCTAAGTTATTTGATCATGGAAGCGTTAATTCACGTTTAAGAAGTTAATGATTCTAAGCACACTAATTCTTCTACATGTAAACACTAGTTGACCCATGCAACTTCGTCTGCTTTTCACTTCTTTCCAGTCATACACTCATATTGGTCTAAGCGTGATGTTAATTATCGTATCTTAAGGCTGGCAATGCACTTGTGACGCCTCTGGTGTTGCGGATGTCCATTGCCAGCGGTAATCGTTTGCCATCAGGCGATCTGTCTGCTAGTTTACCCCCTATTCTATAAAAAAGAAAAACTTAGGTACGCTATTAAAACAGGTATTTAAAAAAAACATAAAGCTTTTGACTGCCTCGTTAGTGTAATGATTAGCGTAAACGGCTGCTGATCAAGAGATCTCGGGTTCGATTCCCGGGTCGGACTGCTGTTGGGTTTTTCTTACAAGAAATTCTCAATAGCAGCCCGGAGTTAATAGCACACGGAGTATGGAAGATAGCATTGTTTCCCGTCGGTCCCGCTTGTCATGAACATCTATGGCAATCGTTATTGAGAAGTCAGTGCCCTCAAAATATACTGACAGCTAGTTCAACCTTCGAATTAAGTTTACCTTCAGGGTTGCGGAGGTCCGATGCCGGTCGCCCCTTGAAAAAACTGATATTCAGGTACAACCGGCTGAACTAGTATTATTATTAGCCTTTCTTGCTGATACTAAACTATGATTTAACATGCTGTGGCAGATTATTTTAACTTAAATCTAATACATCGGGTTTACCAGTTCAGTGATCAGCGTGTCCTGTGACACATAGGCCTAGCCTCTTGTAGTTGCTTCCATTCTTCTCTATTGGTAGCTCTTCTGAACCAAATTGTTCCTCCAATCATCTAGAGATCATCGTGTCCATCTTCTAGCTTGCCTACCTTTTTTTCTTTTGACATCACGTGGCTGCCATTCTGTTAGTCATAATTTTAGTCTATTTCAGTCTGCTTTCCCTTGTCATATATCCTGTCCATCGGTATTTTAACCGTCTTATTTTCTTTACTTTACTGAACTAGTAGCCGACCCTAATAACGGCTAGGAAAATGGGACGGTTACATGTCCTACTGTTTGTAGCGTGATGGTATAGCAGCAGGAACAAAGTTTGCCAAAGAAAAGGTTATAGTGAGGCTTAATATACATAATTATGCTATGGCGGACTTTTAAAGGGAAATAATTCTTTCATAATTGATTTGGAATGGAAGCTCTCAAAGGCTCTTCGCCCGTTTTTTGAAATATTTTCGGCCGATACGCCGCTCCTTTTGGTCGTAGCGTGATGATATATAGCTATAGCCTTTCTCGAAAGCTGGGCTATCTAACAGTGCATTTAATAAAGATTAAAATCATCCCATCGCCTTCTGAACGAACGTTTCCCCACAGAACGCCAATTATTCCGGTTTTGGGCAGTCCACATCTGTCTGCTAGCAGCCACTTTATTCTCTTCAATTGCAAAAGTAACGCTGAAAATTACTTAAGGGAAATGATTGAATGACATGAGGATAAATTAAGAATATATGCTGCTATGCACTATAGCACGTAAGTGAGCACTAAGAAAGGAATTTCTGAAATGCTACCCCTAAGGAGGTAAAATAGGGGATGGAAATATCTACTTCTTCGCGAGTGAGGCCACGGCAAAAGCTAGTTAATAATGAAATAGAAATGTTTGTGTGTAATTTTAAATTATCATCTTTATTGCATACGAAAGTATATACGGTACTTACTTCAAAAAATCAACTTTCAACGTTTTCGTCTTTCTGTTTCTCATTAATCTGTAAAACATTATACAGATACCACCATCTGGTGGCATGTCGGACTCGAACCGACTAAAATTGCACGCCGTCTCGCATACTATGCGCCGGAAAACCAGGTGCACCCTAGAAAGGAAAACCCTGGAACCCCGACGACCTAGTGTCCCCTAATGTTTGTAGATGGTCCCCTCCTGTGTGGAAACCCGATTGTTTCCGGTGCTGTCTCTAAAAAGGTGGGGTGCGAGTGCTGTAGAGCGCACGCACCCCCCACCTGGGCCTGCTTAGACCGACGCTGGAGGACGGAGACTATTTTGCGATATCCAGCGCTTGAGGCGTCTGCAATACCTGGCCCGTTCCCAGGCCTAGTGGACCAGGATTGTCCTAAACCTCTCCCGGTCCCGCGCTGCCATCTCCTTAGCAAGCATAACTTGCTCGTTGATAGAAACTGCAAAGTTCCACGGGCAATCTCTGAAACACTTGTACCGATTAAGAAAGAATAAGGGGTAAGCTACTTTTATTTTGGACTAACTTCTCGCGCAGTGTTGTTTCGGGTAGGTACGTTTACAACGACAACCGCAGTTAACATTGCGGAACGTAGATAGCATTTATTTTAAAAGAATTACACTCGAACAAGAAGACCACTAGGCCAGGGGTATGGCCGCATTTTTGCAAAGAATGTAAACAAATTATTTTATATAATAACTCAGTTATTTTTACTTAATGCGTTATACAATAATCTGAGTAAAACTGTGCCTATTTTGTTTTTAATTAACAAATGCAACAATTACAATTGTTATGGCGCGTATCTTCGCATTGTGGTTTTCTAGGTTTGATTCTCGAGTTGAGTAAGTACAAACTTACTCATGTAATAATTTTTTCCTTCAAAAAGATATAAAAATTAGTGAGTTAGTTTGTTAGAAAATATTATATGCTATTTTTTACTCGAATACGGCAAAGCCAAAAGGAAGAGTAATATTTTAATAGTCTCAGTATGTTTTGTTTATTAAACCGTGTCGTTATTACTACTAACTACTAGATTCGTCATAATGATCCGTGTGCTATAGGCAATAGAAATTAATGTAGTAATAGTAATATTTTCAAACATCTAATACACAACGTCACCTAGTGCCAAACTATGAAGAGCTTGTGCGTGACATGACCTGACTTTCCTTCTACTCGTATCGGTATAATCTTCAGGAACGGCTGTTTCTTCTGAAGGGTCCTGGTAGAGGTGACTACTTCTGTGTTTTCCTGTTCCTTCTTCTCGGACCTGTTGTTGCAGTGTTATAATTCGTGATGCGGATACTTGCAGTCGTTCACACCGCATGGCTTCGAACGGCAACGGTGAGTACTGCTTCTGTACTTTAAGCACCAGAAGCAGAGACGTTTGGCTTGGCGATGTCCCAGCGTTCGCTTTCTCCTTTCTTCTTAAGCTGACCGCTTTCTGTAATTGTATATCCCGTTTCATCACATACAGGGCACTTAGGCGTGTACGGCTTCTCAGTGACGTTGTGTACCCTTTGGGGTTTCTTCTGTGCGATGGTCGGTGTCGGCGTTGGCGTTGATACTTGCACCGGCAGTGCGTAAAGACTGCGCAAGGTGGCTTCTCTCTTGAAGAAGCTGTCTATCTTTATCAAGTCTGGTTCATCATTTGGTTCAGCCGCGGTGAAGTTGAAATACCTCTAGCGTAAAGTAGGCGTCAGTTTGTTCACGATGGTCTTGGTCACCTCCGGATTATTCATCTACTTGACGCAGTTTAAGGACTTGAGCGTTGCCACGATGTTGGATATCTTCGTGGAGAAGATACAGATATCGCGTGGTGATCCATTGAGGCGCGGTAGTTCCCGGAGCGCTTCCATCTGCATCATTGCTAAGACTTCAGGTCTTCCAAATCGGATCTCTAGCGTCTTCATATCATCGGGTGTGCGTCGGTGATTAGCAGACCCTCGACGGCTTTTCTTCAGGTTTCTTCTTAGACGGTTTACGTTTTCGACAGGGGAGTAAGTACCCTGAGTCTCGTAGTACGCGGCACGAAACGGTAACCATTCTTGATGTGAACCACCGAAGTATGGCAGCTCGACGTAGGTATGGCGCTGGCCTGCCCTCACAGCTAGCGCAATGGCGTTGGCAAGGTCTGTGTAGTCGTGGTGATCTCCCGCCGGTGGCTGCTGTGCGGCGCATGATACTTTGAGCTCTTCTTGCTTTTGAACCGGTTTTCTTATGTCTTCTGGCTCTTCCGGTTGATTATTCCAGGCCAGGCTGTGTGACTGTAAAAGTCGTGAAAGTATAAAAACATTTAAACATTGTTTTGTTGTACAAAAAAAAACAGTATTTATGTATTCATATACTGATACGTAACTTGTATTATGGGTACTAGACAACTGTGTCTAGTACCCATAATACAAGTTCTGCTTAGTTTGGGACTAGATGGCGTTGTGTGTTAGATGTCCAAAACCTGCGCCTCACACTCACAACTCACTTTTAAAAAAAGCCAGAAAACTATGTTACTGTTTCTATTTTAGAATATAATAAATAAAGTTTTTAAAAATCAGCCAAGTGCGAGTCGGCCTTGCGCGGAAAGAGTTTCGTACCATTTTTCATACATTTCAAGCGTCCTAGCCGTTGCTTTTATCAATATCCAGCAAAAAACGGCAATAAACTCACGTATGGGACTCCCCTAAATATTTTTTTCTGTCTTTAGTATTTGTTATTATAACGGCAATAGAAATACATCATCTGTGAAAGTTTCAACTCTCTAACTATCACAGTTCATGAGATTAAGCTTGGTGACAGACATACGGACGGACAGCGGAATCTTAGTAGTAGTGGTATCTTTAGTCTTCCCGTTTTGGTACGTAAACCTGAAAACTAAAACCGGCTACGAAAAACTGTTCACAAAATTCATATACGCTATATCACCCGCGTCATTATTACCAATCTATTGACACTTCTTTCGTTAAAATCACTTCAATTGTTAAAACACTATGGTAGAACTTATAAACATATGTTTGTATGTTCTATCGTAGTGTTATACTTATACAGGTAACAGCTTGCACACAGTTAACCATTCATGTAATACTAATACTATTGTACCTAAAAATCTGACTTTTAAAAAGGGTGGCCAAGAGTTTCTTAATACTGGCAGTGTTTATTTATTTATTTGGGACAAAAAACAGTTACACATAATAGTCTATACATAAATATAACAAATTGTGTTTATAATGTATATGTAACCCACACTATTGTCCACGAGGTGTTAGCTGGAGTAAGTAAAATAACGAACATGTGTATTCTTCTCATAAGGCCCAACGCATTTTGGAAACTGGAAGTTATGGATCGACACAGGCAGTCAGTGAATTTTGGCGTTTTCACCTAATTTACCTTGACAATACAGTACGTCTGGCGTCTGTTTGTGTCGGTCTATGATTTTTATCTGTAGCTTCAATTTAACGTTCGTAAATGTCACTTAGTGTCTTAATTGAATAAATGATTTTGAATTTGAATTGGAAACATGCATAGACGTCCAAAATTGTTACCCTTCCTTCGCTGTAGTCCGATTATAAATGACATATTAACAAACGACCCGTCAGATTCAATACTCTATTGTCAGATGCAAAATATGTTGACATGGAAAAAACAATTATAGTTGAACAACTTGGTATGCAAAACATGTCTGCATCGATGTACTCCAGAGAGATTTATAGCGTTATTAAACATCCTATTAAAAACATCTATATAAAAACAAACCAAGTGTGTGTCAAGCCACGAATAGGATTAAGTTTAAGTTTAAAGGTTGCGTAGTCACCCATAATTGTTCGTGGATTTAGAATGCTGGGTTGGTATACAATCTACGATCTTTATTTATTATTTCGTTATGTTTGTACGAAGTTTTCAAAGTATGCACATTTCACAAGCAAGGCTTCTATAAATCCTGAAGTAACAAAGTTATCTAAGCGTTTAGTTTCCTTCAAAATTCTTCGCATGGACTATCATCATTTTCGAGCTTGTTTAGCTTTTAGAGTTAGGGGGGAATACTATTATATCAAAAAATGCGCCTGTAGTTAAAGTTAAGTGTCATGTAAACGTATACTTAAACTAAAAAAGAATTGTCTTGGCAACTTCTTAATTAGTCCCCAACCCACACTTGTCCAGCGTGGGGACGTATTGCCTTAACCCTCTCCTGAGAGGAGACCCGAGCTCAGCAGTGGGATATTATAGGTTGTTGATTGATTGAATGATTGATCCTCTTAATGTTTAAAGGCCTATCTTTTTATTATGTATTAGCCTGCCAAAATTACTCTAGTCTGCCTGATAGAAAGCACAAGTAGAATTCAAGAGTGGTGGTCCCCATACTCATTGCAAGTGCAGACAATGGAACAATGCAGCATGGTGACCCACACCATGCGGCCTAGAAATGCTTCTGTATCATTGGGCCTCGAGTCTCGCTCTCACTAACGAAACACGACAGCACGAACGCTGTTATTTTACGTTGATCTTCTGTGCNCAACACCGATCGACCACTGCGCCATGGCTTGCAGGAAAAGATCCTGCGCCGCGGCGCAGTGGTTGAGGTTCGTCTGGACAAGGAGGCTGGAGACGTGGTCCATTACTGGATCGTCTCTACAGCCTCCTCCATGGGCGTCGATGGGGTTCTACTACAACCCTGGGAATAATGATACCCCACATTAAGGGGTAGACGCGAGAAAAAAAAACATCCCCAGTTAACATGTAAGGGAACTATCCCAAAAAATTTTAGCGCTTTGTCATCTTCGTATATAACATATTCGTAAATAGTTTCATCTTTCTAGAACTAATCATTTGGAAGGCAACCCGAGAACGGACGGGCAGGATGAAACTGTAAGGGTTCCAAGACGTGAACTGTACCTAAAAATGGATGTGTATATGGCCTAGTCTAGTCTAGTATTACTACCAATATTCTAAAGAGAAACTTATTCTTTATTTCAAAGCCAACCAAATTTTCTGATGGAAAGTTTGAGAATCAAACAGTGGGGGCCACTATACTCTGAGCCACGTGACCTAGTGTAATGTTTTTTCGCGCTTAAAGACTTAGGGTCATCATCATCAGCCCATAGCCACCATAGGTCTGGTCTGGACATAGGTCTCTCCAATTTCACGCCACTTGGTTCGATTTTCGGCTTCTCGCATCCAGCTCCTGCCAGCCGTTTTGCGCTGATCATCTCTAGGGTCGTATTCCTATCCTATTCTAGTAGTGGGCTGTTATTGTTAATTATACAGCATTTAAACACTATGCATTAGATTGTAAATATGGAATGAATCGAACAAGTTAACCGTGTATTTCTAAATCGAAAATCTAGTCTCCTGTCAAACATTAAGCTTTTAGCTAATATGAGTAATTTTCTATTAACATTTCTATAGGCGTCTTTACAAATATTATAATTTAAGTGTAGATTTGTAATTTCAAAGTCATATACGGTTTAATACGGTACTTATACCAAAGAATTTATTTTTGTCTTGCTGTATGCTGCGGCTCATGTTTCACATCGAATTCCTGGGCCAGGCCAAAAACCTGTTATTGAATTTTTCTGATTAAAGAAATATTTACATAACATGCCTTTCTTGTAAGATGTTATAAAAAGAAATATTAATATTACCGAATTAGTTTCGCAAATAGTATTTAACACCCCGTCAGGTCACCCGACCTACGCTATTGTTTCGCATACCCCGTTATGCACCTAACTTCGCAAGAAACGCATTTCTTTCTTATGTATAATATTTTTTCCATGAGTCAAGTATCTTTTCATGTTCCAAACAATTCTTTAAATTTAAAATATTCAACGTTTTGAGTGGACAGAGGATAATTAAGTCCTACTAATATTATAAACTGGAAAGTTTGCATGGATTAACGTTTGTTACCCTTTCTCGTAAAAACTACTCAAGGGATTTAGATGAATGTTTATAGTTAGTAATATAGCTGATACATCAGAATAACATATAGGCTACTATTTGCCGCGATAGCCAACATATACGCGGGCGGATCCTCGGGCATAAGCTAATATATAATATAATATAATAATATAAATAGTAATAAAATTTGGACATCTAACACACAACGCCATCTAGTCCCAAACTAAGCAGAGCTTGTTTATGGGTACTAGACAACTGATATGAATACGTAAATACTTTTTTTTTAAACACATACATATTATACATAGTAAACATCAGAACTCCGAAACAAATATTTGCAGATCATACAATCATTTGGTCCGACCCAGGATTCGAACCCGAGACCTCATGAACAGCAGTCGCTTACGCTACCACTGCACCACCGAGGCAGTCATATATATGTTGAATGTATTTAGACTTATGCCATGTTTCATTTCTCGTTCGCATGTTGGATACATAGTTTTTAGTTAACGAGGAAAACCTGTTATAGGTCACACTTTCTGTGTATTTTATTATGTCAATAATTATTTTATCGCTGTTGGTTTTCAATAAATAAAAAAAATATAATAACAGCTCGAAGTTTGGAAGTTTGAGTTTTAACCTCCTCAGGGAGTAGGTACAGATGTCGTTCACACGCCTGATCTCTCCCCGGTTGTATTGGGAAATCGTCCCATCAATTTTTGAGAGAAAATGAACAGAGATTTGAAGACAGAGAGTTGCGAAAACACTTCATAATATCTCTTGCATAATTTGCATTACTTTCATTATAATACATCAAATAATACATTAATTTCAATTCCTTGTACCAAGTGTAAATTTTTGACTTTCGGTTAGCCCGTTAAATGTCGTCACTTAGCCCAGTGGAAAGCAGCGTGGCGATTATTTAAGCCACTGGGCTAACCGAACAGTAAAAAATGTACTGTTAACAAAAAGTTCATGATAAAGGAACTTTTACTGGTTGAATTGCTGGACTCAATAAGGTCTTAGTTAAACATCACATGGAAAATCGGATCCCATATGGGAAAACACTTTATGTGATTACAAACTTAGTAATTATCAAAAATTTCTAAGTTTTGAATAAACGGAATTTCATACCAATAGCACAGTTATATTTTAGAAAAATAGCTTTCGCTCGCTGAAAGGATATTTGATAAAATCAGTACATATTTTCTCCTGTAAGATGTTGAGTTTTAGATTACCCGGGTTATTGCTTGGAAACGACGAAATGTTAGAATTATTTCAAGAAAAGTAGTTAATAATTATGACTAAAATATACAGAAGGAAAGAACAATTTTAAAATCCTGGCAAAGATTATTGACGACATTCCACGTCGAATAATTGCATTTAATTATGCTTAAAATTAACTATTGTGCCTATAATAATACGAGTATATGCACAATAGTTAACAATTTTTTTTAATAAGTAGGCATTATTGTCAATAACTTTCTCCTATTCGATTACGGCCACAGAAGCCAGTCTTAACGGAGACCTGCAAAAACCCAGGAGATATGTGCACAAGTATGTGCGCAAAACAGGTGCACAACCTGTTCCATCTCTCTCATAATCCGATAGGACGGTTAATCGACACGATCGGGAAGAGTTCTGGCTCAGGTCCGACAGCTTTACGTGCTTATTGCGGGCACGGGAGTCCAGACAAAAACTTCCAAACTCCGGGATTAACTATTGTGTAATCAGAAAGACTCAATAACCGTTTTTGGCTAAGGCCTGTTGATTGGCAGTCGCATACGTCAACCGCTAGACCAACGTGGAAGTCATTATTCAAATCATATGATTAAATAGGTAGTAAGTAAATATTCCAAAGAAATACTGACATTTATGTTGTGGCAATCGCAAAGCGTAAATTTCCAGTAACGTATTTAATATTTCAATGACCGTTCGTTAATTTTGTAAAATTACTCATCAATACACAACAGTCTGCATTTTCGAAGGTATCATAAGTGATAAGTTCTACTTAAATAGTTTGTTTAAGTTTTTTTAAACTTATCTAACACTAAAATGTCGAGTTTGTTAATTATCATCATTAACAACCTGTAACGTCCTACTTCTGGGCTTGGGTCTCATATCAGGAGAGGGTTAAGGCCATACGTACTCACAGGGGCCGAGTGTGGGTTGGGGACTGGCAAGACAACGTTGTGGCTACGTAAATTGCCGTTGGATGTTTTTAAGCCGCCCAAAGGCCTCCAACTAAGCTTCGCGACTGTTATTCTATGATAGCAACCGGGACCGACTGTTTAACGTGACCTGTGAATCACGGTATAATACAGGCATATTATTCTGGAGAAAAACTGAGAATTTCGAAATTGCGAAGCTGGAACGTGTTTTTAATTGATTTATTTTTTATTGTTGCAGGCCTTAATATTTTGGAAGCGAAGAAACAGCTCAAAATGGACACAAAAATTGTTGACACCGATAAAATGGATGCGTATCAGTAAGTAACAAATACGTATTTAATCAGTCTATTAGTTTAGTAGTTAATGCTTCTGGCTGCTAATCCGGAGGCCAATGCTTCGATTCCCAGAACACCACCGAGTGAGTGAGAATACCGGAGGCCCATACCCCAAAACTAAAAAAAAACTAGTTAAAATGCAAATGGCAATCTATCAGAATCATCTCATAGCCTTTTTTTTAACTTCTAAAATTTGGGGTTGGCTACTAGTTCAAGTGATTATCTGTTTCTCCACGGAGCAACTGGCATCGGACCTTCGCAACCCTGAGGGTGAACTGAATTCGAAGGTTGAACTAGTTGTCAATATATTTCATCGGAGGAGATCTCTCGCTGCCGGCCATCGTGCGCTCCATGGCCGGCGGCGAGAGCAGTTTTACCGCGGTCGCGACCTTCTGCGAGAAAGTCATCTCGCAGAAGGAGGCGGCGGAGAAGGCCCGGGAGGACGATCTCCATTCGGACCCGATCCGCCGCCGGCGAACCGGGTGGCAGAGGCGCGCCTTTTAGCGCCTCATGCCGCCCTGAGTGTAGCCGCGGATGGGCGGGACGGGTTTTCCCCCCCATCCGCTTCACAGGCCACCCGCGAGGGGGCGACGTTACGCGTATGCCGTACGTCGCCTAAATTGAGAGTCTTTACCATCAGACGGTGCCCGCTTCAGTGCGGGCAAACGCTGGGAGGGGTCCGGATGGCGTAAGAAAGCGGTTCCCGGATCTCTCCCGTCTCAGGCGCAGAGTGGCACACCGTGGTGATTTAGTGGGTAGTCTGGCGATTCAGTCAGGAGTCCCACACAAAGTGAACCCCCTGTCCCCACGGGGGGGGGGGCACGAAGTGGGTAAACGCATTCCACCACGTTGGAAAAAAAAAGTTGTCAATATATTTGAGGGCACAGACTTCCCAGTAACGATTGCCATAGATGTTCATGTTAACCGGGACCGACGGTTTAATCTCCTCTCTGAGGCACGGGAGGTAAACACCGCCATATTCCATACTGGCTGCTAATCAGAATTTCTTGTAAGAAAAACCCAACAGCAGTCCGACCCGGGATTCGAACCTTAGACCTCTGGCAGTCGCTTACGCTAACCACTGGACCAACGAGGAATGACAATTTTAATTAGAGTCTCAACTATCATAATTTGGTAAAAAAAACTAGCCAACAACAACTTAAATGTGAATTTGTATTTAATTATAATTTATCTTCCCTTGTAAAACGTTTGTATATATTTATAAGTAAACTATTGCAGCGTAAATACTAATAAAATCATCTCTTAATCGGTCTTCTGATAGATTTATGAACCTGTGGACGCAATACCATACCTTTTTTTTACGTGTGGTAACCCCCAAGGCCCGTCACCCCACTAGGGTTTGCGGTAGGGCGGTGTGTCGGAATCGAACCGACTAAAACCACTCGGTATGTCACTCTGCGACTGAGACTGGAGGTATCAGGGAACTGCTGTTATTAACACGTCCGGACCACGCAACATCATACTATTATAACCTTATTTAACACGAATAATTCATCCACAATAGACAGGTTCTCACGCGACGCTAGGCAGACACCGCTGCGAAAAGCCCGCTTCGCTCGCTCGCTTTAATAATATCTACTTTTACCTAACTTTAAGGATTCAATAACAGATAACATTATTTGACTCAGTACAGTAGAGAATCCTTAATTTAAACCCAATTATTATATTCTCGAAAGTCACTCAATATGTTTTTTTTTCTTTTTGTATTTGTATTGTACTTATTCTTTATTGTACACATTAAAAATACAAGTATGAACAAAATACAAGGAAGTGTCATGTACAAAAGGCGTGCTTAACCCAACATTGAGTTTTATGCCAGCAAACCCTGAGTGAACAGAGGATAGTGGAGAAATGTAAGAGCATAGTTATGCGTATTTAAAAGAAACGAATATAATAACAAATTAAAAAGATAATAATAGTGATTTATAGACATTGATTTTATAACTACAGTTATACCTTATGCATATTAGTAAACACATACGATATTCATTCGCTAATACATACATACAAACACATATACATACATATACATATATACACATACATACATATACATACACATACACACATACATATATACAAATACATATGATAGAATAACGGTCCGGTTATTGTAGGGATAGATTTTGTTATACATGACCCTGCCAAAATGACTATACTCTGCCTGATGGAAAGCATAAGCAGAATCCAAGAGTGTTGGTCACCATACTCACTGTTCGTGCAGGTAATGCAACATTGCAGTATGGTGACCCACACTATAGCGGCTTAGTGATGCTTCTGCATCATTGGGCCTCTGGTCTCGCAGTCACCAATGAAACATAACAACACGGACGATGTCATTTTACGTTGATTTTCTGTGCGAGAGTCCGCCCCGGTTGAGTCAGCCCAACCGTGCCGAAATCAGTGTGGCGCTACTGCCTGTTGTATGTCTATCTGATATGCTTTCACGGCTAAATCACTGCACCGATTTCAATGCTTTGACGTGGAGGTACTTTGATTCTTAAAGAAGGATATACGCTACTCTTTACCGCCTAAACCTATACACACGGAGTAACTTGCAAGATGTTTGAAAAATCTTTATACCAAGATGTTATTATAGTTTAATATTTATATTCAACAGGAAACACCTAGAAATAATGAACGGCAATGACTTGAATGCCATAAATCTGAATTACGAAAACTATGTCAATCTGGAACAGCCGGACAAGACCTCAGAAGCGATATCAGATTTTTACGAAGACTCCGTCGTTATGGTGACGGGAGGCACTGGTTTCGTTGGCAAGGCTCTCTTGGAAAAGCTACTTCGAAGTTGTCCAGGAATAAAGACTATATACGTTCTGATGAGACCGAAAAGGGGGTTGACAGTAGAACAAAGGTATAAGGAGCTGCTTAAAAACCAGGTAGGTGATACTAAATTAGATTTTTTGAAAGGTACGTATGTGTTGAGTTTTTTTTTGTTATAAATACTTTGGACTGTCTTGGTGGCGCAGTGGACCTGCAAACATTTGTTTCGGAGTTTAAGTGTCTTCTTTCTATATCAGTTGTTTAGTACCCATAACACAAGCCCTGTTTAGCTTGGGACTAGATGACGATGTGTGTAAGATGTCCGAATTTTATGGTGTAAGAGTCATACGAGGGGTTACTTCAAATATGCCTATGGTTACTTCTAATTCAAGTCACAGTATATTAAGCGCTTTTGCATCGAACCAGCTTTTAATATGACTTCAGATATAGGCCTCTCCATAGAAAGGTTTTGCCAGCTACTATGGCTCACTGACCATCGGTTAGGTATAGGTTTTTCTTTGAGTTTACCTTCTTTTTGCAGTGATATCGTTCAGCGTAGTTTGATCCTTAATAGCTTCTCACGAAATCCGTCTGTTAAATAGGGGTAGTGAAACTGTAATCTTTATGCTTCACCACACGAAATCTCCCATAACATGCAGAAATTTCAATTTTCACTCTATAATATATTTAATTGTGAGTTTGTAAGAACTATTCCTACTTTCAATTTCTTTGTAATTTTACATAACTTCATTGATAATAACTTTCTTATATGTCAAACTGTACAAAACCCAAAACTATCTAAATATTTTTGAAGCTGCTAAGATCTGGAACCAGTTCCAAAAACTAATCTATTGAATCTATTTAATTTCACAGTTCAAGTATTTCTGTTCCAATCGTTTTATACAAATCTTCTTTTTCTCAGGCTTTTGACCGTATCCGCACTCGTTGGCCTGAACGTCTCGGCAAGTTGTATCCAATCACAGGCGACGTATCAGCTCCAAACCTTGGAGTCAGTCAAGAGCAAAGGGAACTGCTTGGAAAAGTCACTACGTTATTCCATTCCGCAGCAACCGTCAGGTTTACCGAACCTCTGCATGCAGCTACTGTTTTGAATGTCCAGGGAACTGCCGCTTTGCTCAAATTGGCCGAAGATATGCCCAAGTTGAAGGTAAATAGGAGTGTTTCCGTTATTAATTGTTTTAGATTCTACACCCAACTCGGGTCTCTCTTTGCGCGCTCCACAAAATGTTGTTCTGGATCTTGGTATTTTAGTATTTGTTTGTAAAGTAGAAAATTCCAGCATTATAGGCAAAATATTTTCGCTGTGTCGCAGGAGATATTTCAAACATACATAACGCGGACACTAAGAACATCCAGGTTCAGAAAAACAGTTTGTAGATAACTCGAAGAGATGTTCCATGTGGAATTTGTGCCCATCGTCTCCGTAGAAAACGACGTGACAGCCACTAAAAACTTAACGTTAGTTTTTAGCCTATATTTTTGAGAAGTATGAAAGTCTACGCTACCTTATATAGTAATCAATGCAAATGACTCGCATGTCTGCCCTAAATGTAGCAGAGGCATTAGTTCCTGTAAACTTCAGACGAGTCTGCGACGGTGTTTGGCCCGTCAGAGTTGTATGGCTCATTGAAAGACATCTTAAAATGTTATACATAATGATATATTCATATAAGTCAGGCTTCCTAAAATTATGTATGTTAGGATGATTTTTTTCCACCTTTGATATCTGCTACCACTTCCAGCTATGCGAATATCCATTCCTTTCTGAGTATATGTAATAAATAATAATAAAATATAGTTTATTGACCAATATAAAATGTTAACAAACTGTCAAATTTTAAGAGACCAGTCTAAGCGTTTTCACAGTGTATACCTACACCATTCTACACTTCTAATACACATAGTGATATAAAAAAAAACAAAAACAACAACCCATAATGTCCCACTGCTAGGCTCGGGTCTCCTCTCAGGAGAGGGTTAAGGCCATACGTCCCCACGCTGGCCAAGTGCGGGTTGGGGACTGGCAAGAGTACGTTGTGGCTACGTAAATCTTGCCGTTGGATGTTTTTAAGCCGCCCGAAGGCCTCCAACTAAGCTTCACGACTGTTATCGTATGATAACAACCGGGACCGACTGCTTAACGTGACCTCCGAATCACGGAGACGCTCATGGTAACATGCCACCAGCGGTCACCCATCCAGGTACTGACCGCGCCATCGTTGCTTACCCTCGATGATTGTTTCTAGTCACCGAGTGCAGCTGGGCTATGAGCGCCCGCGATAGTGATATAAACGTTTACATATAAAAGAATGAAAGAATTTACTTGCCAAACAAATATATTAAAATACATGGTTTATCCAGTCTCTCAATTTGTTGGTGCTGAATATTTACAGCGAACATTGTAACCACTATGCTAGCATACACCTAGTATATGTAAAACGATCGATCAGAATTTTATATCTTTCCTAAAATAACGGGGTGATTAGGATCTCAGTCTACATGTTATCCGTGTAGTCGATATTAGTAGTACGAAAAATGCCTCGAAATGAAAATAAACAGTTGCATCAGAAGCAAGAAAACTAGCACATTACTATCCTCCTTTTTTCACTGGTTTCTTTCATCTACCTCTAATATCTCTTCTGTAGGCTTTGGTCCACGTGTCAACAGCTTACAGCAACGCCACTAAGCCTCACATTGAAGAACGAGTTTATCCCCCACCGTATGATCCTGACAGCATCGTCAGGTGCACCAAGATGCTGCCAGCGGAGACTGTTGAAGTTATTTCAGAGACCCTGCAGGTAATCATGGTATACTGATGGGAATCCAGCAGAGTTTTAAAAAATTAGATATTTTGAAAAAGGCATAATATTATAATATGTTTTTTAATAGATATCTTAATAATTTATGTCTTAAAGTTTTTATCAGAAGTAGAACGAGATGGGAAAAGACTTGACACGAGTAGTAATAGCCAAGGGTTAAACGCGACGGAATGTGTGTCGATACGAGCTGAAATTCATGCTAAATACTCAGGTCAACTGTTTTTGCTAAAATTTGACACCTGCAAGGGAAGAAAAACCTACAGGGAACTTCCCGTGAACTCAAATTTTTGAAATTTGGTACGAAACAACGTTTTTTCGCCAAAATTACGAAAAATATATTTTAGTTACATCATATAATATACCTACATGTTTTTTTTAAAACCCTCGGTGCGCGAGTCCAACTCGCACTTGGCTGTTTTATTTTTTATTGGACTAGTATTTACTAACAACGTATTCAAGACCGGTCCCCATTTCGTCCCGTCTGTTGTCTGATCCAAACTCGACTTAAGCGTTTCATTTCATAACCAAATTGTTTATGACAAAACATCATGGTGGAAGTGTCTTATTTGTGTTTCTTTTGTTCTCTAGGGAGACCACCCCAACCCTTATACACTGACTAAGGCGCTGGCTGAAGCCATAGTTTATACCCACACCAATCTACCAGTGTGCATCGTCAGACCTTCTATTGGTAAGCCTCTGCATTTTTATATAAAAACTAATACCAGCTTGTTGGTTGCGACTTATCTGTTGCAATAATAAATTATACTATAATTTCCTTTTTCCACTTTTTTCTACTTTACCAGGCACTACCTTAAACTTTTTATTCCTGCTCTTCTTTCCATTCTATAATTGCCTGTAAGAGATTGCCTCCGGGCGATAAGGCTGCCAATGGTACTTCCATAGTTTTAAGTTAACCTTGTAATTAATCGGATCTACGATCATGTTAATATATTTATTATTAATACGACGACTTCATAGAAACTGGTATGCTAAGCAACATTGAATGATTGAGAGGTAACCTCAAGCTGTAATAATTAATTTTTGGGGTAGGGTGCTATTGTATGCCAGCTTTGGCAATAATCACTAACCAGTTGTTCTGTACCAAGTAGATGGACAAAAAAAATCTTTATGCATATACCCTATTAGTGTGGCGACTTCCACATACAACGCAACGACAGAAACACACTACAGCGCTATCTACCGTAGATATACTGAACTAAGAAGTAATGTACTACACGAAGAAACTACCAATCCTCCATCGCGCTATAGAAATTCCCGAGCCGATTAACATATATACAACATCCCAACATCAACCGTTGGGCAGTGGCCCGCCAGGCATGATCACCTCGCCAGGTCGGAGGATCCTCCCTTTGTGTTGGAGAGACATACAACTCTGTCCTCCACATCAGAAATAAAGAAGAGAGTACTTGTGACGTAAGATATGTGATGCAGAAAGCACGGCCTTATTGCTAAAAGTAATCTCTACCAGGAAACTTTAAGTACCTCGTTACATTTGTAAAAAATCTAATACATTTAATAGAGCAATTCTTGTATATATTTCAAAATAATCTGAATCTCAGAAAAGGTTCCAATGATTGTCATGAAATTTAGTATGCAAAAGGTTTTGGGGGCGATAAATGGACGTAGCCAGGTATCGTTTTTAGAAAATTTACCAAAGAAAAATTACCGAGCAAAGCTTATTGGTCATCCACGTACTCATTACTTAATGCAAAATCATAAAGAACACATCGGAAAATCCTGCATTGTCAATAATTTATTGTTTTTATAAGTTGAGAATTGCGAAATTTAAGAGGCCGTGGGTGGGACAGCAGATAAATTCGCTCGCAGATAAAATGACCGAGGGGACAAAAAGTCCTGGAGCACGGAGACGTAGCGTGAAGGATTGGTGAAGGTCGCGAGAAGTCTTGGGGGATGCCTATGTCCAAGAGTGGACGTCTATCGGCTGAGATAATCATAAATTTTGACTTAATACATATAAATTATTTGGTTGTTAGGTTGTTGTCATACGATAACAGTCGTGAAGCTTAGTTGGAGGCCTTCGGGCGGCTTAAAAACATCCATCGGCAAGATTTATGTAGCCACAACGTTGTCTTGCCAGTCCCCAACCCGCACTTGGCCAGCGTGGGGACGTATGGCCTTATCCCTCTCCTGAGAGGAGACCCGAGCCCAGCAGTGGGACATTATGGGTTGTTGATTGATTGATTGATTGAAATTATTTTATATTAGCAAGATGTATCGCATAAATATAATGTTCTTCATTTTGACGTTAAATAAAAACGAATGATCGTTCAGTTTGTGTACTGGGCGATCACTGGACCTGAACATCCAACTTGATCATAAGTATTTTAAACCTACTTCAAAAACAAGGAGGAGGTTCTCAATTTGACTGTATTTTTTCATGTTACCTCAGAACTTTCGTCTGGGTGAACTGATTTTCATGATTCTTTTTTATTTGAAAGTTGGTGCTTCTCATGTAGTCCCTATTTGATCCAGTTTTGACTATGTCATCCATGAGAAAACCATTTAAGTATTAGCGTATTAACCATAGCGTCTAATAGACGAATACCTGAGTATCACGCCAACCAATTTCGATGATTTTTTTTAATTGAAAGCTGGACCTTTCAGTGTAAACAATGTGAACCCATTTCAAATCTTGGTCCAATTCTTGAAGTTGGTTTTGTTTTGTTCAAATTTTGTATATTTTTTTAGCTTTACTCCTTCTTTACCTGTGCGGAATTCTCTCCGTTCTCATAATTTACGTAAAAATGGGTATAAAATTTTTGCTATAATGTTATACACTAATTTGATTTGACACAAGAGTGGGAAATTAATGGATGAATTGTGACAACTTGTAATTTATCGTAATTTAAAGGTACTTATTGTGTTTTATAGGTAAATATATGAAGATGATTGATGGCTAGAGTTAATAAAAGACTAGCAATAGGTTATTGCGTTGGATAAATACAAGTATTAACTGTTATTATGTCATCGGGTTGTTTCATGTCTTTATAAAGATACTTTGTTATATTTCAATTATCATTATTAATATCATTGTTATTTATAGCGACAATTTAAGTAGTGGTCAAGCATGTATTGTGATCTTTTGCACAGTGTTGTCGAGTAAAACGATAGCAGTATAGTTTGCATTCATTTGTTTTTTTATAGAATAGGAGACGAACAAACAGACGTATAACGCCTGATGGTAAGCGTTTACCGCTGCCCATGGACACCCGCATCACTACAGTCGTCACAAGTGCATTGCCAGCTTTTGAAGGATTGTTATAGCCCTCATGTATCCTCATTCACTTGATGAAACACAGTGTAGGCGCAGTTTCACACCGTCTTTATGTGAGGCCGTAGTTTCACTCCGGTAGACCGGTCATATTAACTCATGCTGACGGATTAAGAATAAGGAGTAACATCAATTCATCCCATGGGTGTCGGAAGAGCCGAATAAGGAATAAAATTCGCAGGACAACATCATTGCGAAGAGGAAAGACAACTTTTACAACAACCTTATATCAACCTGGATATTGTGGTACAGTAGGCTAAACCTTTTGTAAGGAAATGCATATGTTCCTTATTTACTATATTTATTTGTATATATAGTTTATTAGTATACTATATTTATTAGTATGTATAGTTTATTAGTATACTATATTTATTAGTATATATAGTTTATTAGTATATAGTAGTAGTAGTATTATTAGTAGACTATTGCTGTGATATTACTATCCAACTCGATTATCTGCCTCAACGGTCTAGCGGTTGACGTATGCGACGGCCGAAGAGAAAGATATCCTGTTCCGAATCCCAAGTCGAGCAAAAAGTATAATAGATTTTTTCTGATGACATAAATACTTTATTTTATATTAATTTATACTCTATACCGTGGGAGAGCCACGCTTCGGCGTGAATGGGCCGGCTCTACCGGAGTGATACCACGGCCTCACAGAAAACCGGTGTGAAACAGCGCTTACGCTGTGTTTCATCGAGTGAGTGAGGATAACGGAGGCCCGTACCCCAATCCAACGCCCCCTATCCCCCTCGCCATCCCCTTTCCCCCAAGCCGCCATATTGTGGGTCACCATGCTGCATTGTTCTTTTTCGCATTGAGGATGGTGACCACCACTCTTGGATTCTGCTCATGCTTTCCATCAGGCAGGGCAGAGTCATTTTGGCAGCTTAAATATATATAAAAAAAAAGCGTTTGGAAGTTGAGATCTGAAACTGCGTGCCCCGAAAAGCACGTTAAGCTGTCGGTTTTGCGCCTGATATTTCACCGATCGTGTCGGTTAACCGTTCCATCGGACTATGAGAATGAGGAAATAGAGAGTACATCTGTGTTTGCGCACACACTTGTACATTATAATATCTCCTGCGTTGGTTGGTCTCCGTTGAGACTGTCCGTGGCCGTAATTAGCTAGGAAAACAACATTATACAAAGGACAGCTACACAAAGAGCCTCGCCTTAGAAAGGAGGGTTTGGTCTCGCTTCAGGCAGTTGGAAATGGTTTTGTTTCAAATATTGCTTTCACTTCGTAGTGGTGTTGTCCTACGCAGTTCTCTCCTTATTCGACTCTTACAACACCCTTGGGATAATAATAATTTCTTTATTTCTCTTCTCACAATTACCAAGACATGGAATAATCATTCTTATCACAACACAAAAACACGACACAAAAATAGCAATTGTAAGAGGACTGGTATCTGAATTAGACGTGAGTCTGTAGCTCAGGATGAATAGGGTTGGTTACACTCCGTATTCTGAATCCGTTACCAGATAATGTAAATTATTATTTATAGACGAATGTCTTGTCGCGGCCCTTTCGTATGACATTCATAAAATAGTCATGGATAATATTGATCGTTGGTAGTATGAGGCCCAGGTGTTCTTTTACACAGCGTCAATTAATTTAATAGGTTACTATCTGACCCACCCAACTTTTCCTGCGTCTCTTTTCAATCATGCTCGGCTCCTATTGGTCTAAGCGTAATGTTAATCATCTTATTTAAAGCACGCCTGCAATTGTAATTGGTATTTGCCTGCTGCATTGTCTGCATTCCGCTTTTATATATGCATAATAGTACGGAACCCTTATTGCACCACTCCGATTATCACTTAGTCTATTTTTTAGGTTTCCGTGCCTTAAAAGTGAAAAACGGAACCCTTATAGGATCACTTTGTTGTCCGTCTGCCTATGAAGACCCCTTTTCTAAGGCACGCGGTGAGGTATAAAGCTGAAATTCATATCAAATACTCAGGTCTACTGTCCCTTGGAGTTGTGAAAAGATCAATTCTAAGCCAACGCAATCAAAAGATAGAGCTGTTTATGCTGCAAATTTTCGACACTTGCAAGGGAAGCAAAACCTACAGGGTACTTCCCGTGAACTCAGAATCTTGAAATTTCGTACGAAACAATGTCTTATAGCACAGAGGAAAAATTGCGAAAAGCATAAATATTTAGTTACATCATATTATATACCTACAGGCTTGTACTGAACCCTCGGTGCGTGATTCTGACGCGCACTTAGCTGGTTTTTTACACTAGTTACAATGTGTCTAACATTGAGTTATTTGACCTCCGCACTTAACCTATCATTTAACTGTCTTATCGATTACAAACCACTTATATTTTATATCACGTTGATCCACTGTCACAATGACAGATAAATTGTATTATAACAATTTTATTTATCGCTAGTGTTTACCTTGTCTATTTCGATTATCGCTATGGAATATCTCATCCTCAATAATTAAAGTACCTCAGTTTAGTTCGCTGATTATTATTCTTCACATAAAGTTCCTCCCAATTTCTAAGATGATTCTGGGAAAATAAATATGATATATCCTTTCCTGGCGCTCGAACTATCTCTATACCAAACTTTATCTAAATCGGTTCAGTGACTTAAGTTTCAAGATATTACAAACATCTCTTTGTTTACCAGCGTTATATTTATATATACATTTTTTTTTATTATTATATAGGAGGCAAACGAGCAGACGTATCGCATTATGGTAAGCGATTACCGCTGCTCATGGACACCCGCAACACCAAAGGCTTCACAGTTGCGTTGCCGGCCTTTAAAGGAGTGAGCTCTTTTCTTGAAGGCTTGAAGGTCGGGAATCGGGAATATTACAGGTGACAGTTCGTTCCACAGTTTTGTTGTGCGAGGCAGAAAGTTCCATGAAAAGCGCACAGTTTTGGACTGCCAAGCATCTAGATGATGGGTATGAAATTTCTGTCGCGATCAACTACTATGCGACTATCGCGGTAAATAGTAGCCCTTGTCCTTCCACAAGAATCAAAGCATCTTCATGCCAATTTTCATCTAAATCGGTTTAGCCGTGTAAGAGTAACAGACATATAGAGTTGTTTTCGCATTTATGAAATTAGAATAGATATAGATGAAACATCCAACGTTGGATGTGATGTGATTATATCTTATCATGACCAACAGATGAACAGGTGTTCTGATAGAGTTTTAGGTTCGATACTCACTTGGGTAAGCGCTTTGAATGATCCACAAGTTGATCTAAGACTGGGCCTTCCCCACGACAGTGGATATATGCCTAATGCAAGAGTTATCTCTTTCAAGGTAGTAAAGCCACGCTGATTTCTGCGCTAACTAACGGAAAATATTAAATAGAAGTGAAATTAAGGGAGGGAAATTCAACTTACGAAACGCGTCACTATTGGTCGCAATTATCGGAGTCTAAATTGCGTTAGTAGTGTTTGTGAGAAAAACTATATTTTTCCATGATGTTTATAACAATTAAAACAGTAAATAAGTATAAGGTAACTGAAACACTGAATCGTAAACAAACACGAAACGACAATGACGTCTTTGGCTGCGTCAAAAGCGAGCGTAAAATGGCGGCGTTTAAATAGCTCAAATTTAATTAGTGTTTTAAATTGGACTTTGGAAATAAATTTGACTGTTTTCATGCCTTTTTATACTTTTTTCTATGGTTCGTATACGGTATAGTACGTAGATGGTATAGACTTAAATGATTAGATTAAGAAATTTTAAAAAATCTTATTTTCTATTCTTATATATCTAGATATATATATATATATATATATATACACGATTACGATACGATACGATAACGGTTTTTATGAAATTTAGTATGCCAAGGGCTTCCGGGGCGATTTCAATCTATATATATATATATATATATAGATTACGATACGATACGATAACGGTTTTTATGAAATTTAGTATGCAGAGGGTTTCCAGGGCGATATCAATCTAGCTAGGACTGATTTTAAGAAAATTTACTATATGAAAATACCAAGCAAAGCTCATTTAGGTACTACACATAAAGAACGTGTTTAATTGTATTTTGTTTGTTTTCAGTAACGGCAGCCTTAGCTGAACCATTTCCAGGATGGATCGATAATATATACGGAGTTACTGGTAAGTTTGAGAGACGAACATTTCCCTTTGAATCATCATCAACAGTATTAAACAATCACTACTCGAAATAGGTCACTTCTTAGCAAGATTCGGATTAAATTTTGAAATTGTAATCTTTTTTTATTAAAACAACAACATTTTGCAAATGACAATAAAATACTCGCCAAATCGATAAGGTTGATGGCGACGCGCTCTTATTTTCATATATATATAAATATATCTCCCGAGACCCCATGCACATCAGTCGCATATGCTACCACGGAGCCGTATTACTATGTCTGCCGTAAATATAACAAAGGCGTTAGTTCCCATAAACTTTAAACGAGTCTGGCATGATGTTTGGCCCGTCAGATTTGTCTGGCTCATTAGAAAATATTTATAAAAATTCAGGCTTCCTAAAATGAAGTAAGTAAGCATAGTTTTTTTCCACCTGTAATATCTGCTAACTGGAAAACGGCTCCATTTTCAGCTTAGCGATTATACATTCCTTTCTGAGTATTTGTTATACAACCGATCCTAAAAAAATAATATTTCCTAAAATGAGATAAGTGTCTGGAATGGCTGGGATCTTAGTCTATCCTAGCGTGATGTTTATTTATTTTATTTTAAAACTTTATGAGCACATGTACATCTTAGGCTTTATGCCCAAGGCATTCTCTTCCAGCCAACCTTTGGGTGATGTGAAAATTTTGCAAGCTACGTTTGTGGAGAAGTCAGAAGTTATAATTTAAAGAACTGACATAAACTTACATAATACAACTCCACACACACACACACACACACACAAATATGGATTACTTTGTAAACGTTACATGCGTACACTGTAATTGTATTTTATTTATTGTAATCCTGCCATCTCGTCAAGAGGTAGTTTTGACGTTCTTTTTGTATGAAACTCGTTGACATCTTGATTTCAAGTGTTAGCGAAGCAATCTTATAGAATATCATAGCAGTACATCTTGCTCAAAGGACGGAGAGTTCACGAAGTCGGAATTGTGGAAGGGACACAAAAGATGTTGTGTAGCCTATAAACTTCCATAAAACAATTCGCTTTCTGAGTCTGGATGTTTTTTATGTCCGTTTTAGGTATGTTTGTAAATTCCCCCTCGACGTATATTCCTAATGCGAGAGTAGTATTTAGAAAAAGAATAAAACAAGTGAATAAAGTATTTACAAAAGGGATTTTTTTAAAACAAGCTTTTAGTACTTGTGTATCAAAAAATAACTTTAAGCCCTTTCATTCGACATTAATTTCGGGTGGGTTGTTTAGAATTATGTCAGCCGCCATTTTGTTACGGCGGCCATTATGGATAAATAATAAAATAATACCGATTATATATAATGGCATTTTCATTGGAACTAAAGGGACATTTCAAATATCAGCAATCGGAAACCGAGAAGTGGATCAAATTCGTCGGGACATCGGGACAGGTAAAACTAAATAAAAGCTTGAAATAAAAAGTACTGCAACTAATCCAGCCGTTCACGTAATGCTGTGACCAAGAGAAACAGAGAATATACTTATATATATGTATATGTGTGTGTTTTCCTTCTCATTCTCAGGTTTAATCATGGAGATATCTCGAGGGACTTACAGATCAGGATACTGTAAGGAGAGATACGTCGTAGACATGGTACCAGTAGACATGGTTGTCAACTCTTGCATCCTGGCTGCGTGGAGACAAGGGGTCAAACAGTTAGTACCTAGGAACTTGGATACCTCTTCCCTAAGCTATGCTGAAAATAGTGTAAGATTATTTTATTATATGTGGATGATCCTGACAAAGTGATCCTTCTCAGCCTGATGGAAAGCTTGAGCAGAGTCCAAGAGTAGTGGTTACTTTGGAAGGCCAATACATAAAAAAAGTACACTGGAAGAAATCGCCGTGAGCGATAAGACTGTCGATTGTTACATTATACATAATTACTAATATTTTGTTGTGTTTTATACGTACAAAACAATAATTAATGATTTTATCATTTCAGGCCGGGTCGCTGTCCAGTGTACAACGTGACCTCAGGATCGATCAACCCCATCCAATGGGGACAGTTCATCAAACTCTGCATTAAATGGGCTTTAGAGAACCCTACAAAGTATGATCATAATTAGCTTCTCTACTTCTTTTTCATCAGGAAAGCTGTGCAAATTGATCAGTTCGACCGAAATCATGCCAAGACCTCACAGACATCTGCATTTCTGTAATTCCCTTCGATAGCCTTGGCAAGAGACCAGAATGCTCGAGTTCCCGAAGGAAGACGCTAAAGCATCTCGCCAATCCTAGCAATGTGCTCCGACTTTACACTTGCAATATCTCAGTGCAATGCTCTACTCAGTCTGATGGAAAGCATGAGTAAATGGTGACCAAGCGTTATGGTCACCAACCGCGTTGTGAATATGGAAAATGCAGCACAGTGAGCCACAGCACGGCGGCCTGGAGAGAAGCTTTTTCACGGCCCGCTTGAAGGACCTACGCACTATGTTCCATTGAGGAGGGTTACACGTACGCTGGTAGTGGTCTCTCAAAGCGCGACAATGGGTTTTGTTGCTACACCTTGTTATGGATGGGTCATCATTAACTTTTTATGATCAAAAAGTGCATAGGTTTTGACGGGTCAACTATTGGTAGGTGGTTACCGCGGCCCATGGATATTCGCAAATTATCTCGCTCTTTAAGTCTTCCCAACAGAGTCAGGTGAAAGAGAATAAAAAAAAATGTTCAAAACTGACTTTCTGTGAATCCGCTTTATTAATCTGGGCGAATCGACCCATTTGGTTCTGAACATGAGTTGTTGACGTACCATCTTCGTGGTCAATGTAATGATAGTTAGAATCTTCATTATCAGTTTAAAGATTAACATAAATCGTAAAATGTACACACGTTACTTGTGTGTACTACTAAAAATTATACACAACAATCTGATGTCCATGATATGGCTGTCTAGAAGAGATCGCCGTGAGCGATAAGACCGCCAATTGTTGTAGTAATCTTTTTTGTCACTCATTTTATTTAGTATTTTGTGATATGTATGGAATGAAGATAAATAAATAAAAAATAAATAAATTTTTTTTTTTCAGATATGTGATGTGGTATCCCAATTTCGCTTTCACCGAGTCCCGCTTCATGAACACTTTCTGGGAGATCATTTGTCATTTCTTACCTGCCTTCTTGTACGATATACTGTTAAGGGCACAGGGTAGGAAAGCCATGTAAGTACAAAATAATGCTAAAGTAACTGTGGTAATATTTATGAATTAGTTAAAAATATTTTTGGAATGGAATCTTCTACAAATTCATAAAAAATAATTACGTCATCATCATTATCTTCCTGAGTCATTATCCTACCTGGGGTAGGATCTCTTAATTCGCTTTTTCCATATGTCTCTGTCTTGAGAACTGTCCCCAGCTAAGAAAAAGTTAAAGGCTAATTATATAAAAATAGTAAATTAATTTCCTGTATTAATTCCCAACTAAGGGCGTATAATATGCAGCACAACAGCACTACAAAGATGGGAAAAACTTATCGCTAACTCTACAATAACCCGACTGACCTGCGTTTTTTACATTGTATTAGGCCAAAATTCCACTTTAAAGAGCGGCCCTTATCCAGCAGTAAACTACAAAAGAGTTTTAAAAATAACGATCTAATATTAAACCGAAATCAATTCAAGCAAATTTATTGATATATCACAAATTACAGTATTATTTTTATGCTTTCCTCCAGAATGATGAAACTCGCCCGTCGTTTCAAAATGGCTGCCGCCACAGGTGAATACTTTGCCAACAACCAATGGCAATTCGGCATCTCCGAGTTGACCGCTCTCCATTCTGATGCGTGTGTTGCCAGAGACTCTGCCTCGTTCCCCCATTGGCCAGCAGATTTCGACTGGGATGCGTACATCGGAGCTTATATGTTTGGAATAAGAAGGTACATTTTGAAGGACACCACCGAATCTCTGCCACTTGCCAGAAGAAAGTTAAAAAGGTGGGTTATTAATTTTGAATGTTTTTTTTGTGACCAATGAAATTCTGTTACTTTTTAAATATTACAATAATGCCAAGGTTTATTGGTTTACGATCGTTATACGTATTCAAAATTTTGTCTGAGATTTTTCTTCAATACTTTAAGATAAATTAAAAGCGCACATACAGTAACTTTAGATATCCAAAAGTTCTGACCGTTCTTTTTCCTTTCAGGTTATATTGGCTACATAAACTATTTCAAGCGGCCACAGGATATTATTTATTTAGGTTCGTTGCGGGACGTCTACGGTAAAATAGTACACATAATTAATCTATGTCGGTAATATAGTGGGAATCTGTGTCTTATAGATGTGGTAGTCATTTTTCTTTTTTGTACAGACTGTGTAATCTAAAAATGTTACTATAAGAATAATTTTTAGAATCACAAATTTTATTTTTAACGAATACTGTATATTGATCGGCACAATAAACTAATGTCAATACAAACTTTATTGAGTTTATTTTTAGTTCAGAACTTAGATTATTTCCCTCAAATGCCGAGGGATTATTTCGACCTTTAGAATTAACTACCTACAGAATTTTTTAATCGTTCCATAACTTTTGGAGGGTACAGTAAGTAAGTTATTGAAGAATCATCGTATATCCTCTGTGGAGGGTCGGATATCATTCTCTAGCGAGGCGAGATGATCATGCCTTGATTTTGTAATCTTGTATATATGCTAATCGGCGCGAAAACTTCTATATCGCG
The DNA here is from genome assembly GCA_003709505.1 of Hyphantria cunea. Lineage (NCBI taxonomy): Eukaryota > Metazoa > Arthropoda > Insecta > Lepidoptera > Erebidae > Hyphantria > Hyphantria cunea. Next base: position 328,166 of record PKRV01000297.1, read on the forward strand.
ATTGTGGATCAGTAGTCGTTCCGTAGTTCAGTACTGCATAATTCGGGTATCTTTTTTTTATGTATAAGCTGCCAAAATGACTCTGCCCTGCCTGATGGAAAGCATGAGCAGAATCCAAGAGTCGTGGTCATCAATGCGAAAAAGAACAATGCAGCATGCACTATAGCGGCCTGGTGAGATGCTTTTTCACGCCCCGCTTAAAGGGCCCGTGATCATAGTGAGTTCCAGGTTTTAAACGGTAGATCGCGCTCTAGTATGTGTTGGTTGCGCTGTATGGAGAAGTTACTACAAGTTGTTATAAACTCTTAGATATTTGAGAACGTAATGCAACTAAATTTTCATATATGTTCCTAATGCAATAAATGCATTACGAACATATTCTGTATCGCGAGGGACTTTACAAACGTACATGAAACGGGTACAAAGAATACCCAGACTGAGAACAACCATTTGTGGATCGAATAGTGTTGTTCCACATGGGGTTTGAACCTACAACATTCAGCAGAGTAGAGTGTTGTGCCGACCGCTTAAACGCTACACGTGCAGTCAAAATTAACACAAAAAGTAAATTAAATTCCATCCCTATATCCGTCAACACACTTACCAATCTTAATTTGCAGTGCAGGAGTGGCAGTATGCATATACCGTCAGGTGTCCTATCTGCTTGTTTTCTTTTCATATCATTAAAAAACGTAAAGAATTCAGTTTTTTAGGGCTTTTGAACATTAGTTTAACATGAAATGTTACAGTGGTTCACGTTTTCGCTTGGTATCTCTCGATTATATCATAAACTAAAATAAAAAGGAGAAAAACCCAACTTTTCTATATACGATGCACATAGGATTCGATAGATCCTTTACAGGTGAGACTGTTGACTCCCAACAAAACTCATAAAGGGTACATTTTCTACCATTAGAACTTTTTTTATGCTGGCCTTTATGATGAGTGTGTGTGGGACTTCCAAAGAACCTACCCATTAAAACCTCCGGCGTTCAACTCCAAATGTTTATTCTATCACATTTAAATAAAAATACAAATTTCACTAAATCACATTTAATACAAAATGTCCTTATTATACATCTAACAGTTGGATATTGTAAAATCAGTGTCTTAAAACAGAATCAATCAAGAAAAAAGTATAGCATCATCTATATAAGCGAAATATATATACTAAATTATAACGTGAATGAAAAGAATACTCTTAATATGATCATGTTAATATTGTTATTTGAAAACTCATATAATATTCGTCATTGATTTTTTATTATAGTTTTCTGTGGCCTAAGTAACTAAATTGGAACAATTATATTCTGATGACAGGCCTTCGTAAAATCCGCTCATATTGAAACCACATTAAGTTCCTACTGTCCACAATTTGATGTACAATAATAAACCACTGCGCTTACAATTAACTAAACTTAATAATACCGTAAGAATCCCTTAAAAACTACTATTATACAAGTTTTTATTTACATGAAAATCTTTAAGTTTTAACATGAAACACATAACCAATACTTGAGCAAATAAGTTAATCATACTATTTCATGTACGATCTTTTCAACAAATATGAAAACAAAAAAAACAGTTAACGTTGTCATTTGTTACGATTATTGAAAAAAATAGATCAACAATTTTTTTACCTCTTGGTCTATTTTAATTATGAGAAATTAAAAAAAAATCTGTTTATGAATAAAGTTGTCTTGTAAAGTGTCAAGCATCCATGGCTATAACTGTGGGTGGTTCATTTGTTTCAATACCAGTAGAACTTAATGGTGATGAGACGTAACCACTCAGCCAGTAGAGGATAAGGCCCCAGAATAGACAGCGGGTCACCACGTCTACCCAATACATACTGGAAACGAAAATAATAACAATATCAAAGAATCTATTATCATGTCAATTCATTTGTTGCAATTTTGATAAGTAGCTGAACCACCACGGGTCAGTATTTTCAGTATACAAGATGTGATCATATCTTTCGATTGTATGTAATGATTTAGAGCTATGTTTGGCCTACTCTAACAGTTTTTAGCTATTATATGTGTATTATGACATTTTGTGTTTATAAAAAACCTCTGATATATGAAAGAATTGTGAATTATTATCCGTATTATGATTGACATAAAATTTGGAGTGTAACCACCCCTATTCATCTTTTGGGTATCGTAAGAGCCGTCTAAGCCAGAAATCTATTCAGGTCAATAGCTGCGAAGAGAAAGAAAACTTGACATAATCCATGTAGTAACCCGTCTGACCAGCGTGGTTAAAACCTCCTTTTAAAGAGAGGCCTATGTCTGGTAGTTAAGTTTTAAACGCTACAGGTAATGATGGAGATGCAACAAAATGTTGTCATCTCGACTTTTCCTTTAATTTTTGTTATTTTTTTCTATCAATCGCTTGCAAGGCAGCTCAAAGCCTCGTGGATTCTAACGTCCTTATGAAGACGAGAAAGTAATGCTGCTTTGATCTTTACGTGCTAAGTCATGCAAAAATGATAGGTGCACTTACACTTTCATATGGCGTCTGGCTGCGGGCAAGGTATCATCAGTCTCTTTCAAGATGAACACTCGAGCTGCTCTGATGCAGTCTTCAAAGTACTTTGAAATATTCAGTCCTGGAAAGAAGAGTTATGAGTCGACATACATTTTTAGGGATAAGATCACTTTTTTGTCCGTCTTTCTATCTGTCAATACCCTTTTTGTAAGCTCGCGTCATGGAATCAAGCTGGAATTCATATCATATACTCGGGTCTACTGTCCCTTAGAGCTGTGAAAAAATCAAATTTCTAAAGCAACGCAATCGAAAGATACAGCCGTTTATGTTAAAAATTTTTAGAATCAAAACCGATCCAAACCAGAACCAAAAAGGGAAAAAATCTAATATGATACGAAGCAATGTCTTATAGCACAGATAAAGGAAAAATTGCGAAAAGCATAAATAATTAATTACATTATAAAATATACCTACAGGCTTGTACGGAACCCTCGATGCTCGAGACTGACTTGCACTTGGCTGGTTTTTTTAAGCAACTCCCATTTTACATATTCCATAACTGAACTCTTTTTCTTGTTTTAAAAAGACAACTCCCGCATTAGGAAAACACGTCATGTGTCGCGGGGGTCTTTACAAGCATACATGAAACGGGCACCCCGACTCAGAACAACTATTTATGAATCACACAAAGTGTTGTCTCTTGTGGAATTTGAAACCACAACACTTGACGCAGTAGGAAGCGGCATGGTGACCACATTTTTTTTAGTTTTCGTTTGAAACCCCCCTCGGGCCCTCGCTCCACCAGGGTTTGTAGAGGGGCGGTGTGTCGGAATCGAACCGACTAAAACCACACGGTGTGCCACTCTGCGCCTGAGACGGGAGGGATCCGGGAACCGCTTTCTTACGCCATCCGGACCTCTCCCAGCGCCTGCCCGCACTGAAGCGGGCACCGTCTGATGTTAATAACTCTCAATTTAGGCGACGTACGACACACACATATCGTCACTCCCTCGCAACTAGCCCCGCTAGACCTACCGTGTAGTAATGTGACTAATGAATTACGCTCCACCTGACGAAAGCAATTCAAAGTACGTACTTTTTTTACAACGCCCAAAACTTGGATAAAGCCGTTCGGCGTCTCTTAGAGGTCTTCTTGCATCGTATATTTTGTTAATTAAAAATAAATGATCCTAAAAGTAATCATATTTGCTGTCTCACTTACCCACACCATCAACTTTATATTCCTTTTTCTCTCTAGCATTTAGTTTCGTTCTTATCGTTTGAGTAATATCAGATTTAAAGTCCCATTGGTTGTTGGTATAATATTCAAAGACTTCGAAACCTTTGGTGATACGACGCTGAACTCTGCAGAGTCTGTAAATAAGTTAAAATATAATAATAATATTTCGGTCACACAACGCTATACAGTCCCAAGTTAACCAGAACTTGTACTATGGGTATAAAATATAAATAAATATATACTTTATTTTTGTAAATACATAATGCTATGCAAAGAAACAAACTTTGAAACAAAGTTATCGCACACGCTACCATCACTGCGCCAGTCAGTATAATTTGTAATTACTGATTCTGTTGCACAACTGCTGAACAATAATGTGGGTTAGTTTCTTTTTACATCCAGAACCCAACAACTGCAGGTACACAGAAATATCAGTTCAAGTGGTTCTTCTCGTCGACCCCAGCTAGGGTCTCGGGGTAACTTTTCCAAGTCTATAGCCTGTTTAAGTGATGTTCTACGCCACCTGTAACAGGGTGGGTCATTCGGTTAAGCCCTAAAGGGCCTCTTAGTAGCTCCAGGTATTGATGTTTCTTCAAAAACGACCTGTACTTAGCGAGGTCGAGATCCTAGGGGTGTAGACCCAAAGGAGCGCCCGTCAGCCAGCACTAGGTCGGGGGAAATATCAGTGTGTCAGTGTAAAAAAAATTCCCCGAATCCAGGAAAATTGTATTTTTAACAAATGGCGTCGGTAGATGATGAAATAAATAGAATAGTGGAATACGTGCAACTGAGTTTAGTCCCAGAATGATGATGATGCTCCTTCGAATATATAAGAAGAAAAATTTAAGAGATGAATAGATAGATAGATAACTCTTTATTTGTACACCGTATTACAGTTTTACAAGAGAGTACACAAAACGATAAATATATATTGTACAAAGGGCAGTCTTATTGCCGAAAGCAATCTCTTCCAGGCAACCTTAGGATGGATCAAAATGTATTGGAGAGACAGTAGCAGTTGACGGTGCAATAAGTTTAAAAAATTTAAAATTCTTATGAATATATATAACTGGAAACACATATACATCCCCATACATGCATATTGTGTATAGGCACCCATACATATAATACAGCATACACTAATCTTAAAAATATATACACACATACCCACACACACATACACACACAAATACATAGGTACATACACAGTTGCATACATACATACATACATAGATCTACTTATATACGTACAGATATAAAACGGCTATAATTACTCAGTTATACTACTTATTACATTAAAGATACATGTTATATCCTCAAGAATGGAACTAATATTGACCAGAGAAGTAGCCTCAAATGAGGAGCTCCAGGTAGATACTTACACAGGCTTGTATCCAAGGCAGAAGAGTAGAGTGTCAACAATGAACGCTGGAATCCAGTGGAATAAAAACACGCAGATATTGTGAAGAAGTCTGGAGTGTTTCATGGAGCCGCCTGGGTACCTTTAGACGAAAATATTTAAATTAATCATTGCCCCTTGCTTTAAAGCCTCTTTGGGCAAATTGCTAATAGCTGTTTGTTAAAATTCCATAAAGGAAGGAAAAAGCCTGGAGTTTTTTGACTTTTATTCTTATTAGGTATTTTATGGAATTAATTTATATATTATAGATGAATAGTGATAGTTAGACAATTGAAATTTACAGAGATGATGTATTTCTGTTGCCGCTATAACAACAAATACTAAAAAACAGAATTAAATAAATATTTAAGAAGGCTCCCATACAACAAACGTAATTTTTTTGCTCGATATTGATAACGCAAATTATTCGAATGGTGTATCGGTCTAGTTGTTAGTGATTCTAAAACTGAATATAACAAAAGTCCTAGGGTCGATATACACCCAGGACAATTACTTCTATGATGAGCAAGATCATGCCTGAGTATCTATAACTAGTTGAGCCCCGCGGTATTACCCGTTGTACAACAATAACCGCGGCTACCGCAAACTAAAAAATTATGTGGTGTCGTGGGACACCAGGTAGGAACGAAGTTCAATTAACATGGCTACTCATGAATAAAATGTATCTATAATGTGAGTATTCGCCACGTGCTTGTCCATGAATTTATGAGTATATAATATGCATTGGCGGGGAGGAGTGGTAATAGAAAGAGAATGGATGAGAGAACGAAAAGAAAGAGGGAGAAAGATAATACCTATACACTACTCGCTTGTGTATGCGACTGTCGCGCCTGCGCACGTCTCATTTAACGGTTTTATTCCACGCACTTTTTTCCACGGATCTTTTCTTACGGTTTTACTATCATATTTTTTTCGTTCCAAAAAACAATCCTATGTAAATAGTATCTAATGTCTCCGTCCGTCTCCTCTGTCTGTACTGCTATCTATCAAGTTTGACTCTTGATAGATAGTAGTGCATGTCTTCCGGCTGAGATCATAATGAAGATGACGATGAAAAATTGAAAGAAAAATGTAAAGTGGTTTCCGGTATTTTCAACTCTTTAAATGAATTTATGAAAATAAGGGACAAATTGGTGATGTTGCCTGACCCAGAAGTATACTGACCAGGCTACTCCATTTAGGGGAACTTTATTCAAGATAATCTCTCGGCCAGTTTCTATCATCTCAGCCCACGTGATCTTGATCTCTGCTGATGATGTGAAGTTTATTATGTTTGAAGATGTTTCTCTGCAAGCATACAAGATTATTTTTAAAAGTTGGATACATGCTGGATTATTATGAAATTTTGGCTTATTTTTTGTCTGCGGACTTCATCGGTTTAGTGGTTAGTGTATGTGACGGTTGATCTAGAGGTCTCGGGTTCGATTCCTGGGTTGGTGCAAGTATTATTGGGGTTTTCGTTGAAGTCCCGGTTATCACAAACAACTTTAGCAACCGTTATTGGGAAGTCAGTGCCTTCAAATATACTGTCAACTAGCTTTACATTCGAATTTAGTTCATCCTCAGGATTTTGGTGGTCTGATGCCAGTCGCTCCGAGGAAAAACTGGTATTAAGATAAAACCGGTTGAACTAGTAGCCGACCACAAATAATCTTGGGAATATTCAAAGCTAGGAAAATGGTTAATTTTTTGCTTATCTAGTCGTATTCTTTATATAAAAATTAGCATTAGGGACTAAATTTGGTTGGTTAGCAAGAGAGTGAAGAGGACAAAAAAATAAAACAAAAGTAATAATGATAGCTTTTACCCATTAACTAGGTAGTTCCAGGCAACTATCATGATGCCATTGATGAAGACGTCCACGGGAAGGTAGTCAGCGTAACTGTTGCTCTTGCAGTACATGGATCTGATGACCCCTTTCCCAGCTCCTGTAAAGCACATAAAAAAGATGATAAGCAACTTTACACAGAGAATTACAAGAGTAAAGAAGAAAGGTCTTATAATCAGAAACAGCAGTAGCGTGGCATAACATTTTCTTTACCATGCCATACTTGAATCCGATAACAAATCAAATATCCTACTTCTGGAGGCTCTAGAATCTGATTCTAGCGCTACCTATTGATCCACTCAAAATCAGTATAAATACATCTATACAAATAAATTATATTGAAGAATCTGTTTGTAATTTCAAATTAACAGCTTTTCAAAAACTAGAACAATCAAACCAAACATCAATTTTTAAGTTCTTTTCTTTCTATCTGTCCGTTTGTATGTCTATATATTTATGTTCTCTGGTATAGCTGGATTTTGACGGAACTACTCTTTTAAGACTAGCTGTGCCCTGCATCATAACCCACATGGTTGTTGTTGTAAAAGTACCACCTCGTGGGTCAGCTAGTTTTACAAATAAAGATGAACCAAGTTACAGGAACTCAGTATCAGTGACACCTAATGATTCAAAATATAGAAATAACCCAACATCGTTTCATTAAATTAACAGTATTCATTTGGAAGAAGTTTTTTATACTTTTTTAAAAATGAGTATCACATTGTATCAACCGCATTCCACTAGTGTTGTTAGTTTTGTGGCTATGACCATTCGTACTCGTCGTACTTAAGTCTAATTATGCCTAAAATTGGTATGATTCATCGGCATGTTTCAATTTTAAATGGAAATTTTTTCATCTAACATATTCTTTGTGAAATCATAAGTGCCTTAATGACTGAATGTATTCTTATTTCTATTACAGTTTTTTAAACCACAATACTTATTTGACCTCATTACATTAAACTAAAGTTCACAATACTACTCTACGGTACACTGCATTAAAATATAAAATCAATAAAATAAAAAAGCCTTCTATTTCTTCCACACATTAGATTTAACACGATATTTAATTATTAAACTTTGATAGAACCCTTTCTCAGGTCAATGTCTCCTCCAAGGATGTCCATTTGCTTTCGTCTTGCGCCTTATATTCAAGCAGCATTTTAAATGTCGTATTTTTTAACATTAAAATATACTTTATTGATATGTTAAGAGAAATACATACCAATAAGAAGACCCGTCGGTCCGTTAATGTTGTCGGTCCATCCTGGAACGGGTTCTTGCCAAATTGGGATCACTGCAATTGAGTTGCAAAGCATTAATATGATAAATTTTAAAATAAATCATACACTAGTACTGAATATTTTGATGATAGCAAAATTATTGTCCATATACACAAGGCGAAACGGTATTGTCGCTACCAAATCAATAAAAACTAATAAAAGCACAGGTTATTTTGGCGAAGCCAACCGGGATATCTTCAAGCTTCTGGAACTTTATAATTATTCAGTAGGAACTGTTACTTTTGAATATGTCAAATGCAAATAAAAAATCATATACATTGTAGTTTTACTCACGATTTCCGACCAATGCAAACTGCGTGAGTACTATTGTAATAAAAAAATTTATATATACATCTTAGTCGAGAGAACTCCTTCACTGGACACAGGCCTTACCCATGGGCTTCTGACAAAAACCGGTCCTGAGCTATCCACAGCCAACGGTTACCCGCAACCCTTACCAGGTCGTTGTTTACACACGTAGGGTAGGTAGCGGTAGGGTGTAGAGAGCCTCTGGGAGTAGTCCAGATGGCGTAAGAAAGCGGTTCCCGGATCCCTCCCATCTCAGGCGCAAAGTGGCACACCGTGTGGTTTTAGTCGGTTCGATTCCGACACACCGCCCCGCCGTAAACCCCGGTGGGGGGAAGGCCCGAGAGGGTTTCCACGTGTTAAAAAAAAAGTGTGTAGGGAGCCTACCGATGCCCCGTCTTCCACTACGTGGTCACCACTTCAGAACGTTTTGGCCAGAATCATATTGTCGACAAACAAGCAAATTAGTTAGCCTGTGGTGTGTATGTTTGTCAGTAATATGGTTATTACGATACAGGCTCTGCAAAGTTTGGGTTCAGGTATTTAGGATGTGTCAAGTTGTAACAAAAAAAATCTTACCAATAGAAGGACGGAGTACCATAGCAGGAATGTACTCCATGGCTTCTACAACCAAAGCTTCCCCTAAGGCCTTGGTGAATGCGTATGAATTGGGTAGTTTATCCAGTAATCTGGAAAAAAAAAACAAATAAATTAGATTGTGAGAGAAACTTTTTCTGATGCATGTGTATAGTTTTAGTTACAACGCATGACTGACACATGAAATAAATTTAGTGGCTAACAGTAGGGCACTATTGTTAATGATTTTTTTAACTTACAATATTTGTATGTATGTGTGTTCGGCACGAATCTTGGAAGCTAAATTGAAACTGGGCTAAAATTCTGTATACATATATATCTTTAACAACAATGCCCTGTAATATGGTACCAAGGAGCTGTTCTATTCATGGTAAACGATCACAGGAACTTCCTAACTAAACAAGATAAACCCATCGAGTTTGGACTCATTTATTTTGTCTTGGCGAGTACTTTGGTGCTTTAGCTCATTTTGAAATTTTATTTTTAAATTTTGCCTCTATTTTTAAGCTTCAATTGTCTATATCTGATGACCTGCCTCGGTGGCGCAGCAGTAGCGTATGCGACTGCTGTTCTTGAGGTCTCGGGTTCGATTTCCGGTTCGGATCAAATGTTTGTATGATCTACAAATGTATGTTTCGTAGTTTGGGAGTTTTCTATGTATGTATTTACAAAAAAAAGTACATTTATGTATTTATAGCATTCGTCTAGTACCCATAATATAAGCTCAGCTCAGTTTGGGACTAGATGGCGTTGTATGTTAGATGTCCGAAATATTTATTTTATCATTATTATTATTTATTATGTCTACTCATATTAAAGGAAGTTTCGGTACTAAATATCTAGGTATTGAATAAACAAATTCAAAAGTATACTTAGGCGTTAAGGAGCTAACGGTTTCTGCATCCATCCACTCCATTGCCTGAATGATGTAGTGGGGATCGGCTGGTGGGGGGTACGCCTTCTCTTCTAGAAGCTTCTCTTGAAGGTGGCAGTACGCCGTCGATATGTGAATGAACAACTGAAACATATATTTAATGAGTTACTAGCTTTCGCTCACGGCTTTATTGAAGTTTCATTTATTAGGGTTCCGTGGCTCAGAAGAACAAATCAAAACCTTAGTAACCTGTCTTTTAAGATCTGTTATCTCAGGAGCATTACATCTTCATGCACAAGTTTTTGAAATAGAATTTGATTAACTTGTTTATGTCATCATCATCATCAACAACACTGGCAAAATACTGGCAAAACTACGTTGTGGCTACGTAATCTTGCCGTTGGATATTTTTAAGCCGCCCAAAGGCTTGCAACAAAGCTTCACGACTGTTATCGTGTGATAACAACCGGGACCGACAGCTTAACGTGACTTCCGAATCACGGAGACGCTCATGGTAACATGCCACCAGCGGTCACCCATCCAGGTACCGACCGGTGATTGTTTCTAATCACCGAGTGCAACTGGGATACGAGCGCCTATCTACTGCATTTATGTATACCCATACATTTGCACGGAACCGGAGTTTGTTTAGAACAAATATGTACAAAATAAGATTATTAGTTAAGTTTAAATTATATATCTGGGCGACAAGGCTGCCAATTTTACTTACCTTGGAATGCATCTGGTGTACAATAAAGTAATATGCTATTATTATATCAAACAAACTTATTTTAGCGTTGTACAAAAGTTATTTTCCTGGTACAACAACGGTAAATTAGACATTGAATTATAACCTCTTATTTATCAACGCAGGGTTTTGGGACAATATGGTAGCTATTATTTTAATGTTGTGAGCACCCACTACGAAAGGATGTTTGGCAATATCACTCTCAAGGAAATATAATTAGGAATGAAAGTGAAATAAATTACCTTTAATTGTTTGCACTCTTTGGCCAGTTCCACCATGAGCTTGGTGCCTCGTACGTTCAGAAGAACAGCTTTTTTCAGCTCTTCGTCGAACCTTAAAAGTTGATTAAGTTTTTTTAAAAGTGGGGTACAAGAAAAATCTTGAAAGTAGCAGAAGTTCTTTTCGATCGGGAATTACTTTTATATTAGTTATTAGAAAAACAACACCTTACTCACTAAGAAATGCTGCACCAAAATACAATAACAAACAAGTAATGAATCATTAAAAAAATAAAACCCGATTGCGTTAATATCATATATAAATCATGTAAGTTATGTATATGTTCGTAATCACCGTTAAACATTCTTTATTTTGATACCACAATCGATGTATTATAAAATCATTTGTTTTTGATATTGTTTTTTGACTCCAAAATTGTTAATTTTGCTTTTTTTTAAATTTTGATGTACCCAGTGTCACTCTCATGACTAAGACGAATCTATTGACATCACTCACATGAAAATGCGACAAGCCATTTAGGCTCTAGGGCGTGCCAGAGAAATATACATACAAACTTATACTCGAAAAACATAACCCTTTTTCTTCCGCAGTCAGGTAATTATGCACTTTAACATAATAAAAAATACCCCACCTTAACAAATATATTATAATATAAATGAATATATTGGAAAAAAATATTAATGCAAAGTAGTTATTTTTAAGCATATAATGTTATTGTTCGATGTAGAATATTACTAATGACACTTTAATTTAGCCATGATAAAATTGTTCATTACTCAATTTTTTTATTGTAATAATATTTTAGTTATTAATTCATTTCTTTGGTATTATTCTAACATAATCCCTAAACAATTATTTAAATTTGAAAAGCCTTTGGAAAAATACTATGTTGTACCGTGGGAGAGCCACGCTTCGGCACGAATGGGCCGGCTCGGCCAGAGTGGTATCACGGCCCAACAGAAAACAAAGCCCTTGCGTTGTGCTTCACTGAGTAAGTGAGGATACCGGCGGCCAATACCCCAATTCCTCTCCCATCGCCCAAAGGTCGGCAATGCACTTGTGACGCCTCTGGTGTTGCTGGTGTCCATGTGTGGCGGTAATGGCTTACCATCAGTCGATACGCTTGCTCGTTTGCCACTACATCATTAAAAAAATAATGTTGAGTGAAACTGTATTACTACATCTCAAAATGTACATTTGCTTTTCACTGGGTGAGGCTATCGAAACCTCAAACCCCCTCCGTTTTCCTTAAGCCTAGGGTAAGGGGAGGGGCACAAACACTCTTCTGACTCTTGGTGTATGATGAGCGTGGTAATGTTGAGTTGTGTGATACTAGTAGAGTTTTAAATAAAACCACTCCGCACTGTTCTATGGGTAAATAAGACTCCATGGTTTAATTGGCAGTTGCCGTTAATGAAACACCAGTCTTATTCTGTCATAAAATACTTGTGCTGTACCTCGCAACAAGAAAACATACTACAGTGCCATCTACCGGGTATACGCTTAGCGACGGAGTAACGTATTATACGAAGAAACTACATATCCTGCATCGCGATATAGAAGTTTTCGTGCCGTGTGACTGGTATAGTAACCTTGCCTGGTCGTAGAAACCTCCCTCTGTGTTGGAGTGACATGATAACTGTTCCTCCACACAGATCCTGAACTATCTGCTTTGTAAAAAGGTATTCCCTTACCTGATGGTGGCAGCGGCGTGAATAATAATATGTATTTTTTCAACAATCATTTGTCTATCGGCGGGGCTCATGGCCAGGTCTGGCTCTGCTACGTCTCCTGACACGATGGCCACCTTCTCCAGGAGAGGATCTACACCTCCTCTCATTGTCCTGACTTTTTCGAACAGCTGCAATGGAAAAACATAACTATTAGTGGTGATTTTTGTAAGTTGAGTGGTTAGTTATTTTGCCTGTTAAAATAGAGGTGGTTGATTCGTTTATCATTTACGATGAATATAAAGTAACTTGATGACAGAGTTTTAACTGGTTTTTTATTCAAATCGATTTATAGACTCCTAAACCCCTGCTTAATACATATCATGGTTATGCACAGTTAGCGGTGGCAAGGTTAGAACCGCCCCGGTCGAGCCGGCCCGTTCGTGCTGATATCAGCATGGCTCTACCTTGAATAATAATTTTCTATATTATGTATGTATTTTTTCTATAAGTGGTCTAGTTAACAAAGTAAAGACTCTATCTAGTTTGATATGAGATTTAGACAGCTGTGTTTCACTGTACTTTGGGTAGATCAGATACATGGTCACTTAAGTTTGCTAGAGACCCTAGAAATAACTTGCGGCTAAACTCCCAAATTAAGATTTAAATCAAAATGTAGGAGGCATTGCTAACACTCACATTATATATATATATACATATCAGTTTTATAATTTTAGAAGATGAAATGATGAAAACGACCTCCTAAATTATAATTATTTAAAATTATAAAACTGACAGTTTAATTTTCCAAAACAAACTGTAACAAAACTGTAACAACAACAAACAACAAACTGTAACTGTAACAAAATATATATAACTAAAAATATTTTTTTTAACACACAACGCCATCTTATCCCAAACTAAGCAGAGCTTGTATTATGGGTACCAGACAACTGATATAAATACATATATATAATACAATAAAAACACCCAAACTCCGAAACAAACATTTGTAGATCATACAAACATTTGATCCGACCCGGGAATCGAACCCGAGACCTCAAGAACAGCAATCGCATATGCCACCGCTGCGCCACCGAGGCAGTCAGACAAACCAGAGCCAGAAGAAACATTTGATCCGACCCGGGAATCGAACCCGAGACCTCAAGTACAACAGGTGCATATGCTACCACTGAGCCATCGCGGCAGTTAAAGTTAGTCAAGTAAGTATTGTTAAAACCAAGTATTATACAATAGTGAAAGGTTGACTCGGTGTCAATAACCCGACTTGATCAGTTGGTTGAGCGTCTACAACCGGACCTTCGAAACTATTTCGAATTGACCTTCATGAATAAAATATGAACTGGAATAATTTTGACATTGACATTAACACCTTCCGACATTTTGGTGGCAATCATTAATTATGAATATTTATGTATTTCATTTTGGGTTTATTTGGGATTCCGAAATTTGAACTAGTTACCGAGGGCACTGTGGTGACTTCCACAAACAGCACAACGGAAATATTCTACAGCACTATCTACCGCAGATACACTGAACCACGGAGTAATCTCCTAAACGAAAATACTTCCAATCTTGCATCGCGCAATAGAAGTTCTCGTGCCGAATAGCGTGTATACAACTGCCCAACATCAACCGTAGCGCCGAGGTCTCGTCTGACCAGACATGATCACCTCAACTAATCGGAGAATTCTCCCTTTGTGGTATAGGAACATGTGACACTACCTAACTTCCCAATAAATATTGGCACAAATGTTTAAATAGGACTGGCACTAAAAAGTGAGACTTACTTAGGAAATTGAAGCGATTTTTATTCCTATTCAGGGCAAAAACTATACATGAATAGTTAACTAGAAATTCAATAAATCACCTTCTAGATATGTACCTCTTTACAGAATATCTGAATGAATGATACAATTAAGGTAGGCTACGCCCCCCGGGCCGGGGCTTATTAATTTATCTATTTATACCTCATTCAATAAAATCGATCCTTTAGTTTAGTCGCTACCGCAAATATACCTTAATAGTTAGACTGCCAACATCATTTTTAGTTTCAACGTAGTCGGGTAGCAATAAAGCCTTTGGGAGAAGTTTAGGAGCCTTTGGGCTAATACAAACACACTTTTATTTTGTCCTATTGTGTACATAACTCTAAAATGAGTGCTACTATGAAGGTCAATATCAATTATAATCGTAATTTGCCCTCATTTCATTCAAATCTACAATTTAAGTATACCTCGTGATTACATTTATGATTACAATAGATTACGATAATCATTTAGATTAGTTTCATAAAATTATTTCGGTAATTAAGAATGTAAGAAGTAGTAATATTTGCGTAAAACTTGAAATAACAAGATAATTTTTTTGATAACACGATTATTGCAATTAAAAATAGGTTTTTAATGATTTTATCTGCAATTCGTTTGCATAATTAGAATTTGTTGATTCATACACCCAACTCCGTGGTTCAGAGAGCACCTAAAGGTTTAATTGTTTGGTTGCCATATGTATAACTTTGGCAATGGTTACGAATAGTTGGAATATTTCAAGTAGTAGGTGATGAAAATGTTCTCCTAGCCATCTAAGCAGGAGATATAGCAGTGCACAAGTATGTGCGCAAACACAGGGGCACTCTCTGTTCCCTCATTATCATAAATCGATGGGACGGTATCCTCATTCACCCGGTGAAACACAGCGCAGGCGCAGTTTCTCACCAGTTTTCTGTAAGGCTGTGGTTTCACTCCGATCGAGCCGGCTCAATTAATATCGAAGCTTGGCTCTCTCACGGTTAACGATTGTTCCGAGTGTTATGTATGTATTTAGAAACATATTCCTACTAGCTTTTCTAAGGAAAATTTTGGCTTAGTCATGAAAGCGTTATGAGGAGACAGAGTTACATTTGAATTTATAATATTATTAGTAGATAAAGAAAGAGAAGAGAGAAGGAAATATGTTTATTAGCTGACTGGTTAACAAATTACAGGCTTTGTTAATTAGGTAACAGCCGGTCGTGTATGATATGTGTGAAGTTATCATAGTTTCATTATAAACTATCTGAGTTCCACCGTGTCACCCGCGGCTATCGTTGTACGTTAACTACCACGGGTAAAGCCGCGGGGCAAAGCTAGTATGAAAAAGTAGCTTAAGTTACACCCTATTACATCAGCTATCGGCCAGTGAAAGTCCCGTCAGAATCGGTTCAACCGTTCTAGAGATATACAGACCAAAATCATAAAAAAAACGTTATTTTGGTTTATGTGCCGTGTATACATACACTAGCATTTAGTAAAAAACGGTTATTATAATATATCAAAGAGATAGTAGATGGATAGAGTATGAATAACGCTTACAAAATACATGTACTATTTGTAAGCATCGTATACGTGTTTTGTAAGCGTCGATACTCAGCCTACCGATTTACAACGAGCGGTGGAGCGTGAAGTGGGATCTTTCGACACCATTTTATAATAGATCAACGTTGCATTATAGGACCGTGACTTATATTTAAGCAACAGTCACCAAAGCTAGATGAACGACAGTTACGTGAAACTCTAAAAGATGTTCTAGAAAGGCACGATCAGTTTTGGGCCATGAATGAGGTACAGACAGATGAAGATTTATAGGAAACTATGACAACAAAATACTAAATTGACACATCTCACGTACGATTGTCTGATCCCAAACTAGGTAGGACCCTTGCTGTAGTGACGAGACTGCTAATAAACATATTTTTCAATCTACGAGCCTGCTTAAGTAACCACTTTTCGGCATGAAATGGTGGCTCGACCGGAGTGATACCACGATCTCACAGAAAAACGTTGCAAAATATCGCTTGCGCTGTTTCGCTGTAAGTCAGGATACCGGAGGCCTATACTCCGACCCCTCCTCAACCCCCAAAGGCTGGCAATGTACTTGTGTCGCCTTTGGTGTTGCGGGTGTCCATCGCGGTAATCGATTACCATCGGGCGATACGTATGCACGCTTGCCCCCTATTACTTAAAAAGAAAAGCTTATCCTGATGGAATGTATAAGCAGAATCCAAGAGTAGTGGTCACCATACTCATTGCGAATGCAGACAATGCAACAATGCAGCATGGTGACACACACTTGGCGGCCTATTGAGATGCTTCATTATCATTACGTATACGTTTCTAAATACATACTGAAATAATAAATTCGAAAGTAACTATGTCTGTCTGTCTGTTACCGTTATCTTTTTGAGGAGAGATATAGGCTACTCTTTAGCACGAAAACCAACAAATACACAGGAGGAGATGCGGGTTGCGAGTTTGTGGCGACTTTCACATACAATGCAACAACAGAAATACGATACAGCGCCATCTACCGAAGATACGTCGAATTACGGAGTAACGAAGGAAAATAAGAAATAGCCAATCCTAAGCCGCGCAATAGAAGTTCTCGCGCCGATTAGCATATATACAACATTCCAACGTCAACCGTTGCCTCTCGCCAGCCATGATCACCTCGCCTGGTCAGAGGATCCTCCCTTTGTGTTGGAGGAATATGTGACCCGTTCCTCCACAGTGGTGTAGGAGTTTAGTCGCCACAAGTCTATTGGTGATATCATATAAAATAAATAAATATTTCAGACATCTAACACACAACGCTATCTAGTCCCAAACAAGGCAGAGCTTGTATTATGGGTACTCCACAATTGATACAAATAAATATACTTTTTTGTAAATACACACATATTATACGTAAAAAAATAACTCCGAAAAGTTTGGTCCGACCGGGGAATAAAACCCGAGACCACGTGAACAACAGACGCGTTCGCTATCATTGTGACAACAAGGCAGTTAAACACAACCACAAAGTTTTAACCACATAAATAACCTTGAAACCATACGAAAGCCAAATAAAAGCATTTTCCTCACAACTACACACACAAACGGGTACATACTACAGTCACGTAATGTGATTATCATGAATATCAGCGGTACGAAACTTCACAGAAATGTTGACAAAACATGTGTATTACGCTGAGATTTCGACACAAAGACCTTGCTGTAATAACCTAGTTGTCATAGAGCAGATATCAAGAAAAGAATTGTTCGTCTCTCTTTAAACCACTGGACCGTGTTTCGACGATATCTATACAAATAATTAAAATTGAAACGTTTCTTATATAGCGTAGATCGATTGGTATCTAACATTTTGGTAAATGCATCGCTTCCCACTCAGTTCCGAAACGCAGGCGAGCGGTCCCCGCAATGTTAAAATATGTTAAGTATGGGGCAATACTATGTGTGTTTATTTTATTTTTTTTAAAGACAACTCCCGCATTAGGAATATACATTCCTGTGTCGCGGGGATCTTTACAAACATACATGAAACGGACACAAAGTACACCCAGACTTAGAACAACAATTTATGGATCACACAAAGTGTTGTCCCATGTAGGATTTGAACCCACAACACTTGGCGTAGTAGGAAGCGGTGTGGCGACAACTGAAACCAATAGGCCAACCGTATAGTCATTTCAAAAAAAAGTCAAGTCAAATTGTTTTTTGTGTGTGTAATTATTGTTTTTTGTTATTGTATAAATTATGGCACGAATATGTAAAATATCTTTACGCACGGCGTCACCTGGGCCCAATTGAAAACCAGTGTCATTTTTGGCATTTTGCAAAACTATTGTAAGTTACCTTTTGTATTACTTTTCGTTGCCAAAATAAATATTTTTCTTTCTTTTTCTTTCTTGTTCGTAACATTAAAATAACCGTTTTTTACTTAATGCATTTGTACATATACATGGCACATATACCAAAATAACTTACTTATCGGCGTCGATTGCCTATGTAGCGCAGCATGCGACTGCTGTGATTGAGGTCTCGGGTCCGATTCCCGGGTCGGATCAAATGTTGTATGATCTGCTATATTTAGTTTAAGTTGAAGCGAAAACTTCTTTAGCGGTGTCATGCACTTTTTTGTGATGGGTAAAAGGTGTTGAACACACGTCAGGACACGTGACCTGATCGAAAATTCGTCAAACGGAGGGGGAGTAGACCATAATTGTCAGGTTTGTGTACGATAGCCCAATAAATGAATATTGTATTTTACCACATAAATGATAGTACTTTTATACTGATAATTAAAGCAATTCGTGCAAAATTATTTCCTAACAATTCCAAAATGTCAAAAAGCACAACGTTAATATTGAAGTTTTTACTTCTGCCGGCACTCCCGTATAACCCATTTTTTTTAATAAATAAATAAATAAATAAATATGTTCAGACATTTTAACACACAACGTCATCTAGTCCCAAACTAAGCAGAGCTTGTACTATGGGTACTAGACAACTGATATTAATACTTATATACTTTTTTTTTGTAAATACATACATATTATACATAGAAAACACCCAAACTCCGAAACAAACATTTGCAGATCATACAAACATTTGGTCCGACTCAGGAATCGAACCCGAGACCTCTTGCACAGCAGTCGCATTCGCTACCACTACGCCACAGAGGCAGTCAAATGTGTTTGACTGGAAGATAGAATAGTTAACATTATGCTTAGACAAATAGAACTTTTATACTGATAATTAAAATGCAAAATTATTCCCTAACTATTCCAAAATTGCAAAAATGCGCAACGTTGATATTCAAATTTTCATTTCTGCCGGCACTCCCGTGTAATACGTTTTTTCTTTGTATACCTACGTCTAACCCGGCCATTTCAACAACGGCAGAGACTGTGTCCCTTCTAAATTTTTAAGACAATTTCAAAAATTGTGATAGAAGAAGTGGCAAAGATCCGCAACACACTTATGTCTTGCCATTAATAGGTCTCCACGTCGACATTACTTACTAAGTATCAGTTGGCCCGTTTGTTCGCGCTTGCGCTGTGTGTCCCCGAGTGAATGAGGATAAAAGAGGCGCATACACCAACTCCTCCCCGCCCAACCAGGTGTTGCAGGTGTCCATGGGCGGCGGTAATCGCTTACCATCAGGTGATAGGTCTGCTCGTTTGTCGTAAAAGCGCGACAGACAGTAGGATGGGGGGATGGTGATGGGATAGGCAGTAAGGATTACTAATACTTACAGGTCCATTAAATATTTCCTCAAGTCTCTGCCTTGGGTTCTTTCCTCTCTTTGATCTGACCAGCAGATATATTTGATTCACACCTGGACTTTTTCTGTAAAAAATAAAACACTAGTAATACCACACAATTTCATTATCCATAAGCAACCGAACCCATTCCAGAATTACGGGCAGTCCCTCTCTCAGAATTATGGGAGCTCCATAGCGTCTTCTCTATTAGGTACCTCGTCTATATGTTTGCCCTTTTTAGGGGGTTTGAATGCCCTTGTGACGCCTCTGGTGTTGCGATCCATGGCAGCGGTAATCGCTTCCCATCGGGCGAACCTTTTGCTCATTTGCCCCTTTGACTATCTTTACAATTAAATAAAATTGGAGTATTTGTTTGTTATATAAAAATAACCGTTTTTTACAAAATGCATATGTATGTATACACGGTACTTATACCAAAATAACATTTTATCTGTCTGTCGGTCTGTCAGTTTGTTCCGTCTATTCTCTGGAACGGCTGGACCGATTTTAACGAAACTTTCACCGATGATATTCGCCCCGCGGCTTCACCCGCGGTTGATGTCATACCGCAGGTAATACCGCGGGGCTCAGCTAGTAAAAATATAATCTATCACTTACCTCAGCAGTTTCTCAAGGAGGACCTTCCCCATGAAGCCAGTCCCTCCTGTGATGAGGACATTTAAACCTGTGAAGGTCTCACCGATGCGATCCGGCAATGACTCCATGTCTGCTGTGATTGTGTCTCCTGACATCATGCTGCTGACACGAGAAAAAGAAATAGTAAAACGGGTGTATCATGGGGATCAAATTTTGTAACTCTTTAGTTACAAAATTTGAATTTAAAATTGATCTATATGTGTCTTATCTATATGTAATCTATACAAATAAATAAAATTGATGTGTCTGTTTGTAATTTCAAATTAAAAGATTTCTACTAAATATGTATGAAAGTATATACGATATTCAGGTCAAAAAGTAATTTTAATTTTTTTTTGTCTCTCTGTATGTCTGTTTCTTCCGGGTAAACTCTTGAACGGCTGAATCTATTTTGACGTAACTTTCACTGGCAAAAAGCTGATGATATGTGTACGCACAGTCCTCGCAACAAAATACTGTGTGACGCGCGTAGTCAAGATGGCGGCAAAGCAACATATTATATTAGCACAAACTTATAATATTCTCTAATGCACATCAAGTAGAACGGTTAGGATATGAATGTCCCCGCATTACTCAAACCCACGGCATTTTATATCTTATGAAATGTCCAATCATATTCAATACTAAATACCCAAACTCAGCACATAATATTAAACATTGTTAAGCACAATTATTTTTATGATTATTAACATTTAATAATTATTTGATAAAACAGCATTGTGTAACACTATAGATTTATTATGCCGGAAGTACTATTGTATAAAAAGAGTACAGGCGTTAATAATATTTGTAAGTAACGCCGGAAGCTGACAAGCGGAAACCGCCAAGATGTTAATATTATTTAATATGAATCCACTATTTACTTGATTATTAAAGTATAATATATTTTATACGAGGTTGGAATCGTTACTTATAACAATTGCTTACTTGTGAAAAATAAATTTGTTAGAAAAAAACATAAAAAGGCTAAAGTGTGGTGAAAACTAGGCATACAGAGCGTATCCTTATTCATTCGTGGTAAAAGAGAAGACTAAAGAAGCAAAATATCCTGTCTTTAAACATACCTATCTTCAACTGTGGACCGCTAAAGGCAAGACACGACACATACAATCATTTATAGGTTAGATTTTTACATAGTAGTGCACTGATCTAAATATTTATTTATTCACTAGCGAACTTTCAAAGGTAGCCTAAAAAATAGCCTAAATTACTCCTTATACTATCAGTTACCTATCAGTAATAGTCCCGTCAAAATTGGTAAAACCGTTCCTGGAATTAGCCGCAACAAACAGATAGATAGGCGGCCAGATAAAATAATTTTGTGAAAGCCCCGTCAAAATCGGTAAAGCTGTTCCAGAGATTAGTCTCAACAAACAGGCAGAGGGAGGGAAAGAAAATTAAATTTTTATGTATGTCATATATACTTTCGTTTGCATTTAGTGAAAAGCTGTTAATTTCAAATTGCAAATAGACACTTCAATTTCAATTATTTGTATGGAATAGTGGCTGAGCTCCGCGGTGTTACCCGTGGTACAATAACCGCGGATAACGCCGCAGCGCTAAGTAAAAAAAACCTATTGTATGTACGTCTCCTAGTTCTAAGCTACCTCCACACCAATTTCCACTCAAATCGGTTCAGCCATCCTTGATTTATAAATTGTGTAACTAACACGACTTCCTTTTATTTCAATAGATTTATCAACCATGTATTCCTTCCTATAAGATGTCTACACCACCCGAAGGTTGACTGGAAGAGAATGCCTTGGGTATTAAGTCCGTCAATACACGTAGTGCACAAAGTATCAAATAAATAAATAAAATCAAATGTTGTAAAATACTTTCATGAAGATTAAGCTATAGTACAGTATAATTAAATGAATTTGTCATGTTTATTACACATTTACTACCGTCATATAGGACATGGACGTGATAGGTATTATGAAGTAAACTTTACTTGAATGTAAAAATATACGCATGAACATCGAGAAAGTCAGGCGTCCTTGTAACACTGCTCATATAACCGGTTTCTTAGCTATTAGGTAAGATTTAAATAGGTCAGGTAAAATCGAAGTACTAAAGTATATCTGTACATGACTTGGTGTTGCTGGTTTCGATAGTGTAAATGTACTTATTTTGTGTTTATAGCCGTAAGCACACATTCTAAATTTTATGAAAATCATTGGAGTCATTTCCGAGATTCGAATTATTTATACAAGAATTGCTAGTTGAAAGGTATGAAATTAGACTTAAATAAATAATACTGTAGCTCTTGTGGTTTAGTAAGTATCTTTATATTTCATGAATTATTGTTTCATAAATATACATAATACAAGAACCTGGATTAATTCCGTTTATAAAATATTATGAATCATTTTTTGTAATTGATTTTACTAAATTAAAGTGATGGTTGGATTATTAAACATCATCTTTCTAGCCTTTATTATTCCCAAGATTATTTGGGGTCGGCTACTAGTTCAACCGGTTTTACCTTAAGGTATGACATTAATGTCATAGTTTTTCCACGGAGCGACTGGCATCCGACCTCCGCAACCCTGAGGGTGAACTGAACTCGAAAGTTAAACTAGTTGTCAGTATATTTAAGGGCACTGACTTCCCATTAACGAGTACCATTGATGTTCTTGACAACCGGGACCGACGGCTTAACGTGCTCTCCGAGGCACGAGTGGGAAACACCGCCGTCTTCTATACCCCGGGCTGTTGTTAAGAAGTTCTTGTAAGAATAACCCAATAACATTTTTAGCAAGAATCGGGACCTCTTGATTTTTTTTATGGAATTGGCTGCGAATGAGACTACGTATCGCCTGACGGTGAACGATTATCGTCGCCCATGGACACCAGCAACACCAGAGGCGTCATAAGCGTGTGGCCGGCCTTTTGGGGATGGCGGGGTTGGGTATGAGTCCCCGGTATCCTCTATCACGCAAGCGCTGTTTCACACCGGTTTTCTGTGAGGCCGTAGCATAACTCGGGTCGAGCCGGCCCATTCGTGAGAAGCGTGGCTCTCCCACGGTAAAATACTTTTTATTTATTTATATATCTTTATTGTATACATGCAAAATTACAACGTTAAAACAGAGGATGAGTCACAAATATACAAATAATACAATAGGCGATCTTATCGCTTACGGCGATCTTTTCCAGACAACCAGAACACGTATTTTCGGTATCCAAAAACTTCGCGATCTACTATCTACGCGAATGGTTAAAAATATTATTTAAACAATCATGCACCGAAATAGCACCTATTATACGCCATATTATACGCTAATAGATTGTTAATAGATTGGTTCTGGCAATAAGACCGCCGTATGTACATTATATATTGGGCCTTGTATATACTGTCTCGTAAATCTGTAATACGGTGTACGAATAAAGTTCTATCTGCTTAATCTAACCGCTAAAACAACGAGGCAATTAAAATAACCATTGTTATTTAGAAGCTAAACCGTGTTTTTATTATACCTAATTTGTTACAACATCAAGCATTATATTGTTCTATAAATATTACAAGTGTATTTCTAACTCAAGATTTAAAGGTCAATGACAAAAAAATGGATATACTACCACACAATTTACTTATAGTCGTACAGAAGTTGGAAGTATATTTACGCAATAATAACATCAAGTTTTGGTAGGCACAAAAAGTATTTAAAACAACAGATGTTAAGGTTAACCGACTGCTTCAAAAGGAGGGCTACGTTTTTAAAATGTATGTGTGTAAGTTCCTTACGTGAAACCAGTCAAATATCTAAATCTCCTACATTACTCCTTATATCATCAGCTAAAGTGAAAGACCCGGTCAAATTCGGTCAAGTCGTTCCAGAGATTAGGCGGAACAAACGGTACGGTATATAACAATATGCATTAAGTAATAATGCAATTTTATTTTTTTCACACATATATATATTGGCTTTGTGCGTTTCTTCTATTTTACATACAATAATTGAATATATTCCAAACCTGAAGTGTTTCCGTACGCCATATTTGTTGAAAAAGGAGTGCAAAGAACTTTAAGTTATAAAACAAATACACTTAGATACATCATGGAACACGTTAACACCAAGATAAAGGCAAATATTTGCACGATACGATATTTGACCCTACATCCTCTGTCGTTGCAGTTCTGTGAAGTTTATATTACCTTATTTAGTATTAACTATATTGTACCCAAAAGTGAGTATTGACGCTTCGAAATGATGTCAGACCCGAACCAACCGAGGTCGTAGAGCCACACTAATGTGAGCACGAACAGGTCGGCTCGATCGGGATGGTACTACCCGGTGGACATTGAAAATCTGTACTGGGATGGATTACTTACATCCGTCGCAATGAACGCTAAGTGCATTAATTAGTTCTGACTTAGAGGATTATTTTGATGTTGTATATTTGAATTTCTAACAATTTCAAGTGTTTAAAGTCATTGAATCTTAAGTCTTCGAGTCTTTAAGTCTTCGTCGTGATGAAAATATTTAAAAAAGTAGATAAGATGGAATGGGGACCGTCTTTCGAAAAAACAAAAAACAATGTCTTTGAATTTGTATATTTGATGACGTTATGTGGCTTAATTTATTGCTTGGTTTGTCGTTTGAATTGAATTTCCTTTCAAATAGCCACAAATTTCAAATGAATCGTGTGCCAAAATACCAACACACATTACACGTCATCAACGCCACATCATTTGACTTTGACTTATTGTTGCAAGCCTCATAAATGTTCGTTTTTTTATTTTATAAAAGTTTTATTATTATTTATTTACCTTCTCACAGAAGTATTGTTTTATAAAACCTTTAATTAAGGCGACCATAGAGCAAAACCGGTTAGGATTAAAGCTAATTAAAGAGTGGAATGAGTACAAGTGAGTTTAATTCCAAAATTTAAGTCTTGGTTAAAAGCAAGAAAATTGCTTTTAACCAAGTCGGTGTTAACGGAGGAACTTAATTGGGTAAGGAAGGTTCAGGCTCAGAGAGCGATCATCAACTTTTAATACAAGGGTTGGATTATGGGCCTCCGGTATCCTCACTCACTTGGTGAAACACAGCGCAGTCGCTGTTTCACACCAGTTTTCTGTAAGGCCTTGGTATCACTCCGATCGAGCCGGCCCATGCATGCCGAAGCGTTTATTTAACCGATGGTTAATCACGTTTAAACAGCTGACCACAACAAGATGACATCACAAACAAACATCGTGTTATTCGCAAGCAATTGCAGATTACATAACAATAAGATGACCTTGTCACGAATATAATTCACTAAAAGTAATGACTCCGGCGTCTTTCAAAGTCCATATATTCAAGATCCGTGTGGTGTTGTGGAATTTTTAACGTTGATTTTCTGAATTTGCTTGTCATTCTCCCGATTTCGTACAAGGTGTAATATCAAAAAGGTTTTAAGGCCGACCGCCTAGCGTCTTGTTGTAACTTTCTTTTCTATCTTTAAAAAGACAACTCCCGCATTAGGAATATAAATTCCCGTGTCGCGGGGATCTTTACAAACATACATGAAACGGATACAAAGTACACCCAGACTTAGAACAACAATTTATGGATCACAGAAAGTGTTGTTCCATGTAGGATTTGAACACACAATACTTGGCGCAGTAGGAAGCGTTGTGGCGACCACTGAAACCACTAGGCCAAACTTGTAGTCAAAATTAAAACTAAACTAAACTCTTTTATTTTTACTTCATACACAAATACCCAAAAGAATCTACTCTGCCTGATGGAAAGCAGTCCATGAGTGATAGCCACCATGCTCATTGCGAATGTGGCCAATGCAATATACCATCAGATCTTAGGATTATAATCGTTTTAGACCGGATAAATTGGTATAAAAATAGGATGAGGTTATTTTTTTTTTGTTTAGGGGCAAACGAGCAGACGTGGCCCCTGATGGTGAGTGATAACCGCTGCCCGTAGACACCTGTAACACTAGAATCGTCACAAGAGCGTTGGCCGTCGGTCTTCGGGGGATGGGGAGGGGATGGTATCCTCACTGACACGATGAAACGCAGCGCAAGCGCTGTATCACATCGGTTTTCTGCGAAGTCGTGGTATCCGGTCAAGCCAGTCCATTCATGCCGAAGCGTGGCTCTCCCACGGTAAGAATAGCACGTTTAAGAGAAGAATTAGTTCTGGAAGCAATCTATTATGGGTAGTATTCAGGTCGCTTACAACCAAGTGATTCGTCAGTTCGTTTATTACCATAAGAAGACCAAACCAGTCCCCTAGTCAATTGGCATTCTACAAACGTTAACGCTTACAGAAAACAAAAACAAAGTTAAGTCAAGAGATCAAAACAAAATATTAGACAATAATACTAGCGGATAGAGGAGTTAGTGATGTTAGAAAGAGAATCGACGCGAATCTCTTGCAGCTTGGGTAAGGGGCTTATATGGCGATGATGGATCAACCATAATCCTTTCTGTTTATGTAAATTAGAAGAAATATTACGAAGGTTAGAATTAGGTGTTATCCAAAGCAACTGGTCACGGGATACCATAACGTCTGTCCATATGTTTAAATGAATATTTACATTGCGATTTCCCCGCAACAATGGTTCAACTGTTGGCAGACTGTTGCGCAACTAATGTCAGACCTTGTAACGGTAAACTTGTCAATGCCGACAGTCGGCAACTTTAATTGATGTGCGTGTATCTTTCTATTTTTAACAAACTTGCATGAATGATTTATGTCCTAAATAATGACTGGTACAGTCAGCGACAGAATCATACTTATATTATAAACGCGAAAGTTTGTAAGTATCGATGGATGTTTTATTACTATTTCACATGAAAACTACTGAATGGATTATAATGAAACTTTATAATAATATAGCTTTTAAACATCAGAATAACACATAGGCCAGAATTTATAAATTCACAAAATATCTTTGTACCGCGGGTAACACCGCGGGGCTCAGCTAGGAACTTATATATTTTTAGTGTTTATTTGTCTGATTTGGTTGATTATTTCATATTTCGAGGGCATTTTTCTTTTCAATAAAAGGTATCCCGTTTAATTTTCGATATCTTTTACAACTTATTTAAGAGGAAATGCATGTAAATGCAGCAAATTTATATATTTCTTTTCACTACTTTTAACTTCATCTGGACTCCCTTTAAACTGGCTACCGAATAGCGGATTTTCGCCAGTCGAAGGGATAATAAAAAGACAGCTATAATTACTATTAACTATTAAGAAGTTTTGTTGACTTTAAAGAGTCTAGAAAATAGAATAAAATCCCACATCGGTCAAAAAACAATACAACTAAATTAACTAACATTTAGAAATGATAAAATCGAATCAAGGACCTCCCTCTTTTTTTAAGTTAGTTAGTGGAAATATCATTATTGTAATTGCCAATTTATTGCCAACAGAACACTGATCACTTGACGCATCACTTCCTTATGTATATAAATGAAAATGAATCACAAAAATGTATATACGCGCGTAATTATATTTAATTCATTTTTTTGAGTTTGTTATTGTCAGGACAAGGTTCGTATTGAAAAAATAAAAGAAAACCGGAGGTGTTATATTTCGTTAGTCCTCTTAGTCGTATACACTGTGGCCCTGCCGGAAGTTAACACGGGCTTACTTAAATAAGTTTTCGGTAATTCAGAATATTTCCACGAAAATGCATATGGCGGTACGAAGCTCGAAAGGTCAAATAGTATTATATAAAATACAAATCATTATTTAACAGGATATGGCAATAGTGTAGTATTTAGAATGTCAAAACTTCTTCTTCTTATTTTGATGAGATGGCAACCAGCCGGATCAGCTATTTCTGCCAATGTCGAGTATTTAAAATCTTCAATTCTAAGTCGTCGAGTCTTCAAGTCTTCGTCGTGATGGGATTAATGATAAAAAAACATAAAAATGTGGATGACATGAAACAGGGACCGTCTTTCGCAAAAACAAAAAACGATCTCAATGTCAAAACTTATATATTATAGTATTTAGAATGTCAAAACTTGAGCACACATGAATTAACATTTCACAAAAAAAAAACAAATAACAGAGTTCTGTCGTATTACAGCCTTATTACGTGATTTAAATACTATACGTGGAAACTTATAAACATACATTCAATAGACAAAAAAAACACCCAGACTCAAAACAACAATTTGTAGATTACACAAAGTGTTGTCTTGTGTGGGGCAACGTGCAGTCCAAATTTTGCTTTTAAAGAATCTTGATAATAAAATGAATATTGAATTTCGTATTCTAAGCGCATGCCTAAATTTGTATGTAAAATTTATAGAACATATGACAACGCCATCTACCGAATATATACTGAACCACGGAGTAACGTAGTGTACGAAGAAGCTACCACTCCTGCATCGTGCAATAGAAGTTCTCGCGCCGATTAACGTATATACAACTTTCCAACATCAACCAGGGCCAGTGGCCCGCCAGGCATGATCACCTCGCCTGGTCGGAGGATCCTGCTTTTGTGTTGAAGGGACATCACACCCACAGACCTATTGCAAGTGACGCAACATCTTATTAAAATGTGTTTCGGTTGTAATTTTCGTGATATAACTAGCCTTACCGCTATTACAACAGACCTATTCTGTCATAACAAGAAGTCAAAGTTGGGTGGTATTTACTTTTTTCAAGTACGAACAAACTTAACCCCCTTTTAGCATATTATACTTATGTCATCATTAACAGATTTCAACACTACTGTTGGACGTAGGCCCCTGACTTTTTTGGTGTAATATACCACACTGGCTAGAGGGGTTGGTATAAGGTTTGTTTCAAACTCTGGGAGTGGTCCGAATGGCGTAAGAAAGCGGTTCCCGATGATCTCTCCCGTGTCAGGCGCAGAGAGGCACACCGTGTGGTTTTAGTCGGTTCGATTCCGACACACTACCCCGCCGCAAACCCCGGTGGGGGAAGGCCCAAGGGGGTTTCAGCACGTAAAAAAAAAGGTTTGTTTCAAACTGTTTTTTCTCTTTTTTATGAAATAGGGAGCAAACGAGCATAGATATCGCCTGATGGTAAGCGATTACCGCTACCCATGGACAACCGCAACGCCAGAGGCGTCACAAGTGCGTCGCCGACCTTGGGCAATGAGAGAGAAGGTTGGATTATGGGCCTCCGGTATCCTCACTCACGCGGTGAGACACAGCGCAGACGCTGTTTCACACCGGTTGTCTGTGAGGCCGTGGTATCACTCCGGTCGGCGTGCATACCGAAGCGTGGCTCTCCCATCGTCTCTCTTTACTCCCTTTTCAACGAACTTATCCTGTGTAGTTCGCTTCTTTAGGCCTTTTAAGATATCCATGAGATAAATAGGGATGGTGACCCTCTATATTCTTAATCCATCAGCAAACGTCACGGCATATACTATATTGTTAATCTTTAAATTTACTTCCTTATATATAAAGAATGGCTATATACTCAATGAGAATCGGTGCCAAAGAAAACACCAGAACAATGTCAGAAAGAAGTAAAGGAATGCTCGAAAGAAGAGGTCGAAAATTTAGGAAAAGGGTAAAAGATAAGATTGTTTTAGGTCAAGGTATGGTGTAATCATATCGACGGTTAACCGCCAAGACCTCCTAACCGACATGATAACACCATATTTATGGTATGGCGGTAACCCTCGATTGTCACCGTTATTATCTCATTTGAAAGCGACATTCATGTCAACAACCAGTCCTGTAATGCGAGCTTCCAACTAGCTTAATTTGATATAAAATTATTTATTCACACACAACCATACAGTACATAAGGACAATATTGTTGTACCTTCAACGAAGCTTTACAAAAAAATATGAACCAAAATTGAGCCAAAACCAGCTTATGCTGAGCTTACAGATATCAACGATAAAATACGTTAAACAAAAAATCTTCAATATGAAATAATTAAACGATTTATAAATCTTCCATGTGTGGTAGTAACGGCATTTTACTTTTTTTTGTTCACGCAGCTTCGTCAAGGTTTCTAAAAAAAACTGCTTTTATATATATTTTTTGATACCTTCCTTGATTGATGGACTATCGATCACAAAAATATACATAATAATTTGAACCACCGCCTGAGATTAACGCTTTATGATATTAGTTTATATAAACGAAAATTAATAGAAGAATTCATATTTTTAAATACAACATTATTTATTCAATTTAGACACTAAGTTACATTTATGAACGTTAAATTGAAGCTACGGAAACGGCTCCAACTATTATTATGAAATTTAGTATCCAGGGGGTTTCCGGGGCGATAAAACAATCTAGCTAGGATTATCTTTTAGAAAATTTAACAAAACAACATACCGATCGTCTTGGTACGTAAAAATGACATATTAATATCGTGACTAATTCTCCATTACATCAAACATTAAATATTCACATACATTTTATTTGTTTATTTTTGCTTTGTTTCGTAAAACACTAAACTCCCACGCATAGGTACTTAATTTCATGAAAATATATGTATATATATTATAGGTAAGAATATAATTTAAAAAAAAAAGAATTGCTCGTTTAAAGATATTGGAAACATCACTAGCACTTTTGTGAGTGACTGTTCGTATATTTTTAGAAAATAATTCATTCGTGATTGTGCAAAGGTCGTATGGTATGATGTCTACCGCTTAGTTACCGATTTTAGGAAAGAGAAAATAGTAAGTTGTAATAATGTTATATGGGTTTTTACTGTTTATTCGCGTGTATCACAATCACACAGTATCAGTGCTTTAATATAATCAAAGAATTCGAGTTACACAAATTTCAGAAGTTAAGAAAGGGTTTTTTGGGAGACCGTCTGACGTTTGTCCTCCTGTCTGTTTTCCTCTAAATATTTGCAGTTTATGTATGTTTGTATGCGTTAGTTTTAACTAAGTTTGGTTAATATCGGACCAGCAGTGTAGGAGTATCAGCTTTTTCCAAAATGATGTAAGGCATTTTCGGCGTATGATTATTCGATTAAGTAGGGAGTTTATATATTTTTATTTTCGCTTGTGCGAAATTTTAATTTTTTCCGCTGCGCAGACAATGTAAACTCTTAAAAAGGAATAAATTAAGTGTAGCATGCTGATAAATAGCCTATAGCCTCGGTAACTGGACTATCTAACTATCTAAAACTAAAAATCCAAATCGGACCAGTACCTCCTGAGATTAGCGGGTTCAACCAAACTAACTCTTCAGATTTATAATATCAGTATAGATGTAGATAGAACATCGACCTCAATTATGCAATAGGTGTCAAGATGTGAGGACCACTTGCTCTAATGTAAACTTAACACATTTGCGCGCATTACGAAAAGATATGGTATTTCAAAATAATTGCGTTCACTGATTGCTGGCAGTCTTTTTTTTGTTTAAAACCCTACCATGGTCATATATCATAAGTTGGACTGACAACTTCGGTGTTGCAAACTTTCAAATTAATTTAAAACCTTTGGTAACGTAATATGCTAGTTTGATAGAATAATTTTTCATTAATAATTTTAATAGTTCGTTGCTGAACTGCATCTTCAGCATCAACAACCCATAATGTCCCACTGCTGGGCTCGGGTCTCCTCGTAGGAGAGGATTAAGGCCATACGTCCCCACGCTGGCCGAGTGCGGGTTGGGGACTGACAAGACTACGTTGCGGCTAAGTAATCTTGCCGTTGGATGTTTTTAAGCCGCTCGAAAGCCTCCAACTAAGCTTCACGACTGTTATCCTATGATAACAACCGGGACGGCCTGCTTAACGTGACCTCCGAATCACGAAGACGCTCATGGTTACATGCCACTAGCGGTCACCCATCCAGGTACTGACCGCGCCGTAGTTTCTTAGCCGGATTTCATGACACACTTCTTTTCGGTTCTTTAAATTTCCCTATGTATATTTGAATATTTCTGAAAATTGTGGATGTTTTATATAACTTTTATTATAATTGGGATTTAGGCGAGAGTGTATATCTTTGTAGAAAGCAAAGATTTTCTATGAGTCTGTTCACATTACGCCAGATCCGGCTAAACTAATACCGAGCCCGGCATTTTAACCGAGCCTTTTTTCGCTGCACAGCGAATGTGGAACACTCAGACCGAAGTAATGTGAACGAGATTGAATTGTCCTGCAGGGCGTAGACCTCGAAAATTAGGTTATATCTTACTATACCACTGCTGGCCATCGCATCGGTACAGGGTTTGTTTAAAGTTTTCCTTCTCTCTACAGTGCTGTTGTCCTGGTAGTTTGTTCTTTTAGTCGCCTCTTACGACACCCAGGGGAAGAATAGGAGTGGTAACACTCACCATGATTTTTCCATCACAATACGGACAAAACTATTATTACTACATCATTATTTTATAATGTTTTTAACAATTTCTTTGCAACGAAATAAGAAGGTATGCAAATAATGACGTTGTGTGTTTGTGAATTGCGCTCATTAGCGTCACAGAGTAATCACCTCATTCCTTTATACTCTGTACAGGTCATGGGCATAGACAACGCAATGCGCTCTTTCGTGATTTATAAAATAGTTGATTGTTTCGTTGACAATCGGGTATATTAATGTCGCAATTACTTCTTAACTTCTGATTATTATTTGGGTATATTATGTTAATAATACAAGACCTTGTCGTGACGGATTAACAGCGAAACAGAATACTGAGACAGGCCTATAGTTAGCAGTGGATTCTAAACGCTGTTGGTGTGTGGTGTATGATGATAAACGAATACTACCGCCGATAGTCGTTTGCAACTTAAATCTCACAACAAAGGAGGAAGAAAATTCCTCCACACATTCAGTGACGCAAGGGGACAACTGCAGTTAAGCATTGACAAACTAAAGATCACCAAAATGAGTTTTGCCCTGTCAAACGAATCGAACTTTTTAAATGTCAAATATTGACTAAAAATAAACATGTATTGGTAATACTATACAATTTTAGCAGAAAAAAACGACTTCAAGAACTGGACTCGATTGAAATGGGTCCACACGGGAAGCACCAGCTTACAAATAAAAAATGAATCATCGAAATCGGTTGCCGTGACATTGAGTTATTCGTCTATTAGTCGCGCACATACTTAATGCAAATTGAAGACTTATATGGTTTTCTCATAGATGACATTGTCAGAACTGGACCAAATTGAAATGGGATCACACGGGAAGCACCAGCTTTCAAATAAAATAATCAAAGCCGGTAGACCCAGTCGAAAGTTCTGAGGAAGAAACATAAAAAAAATACATCTAATTGATTACCTCTTCCTGTTTTGAAGTCGTTTAAAAATAGACATCATTTTAAATCATGCGTTTAAAGATACCATTTCAGAATCACTTCACTAAAATAAGCGAATCATCATCATCATCATCATCAGCCTATCGCAGTCCACTGCTGGACATGGGCCTCTCCAACTTCACGCCACTTAGTTCGATCTGTGGCTTCTCGCATCCAGCTCCTGCCAGCCGTCCCGCGCAAATCATCGCTCCACCTGGCTTGTGGACGTCCTACACTACGTTTGCCGAGACGCGGTCTCCACTCAAGAACTCGTTTACCCCAACGGTTATCGGTTCTTCGGCAAATGTGGCCAGCCCACTGCTACTTTAGCTTGCTAATCCTGTGGGCTACGTCGATGACCCTGGTTCTTTGTCGGATCACCTCGTTACTGATGCGATCCCTTAGAGAAACGCCGAGCATAGCCCTCTCCATAGCACGCTGAGCGATTTTGAATTTATGGACCAGTCGAACCGTAAGTGTCCACGTTTCGGATCCGTATTACATTACGGGTATGACGCACGCATTGGAGACTTTCGTCTTTAGGCACTGTGGGATCGACGATGTGAAGACCCGACGAAGTTTCCCAAACGCTGCCCAACCTAATATAATATAAAATAGCTGGACTCTTCTGTGCACCTCGTCATAATAAGCGAATAGAAGAGAAAATTATTTTAGTGACGCAACACAGAATTAGCATAATTGGCTCTCATATGTTTAAAACGCTTTAATATATTTTATTAATTATTAGTTCGCCTCGTGTATGGTACCACATGAGTGTTTTAATACCTAATCTTTTACATTTCTATACTAAACTTCAACTACATATACTAATACAACATAGGGTAGTGTACAGTGTTATAAGAACTCTATAAACGCATGGCAAGTTTAATTGCTGAATATCTCATACAAACAAATTATGTATAGGTTATGATAAACAATCCTTTACATAAAAAAATTCTGGTGGTGTATTATCAAAGCTTGTATCACTCATTTTTGTAAACAACAAATATAAAAACAAATATAAATACTTCTGTGCATCTACCATGGCTAACTCTGCATCGCCCTAAGGTCGACTGGCAGAAAATGCCTACGGCATTAAGTCCGCCTTTGCCAATTTTGTGCATAAAGATTTAAATAAAAAAAAAAATAATAATAATAAATAATATCGAACAAAAATGGCGGGAGGCGACGTGAATTCGAATTACAGTTCTTTTTTAAATACGGCGCTGTGGCAGTGAAAGGCGCGTGCCTGACAATGTTCCTTTTTTGAAAAGGAGTTGCATTATGACATTTACTACATTATAACACTCGTTTGGATGATATTATGGTTACTATGACAAAGGATTTTTTTAATGTTGGCAATGAGCTAGGTGTTTCATAAACTTTTATAGAGGATTTATTGCATGGGTAAAGATAAAATACCATTATTTATTGAAACAAAATAATATCCATCTGAACTTTTATTTAAGGAGAGCTATATGTCCTATATCTTTGAAAAAACAATAGTTTTAACTCGCATGTTTAGCGAGTTATTATCATTTTTAGGGTGCCGTAGCCAAAGGGACAGGACCTCATTACTAAGACTTCGCTGTCCGTCCGTCTGTCACCGGGCTATATCTCTTTAACGATAGCTAGACAGTTGATATTTTCAGAAATGATGTATGTCTGTTGCCGCTATAAAAACAAATACTATAAAACAGAATAAAATTAATATATAAGGAGGCTCCCATACAACAAACGTAATTTATTTTCTCGATTTTGCTCGATATTGATAACGGCAACAGGTATACTCTTGAAATTTATAGATAGCGGTACGAAATCCTTTCTGTGCGGGTCGGACTCGCACTTGGCTGATTTTTTTAATTACTGTTTTTTACAAGGTTTTGCTCACGGCTAACCTACGTATATGTCGGTTATAGCGACAAACAGTAGTTGTCCGTGATGTAAGCCATGTCGAAATTCATACAAAACAATTAGCGGTTTAGACATGAAGCGTAAAATACAGACAGAGTTACTTTCGAATATATAATATTAGTATAAATTATTATACTTTTTTTTTTAAAGACAACTCCCGCATTAGGAATATACATCCTGTGTCACGTGGGACTTTACAAACATACATGAAACGGACACAAAGTACACCCAGACTTAGAACAACAATTTATGGATCACACAAAGTGTTGTCCCATGTAGGATTTGAACCCACAACACTTGGCGCAGTAGGAAGTCGTGTGGCGTACACTTAAACCACTAGGCCAGCCTTAAATCGGGAAACTACATAAATGCGGACATAATAAGCCATAATGATTAATTTCAATGACGCAATCAAAATTAATAATATTTTGCTGCAAGAAAATCATCAAAGCGAATTTGTTTATGGAAAATCCGCAGTTTTTTGTATGTTTTTTCGAATTACAAAGTCTAAATGAAATATATATTTTAAATTACTTCTTTAGCTAAACATTTTTGTACAAAAACACTTGCTAGATTGGTTCCGCTTAGCAGAAACTTTTGGCCTGTAATGTGGGCCTAGTTGTTTAAACGGTCGCCAAACCGCTGAGTATTGTCTGTTCAAACCCCACATGGGACAAAATTTTGTGTGATTCACAATTTGTTGTTCTGAGTCTTTGTGTTCTTTGTATCCGTTTTGTGTACAATCCTCCGGTATCCTCAATCACGCGGTGGAACATAGCTCAAGCGCTGTTTCACACTGGTTTTCCTTAAGGCCATAGCATCACTCCGGTCGAGCCATGCCCATTTTAGTTACAGTATCTTCTCTTTTTACTTTACAAGAAGAGCTGACATCAGAAGATTAATCTTCAACGATGGATGTTTTATACTTTACTACAACTTCCTCATTGGTCTAGCGATTAGCAAATGCGACTGCTTATCAAGATATCCAGGGTACGATTCAGGGGTCGGGCCAAAACTTATTATTGAGTTTTTCTGACCATAGAGATGATTGCTAACTATCCTGAGTTTTAAAGCTAGAATCATCACCGTGTGCTTTGAAGAGCACGTGAAGCTGCCGCTTTATGGATGATCTCCCCTCGGGGAGAAGTGAGCGTACTCCTTCTTAAAAGGCCGGCAACGCACTTGTGACGCCTTTGGTGTTGCGGGTGTCCATGGGCGGCGGTAATCGCTTACTTACGCGATATATACCATAAAAAAACAGATACTTTAATTAAATCAATCTGTACAAATTAATAAAATTGGAGTCTCCGTTTGTAATATTGAAATAACCGCTTTTTACTAAATGCATATGTATGTATACACGGTACATATAACAAAGTATTTTTTTTTTAATTTTTGTCTCTGTTTGTCAGGAGGAACTAAGGCTGCTTATATTTTAAACTAACTACGCAACTCGTTGTTAGTAACCGTTGTTGAACTAAAGGCACAACATTAACCGCAGGTTTTAAAGCGGGGAACAGCCGGTTATTAATATGAACTTACTAGCAACCCGCCCCGGCTACGCACGGATTCATGACACAAAATATATAATTATTATTTTTTTTATGTTTTTTTTATATTTATTTTTTCATTGTCAGAAAAATGTTTACAAAATTGTTGTTCATATGTTTAAACAGACTAGACAATAGGGTACATCATTCATTCGGGAACATAATCAATATTAAAATAATAGTTTTACAACCCATTAATATAAAATACTTAATACACCAACACTTGCAACTTTGTCAGCGTCTCGGTAAGGAATGAATTTTCCCCGTTTTTGTTATATTTTTCATCGATGCTCGGATCTTATAGGTCTTAGTATGACAATATATAGCCTATAGCATTACTCGACAACTAGGCTATTAAGTACTAAAAGAATTGGCGGAATTGGTCCAGCCGTTCACGCGGATGACCACAGGAAATAGGGATTCATTTTTATTTATGTAGATTCTTAGAGCCGGCAAATTATAATCCGTTATCTTCCAACTGATCTCACGAATTAACTAACAAATATGTCGGAGTTGCATTTGTTTTATTGTTGTGTGTTATTGCAACACGTTATTGTAAGCAAAACAGACAATTATTTAACATAACATATTTCTTGAACTTGATACTTTTAACTTTGAAATTAACATATTTAATATTCATTACGTTTTTTGCGTTAAGACAAGGTTATTTTAAAATTATACTAAGAAGTTGATAATTTACGTTTTCTGTAAAAAACTGAGTAATAAGCCATATATATGCCTGGTGGAAATCAAGAGCAGAATCCAAGAGTTGTGGTCCGCATACTCATTGCGAATGCAGAGAATGCAACAATGCAGCGTGGTGACCCACACTATGGCGGCCTATTTAGATTCTTCTCCATCATTACGCCTCCAGTTTGGCACTTATCACTTATCATTCGGTAGATCTAGTTCTGTTTGTTATCAAATCAACAACCCTTTTGCAATCCACTTCTGGACATAGGCCATCATTTCATACATAATAGCATTTCATACATGATGGCCCTCCCCATCCCCCAAGGCCGGCAACGCACTTGTGACACCTCTGGTGTTGCGGGTGTCCAAGGGCGGCGGTAATCGCTTACATGACGCGATACGTCTGCTTGTTTGCCCCTTATTCTATGAAAAAAATCGTGTTTCGTTGATGAGTGCAAAAACGAAAGCCAAATAATGTAGAAGCATATCAAAACTCGCATTGTTGCATTATCTGCACTCATAATGAGTACGTTGACCACCACTCTTAGCTTCTGCTTATGCTTTCCATCAGGCAGAGTAGTAAATTAGACAGGCTCATAAGGATTATCGTCATTATTACACTACAATAGTAATCTGGCATCATTCTCTGCAATGATACCCATTGCGGCAAACCCAAATATACACAGTATCATTTAGAATATTTCAGGTACATTAAGTAGGTCACTTTGAACGGGCCTTTATCCATTGGCAAGTGAGCGAAATTGCTAAGTCATTCTATTTCTTAAGTTGTTCTTAAGTAACAGTTAGATCTGACAAGTGTTCTTGGTAAGAATATTGTTTTGCTACTTGCGAAACTTGGGTTTTAATATGTTAAATGAGTTTTTAGTTCTTTTAGTATGTATATTTAAGTAAAGATTATTGTTCCATGAGGCTGTATTCTTAATTTTAAGCCATACGAATATTATGATTTTTTAAGTAGCTCTGTCTATTACGCTCTCATCGCTTAACCTCTCCATCCTTTTCAATGAAATTTCTCGTGGAGATACTTTGGTTGTTGAGGAAGGACATAGCTACTTTACGGCGGTAACCAACATGCATACGGGCGAGATCCCGGACAATAATTATCGTGTCTCCCGTTTATCGTTACTTGCGATGAACTCCGAAAATATCTAACAGATTATCAGGTTTTTGAAGTGAAAACTTCTTTAGGCGCGTTGAGCACTTTTTAGGTAAACAGAAATCAATTTTTGTTAGGGGGAAATCGTATGAGTTCGCGTCACCGTCACCGACATCCTGACGTCACAAAACTTCTTTGGTCGCGTTGAGCACTTCTTGGTAGGGGAAAATCTTATGAGTTTACGCCAACACGTCACCGATATGATGATTTAAATTTTCGGTGAAAATGCAAGTCAAAAATTAGTGTAATCTAAAATTTAATAAACTTTAATTTCTTTCTATGCTTATTTCTTCTTAAACCCCTTTATTTTCCATCATATCGTAGAACTAATATTTACATCAGCATTTTCTTAAAAAAAAACTACATAATATAGCGACTTCTAGGGCCTCACGTCGGTACTAATGTTACAAGAATTGCACTGTTAACTGTCTCACTTGTTTTGTACTATTTGAACTTGATCGTTCTATGGACAGACGAAAGTCAATCATTTGTTGTCGAAATTGTCCTTAATATACCTAAGGCGCTCATAGCCCAGCTGCACTCGGTTATTAGAAATAAACACCATTTTTTTTTTTTTTTTTTTTTTTTTGACGTGGTGGAATGCCTTTCGCACTTCGCTCCCCCCCTGCGGGTACAGGGGGTTCACTTCGTGTGGGACTCCTGACTGACACCAGCCAGACTACCCACTAAACCACCACGGTGTGCCACTCTGCGCCTGAGAAGGGAGGGATCCAGCAACCGCTTTCTTACGCCATCCGGACCCCTCCCAGCGCCAGCCCGCACTGAAGCGGGCTCCGTCTCCGATGTTAAAACTCTCAAGGTGGGCGACGTACGGCACACGCATTACGTCGCCCCCCCTCGCGGGNCAGGCCGTCCCGGCTTCTGTAGCAGGACCAGCTTCCCGCTCTTCCAGCACTCAGGGAAGTGTCCGGACGCTAAACTAGCGTCCAAAACCTCCCTGAGGCGGTCCGACATGTGGTCGAGGGCTCGGGCCATCACCCGGGCTGGTACCCCGTCCGGCCCGGGGGCGGTGTTCTTCGAACGGATCCGAAGAACAGCCGCCCCTACCTCCGATTCCGTTAGAAATAATCACCAAGGGTAAGCAACAAGGCAAGGTCAGTACCTAGATGGGTGACCGCTGGTGGCATGTTACCATGAGCGTTAAGCTCGTTAAGCAGTTGGTCCCGGTTGTTATCATAGGATAACAGTCGTGAAGCTTAGTTGGAGGCCTTCGGGCGGCTTAAAAACATCCAACGGTAAGATTACGTAGCCACAACGTAGTCTTGCCAATCCACGACCCGCCCTTGGCCAGCGTGGGGACGTATGGCCTTAACCCTCTCCTGAGAGGAGACCCGAGCCCAGCAGTGGGACTGGGTTGTTGATTGACCAGAAAGACCAGACATCCTTGTCATCAAGTCCTAGACTAAATGTATGGAAACCACTAACCAAAAAGGAAACAAAACATCAATAAATTCGGTGTCAAACCAATTTCAAATAAAATTAAAGAAACATTGCTTTATAGCTAAGTTTAGTCACACATTTTTGAGAATGCTACTTCCAAAAAAAACATTAATAAAATTGACGTCAAACAAGTTTAAAATAAAAAAAAATAACTTTTTTTTTAAATAAGAATATACTAATGGTGACTTTATAAAGACTGGTCGTCATCTTAATGCATAATGTACTAAAAACAGATATCGCAATAACGGATCCGATATTATCAAGCGATAATAACGCGCCTGTGTTATACACAAAATAATACAACTGCCTCGTTGGTTTAGCGGTTGAAATATGCGACTGTCAATCAAGAGGTCTTGGGTTCAAATCCCGTGTCGGGCCAAAAGTGTTGTCGAGTTTTTCTGATTATATAAATACTTAATGACAGCTCGGTGTTTGGAAGCTGGGGTCTGAACCCCCGTGCCTCGGAGAGCACGTAAAACTGTCGGTCCTGCGCTTGATCTCTCCGTGATCGTGTCGGTTAACCGTCCCTTCAGATTATGAGAGTGAGGGAACAGAGAGT
The DNA here is from genome assembly GCA_003709505.1 of Hyphantria cunea. Classification (NCBI taxonomy): domain Eukaryota; kingdom Metazoa; phylum Arthropoda; class Insecta; order Lepidoptera; family Erebidae; genus Hyphantria; species Hyphantria cunea. The sequence goes on from PKRV01000297.1 coordinate 369,225, forward strand.
GCCTCTGTGTTTGAGCGCACACACTTGTGCACTATAATATCTCCTGCGTAGTGGGCTGGTCTCCGTTGAGACTGGCCGCCGTGGCCGTAATCGGCTAGTAGAACAACATCATCATTATCATACATCAAAAACTTAGAACGACCAGGTTCTGAAATTTGATTCCAGTATTTCATTTTACTTGATGTGGTTTTGGGGAGGTCCAAATTTAATTTAAAATACATACCTAAGTAGATAAAGCCTTAACTATTTTTTTTATATATTTATTTCGGACATCTAACACACAACGCAATCTAGTCCCAAACTAAGAAGAGCTTGTATTATGGGTACTAGACAACTACTATAAATACATACATATACTTTTTTTGAATAGATAACACCCAAACTCCGCAACAATCATTTGTAGATCATACAAACATTTGATCTTACCCGGGAATCGAACCCGAGACCTCAAGTACAGTAGTCGCATACGCTACCACTGCCCCACCGCGGCAGTCATTAACCATATTTATAAATCTATTTTTTCAAGAAGATTACTATTCAAATAAATAACAACAACAACACGACAACTACACTACAAAAAAGGATGAATTTGTTAAAATCTTCTGTTGAAATAAAATCATCATTTTTTCCGTTGGAGAGCCACATTTATACGGCTCAACTGAAAACCGGTATGTATCATTGTGTTTCACCGAGTGTGTGAGGATACCGGAGGCCCATACACAACACTTTCCCTATCTCCCCCAACCCCCAAAGACCGGCAACGCACTTGTGACACCAGTGGTGTTGTGGGTGTCCATGGACGGCGGTAATCGCTTACCATCAGCCGTCTACTCGGTACTAGTCTACTCGGTTCCATAAAAAAAATACAGTGCCCTACTTTGGTTTCCATAGATCCCTGTAAAATCTGGCAAATAATACAGGTATGGCAAACACAAATAAACTGCCTATTAAATATATTTTAATTAGGAAATTAATTACATATGATCTTGCGTTATCGTATGTTTAGATATTGTTTAAACATAATTGTGACGTTTCTCGTTATTGTGTATTTATTTCGACTGTTTTAGCTGAAATAGTGTTATTCATTTTCGATTTCGATCTTCAAGAGTTTTTTTTAATTATATTACATAAGTAATTATATAATATGCTGTGTGACCAAACTCTAAGCAAACTAATTAATCCCCGACGCAAAAAGAGGTAAGCAACGATGGCGCGGTCTAGTACCTGGATGGGTGACCGCTGGTGGCATGTTACCATGAGCGTCTCCGTGATTCGGAGGTCACGTTAAGCAGTCGATCCCGGTTGTTATCATACGATAACAGGCGTGAAGCTTAGTTGGAAGCCTTTGGGCGGCTTAAAAACATCCAACGGTAAGATTACGTAGCCACAACGTTGTCTTGCCAGTCCCCGACCCGCACTTGGCCAGCGTGGGGACGTATGGCCTTAACCCTCTCCTGAGAGGAGACCCGAGTCCAGTAGTGGGACATTATGAGTTGTTGATGTATGTCTGTGGCATCGTATCTCTCAAACGTACTGCTACTTGGGGTTCCTACTAATCAATTTAAGTCGAGTAAGTTAGACTTTATTGCATGATACAGAATTTAATTGCACATATCTATATTTATAAATTAACATGTCCTGACTGACTGACTGATTCATCATCACAGAGCGTAAACTATTAAAGTTAGGGCTATGAAATTTGGTGAGTAGGATCATTTTATTAAGTAGACACCCACTAAGGAAGGAGTTTTGGAATTTTCACCGTTTAGCGGGTGAAATAGGGGTTGAAAGTTTGTATGGAAGTCCGTCATTTTTTTGTTAGTAACATGAAACTTTGTTTTTGGACTGCTGAATTAAAAATGAGTATATACTTATTTAAGCGTTTTTGGATATTCTACCCCCAAGGGGATGAAATAGGGGCTTAAAGTGTGTATGGAAATCTATTATTTCTTTTGTTTCGATTAGTACACGAAGGGCGCGTGTGGGACTAACGACATCGGTCTAATAATTATTTTATTTAATTTATTTATCGCTATTCTTATTAAACAATTATGCATTTGTACAGATTTGGAGGGGGATCATGTCCCCAGTGACCCCCCCTTGAACTGCGCCTGGATTGAATCAAATTTTCATTGTTTTTGCAGTGCCTGTATTACTTAATTTGCAAGGAAGCAAAGTCGTCTTACAACACCAACGGGATGAACAGGGGTGGTGACCCTCCCCTTTTCTAATCAATCACTGTGTAGACATACATTTATTATACTTGCCGCTTAAAGAGAGAAAAGAGCTGATCATATTATTTTAAATGTAAATCTATTTCGAAACTGTATACATCTGCCACTAAACAAAATTACGCACATACGTACCCCTGGCCTACTGTGTTAGTGTTGCATACCAACGCTTATTATTTCATTTAAGTAAAAGTAAATACGCACAACTTATTGCAAACAAAAGTAGAGTAAAAATGTTACTTTTAAACTGTTACAAAATATTAATATATTTTGCCGCAACGGCATTAAATGATTGCACTTGTTGATGATAGAATTCCTAAAAATTTCGACACTAAAAGAATTTTTAACAATAATTATATACTCCCAGTCGATTTTGGCTATGAGTGACCAATAGACCAGCCAACTACACAGGAGATATTATAGTGCACCTGGGTTTGCACAAACACTTGTCCACTCTCTGTTTCCGCACTCTCATAATTCGATGGGATATCATGGGAGAGACAGCAGGCTAGTTGGTCTCGAGGCACGAGGGCTAAGACCCTATCTTCCAAACTACGACCTATTATGAAACATTTCTATAATCAGAAAATCTCAATAGCACTTTTGGCCTGTCCTGTGATTTTATTTTTATTTTATTTTATTTGTTTATCTGGTAAAAAATTCTATCGAGGTGTAAAAACACCTGTTTATAGAACCAGTACAAAAATATCAATATTACAATATATATTCTTTTTACAAAACTTTTGTCGTTAATACAATGCAAAGAGATAATAAGTACAATAAGTACTAAATTTATAAAGAAAGAAATACACAATTATAAATAATTAACAGAAAAGAAATATCTAATCAAATATTCGCATTTTCCATTGCATTTTTTAAGCATGTTAGCCATTAATGTTTCTTATCCAGTAACTTAACTTTTTTTTTAACAATTTCTTACTACAGTCTAATAAATGCATTTTTAAATCGACAGCTGTCAGCGTTGCGTCCCGATTTTGGTTTGACGCCCCGATTTTTTAATCAAAATTGTAATGTTCGGATTTGTCCCGCGTTTTGGTGATAACTGGACGCCCAAAGTGAAGTGAGTTAGCCGTAGTGGTGTATCGTCAATAAAATTGGCAGGTAATAAAAAAATATTGCGAACAACTTTTTTTTTTTGTTAGCTCTTACTCATCTGTCGTAATTTCTGATCAGATGCGATACGTTGACACTTTTTGTTTCCTTTACTTCTGGCGTTTTCCCGCTTTTTTCACTAAAAAGTCTCAAAAGCCCGATTCGACTACAAAAAAATCTGGCAACACTGATATTTAAGCTAACCATACATAAAAATATAATGGGCGGTCTTACCACAAACTAAATAATTTCTTGTGATCTTTGAATGGACTTGTTGTTTGATCTGGGTGCTTAACCAGAGGTCTTGGTTTTTATCAAAATCCACCCTAGTTCAATAATAGCGTGAAGAAGCGTATCTCCTTGCTAAATTTAATTGGAATCGGTGCAGCCGTTTAATTTTTTTCAGTATGTACAAAGACAAAAATAACGAATCTTAAATTGTTGAAAATACCTGAAAAAAACCTAGTATCCAGGCATATTATGTTAACACAGCGCACACGACGACGAATTAGCAAACAAACGTCTTATTCACATATTATTACACATTATTTCATATCCAAATTGAAGATAAAACACCATTACACCCGTACACCATACTTCATTTTCAGATTATTGCTAACCACCACTCAGCGAATGCTAAGAGCTTAAAATTGAGGAACGAAAAACATTGTAAATTTAAAGTCATTACAATCTGTTAAAAAAATCTGCGACAAGTTTAAAAGATACCTATAGTTTTTTATCTTAGCATGAATTGTTAACAGTGTATTAAAAAGAAAATGTCGCGTATTTGTCAACGCGTAAACAGAACCAGAACACTCACGAAACCTTGTATGGTTTTCTTACGATATCACTACATATTACAAAACAAAGTCTTTTAGTACTGTTTAAGTACGTTTATCTGAAGTCTGGCTACCATAACACAGGTTAGGTTTAATTTGGCATTAGAATGCATTGTTTGCGATGTATGTAGTTAATTAGGTAGTTATTTAATTTTTGTATTCACTTTTTGTGTATTTTTGTAAATTAATTTAATTGAATTACAACAATGAACATTTTCAAACATTTTAGAGATAAAATATATAATATTTTTTTAAAACTGATGACTAAGCTTAATAAAAAAAAAAGTAATACACGCACAATTGCCCGCCAATTTCATGTGTCAAGATTTTTTAAAATTTGAATACGTCAATATTTTATTGTAATTTCAAACTAAACTAACAAGTATTTATATATCACTATGGTTTGATACGTAGTATTTCAGATTTTATACTATTTTTATTTGCTCTGAATTCATAAATTAATATTAAAATAGCTGTATATTATTTTAACAACTATGTACAAATTAAATGTATATTTAATAAGCTTGTAGATAGAATTCCTTGTATTATTGTCGCTAATATTACTATAATATTACGTAATCGTACTAGAATAATAGTAAGTAGGTATAAGTTGTAATATACAATTAAAATAAAATAATAAGTTGGTGCATTGATGTCTTTACACAAACTAGATTTTAAACAAATTTGCTATTTTAAGTAATTTACATAGTTTCATAACTAAGTATGAGTTAAAAATAAAAATGAAAAAACAATTTATTTCACTATGTTAATTAAAAATAAGTATCGCAAATAATCATAATTTCAAAGCCCATAAGTATTTTCCGTGCTATAAATTAGGTCACACGTAAATGAAACTATTTTGAATAGAAATTAAACGACTTTGACATATCCACTTTTTAATTTGACCATAGTCAATAAAAAAAATATTACTCACGATGTTTCCCGCCGATTTTCAGAGTGTCAAATGACTTTTTAATTTTCCTTGTAACCGCGGGCGTTCGACTAACCGAACGTTGTATAGTGGACTGTTCAGGTTAAATGCGAGTAACTCGGGTTAGTATTGCGTTGGAACTTAGTTCGCAAACCATTGCAATAAACATGCTGCGGTTTCGCAATTTAGTGTTCGCGCTTTATTCCTATTTATAAACATTCCCAACTGCGAAAATTATTTTCCTAAGAGTACTTAAGTAGTGGTAACTTAGTATTTAGTTCTGTTAATTAAAATTATGGAAATATTTCTTACTAACTGTAGCCAGGCTTCGTTTTGGTACCTTTTGGAAGTATTAATGAGAAAGGAGGAAAGAAATTGACTCGAAAACTGGAAAATAACAATATTTGAAGCAAGTTGTGTATCGTGTCAAAGTTTGAGTTGGATACGGTCATCCTGGTACTTATTAAATTCAATTTTCTTTAGTTTTCTCCATACCTCCTCCATATACACTTTATCTGTACGAAATTTCATACTCCAGTATTTGCATTTATATTTCCTAGTCTTCCAGTTGTCTTCTGATGAATTTCGTTGCGGTTTCAAAGACAGTTCAATTTTTCCTGGGACTATCCGAGTGTCATATCTCGATGTGTTCGTGGGTCTGCTGTCGATCATGAAGTACCGAAGTTAGCATTTTTTTCTTAAATAGGTGTACAAAGTTTCATCACGTATTTATTGTAAATAACATCTAGAGGTTTCTAGAAGTCTTAAATTTTAGCTGCCAAGTTAATATGACCTCCAAAAATATCAGAATTGGTCGGCTGAGCCCTCTAATCTTATAATAGAGGTATGTTAAAAAAATAATTCATAATAATATAACCAATGTAATGCAACGTACTTACTCGTACCTATGATGATTCTCGCAGTCTTGCGTCACATCGTACAGACATTATGAAATAAGTACAAAAAATAAAAGAAGCTGGTAATACTGAAGTCTCTATGATTAATTAGAACGTGCAATTGTTGACTATGAGTGCATGCCTCTGTGGCGCAGTGGTAGCGAATGAGACCGCTGTGCAAGAGGTCTCGGGTTCGATTCCTGAGATCGGACCAAATGTTTATATGATCATCGAATATTTGTTTCGGAGTTTGGGTGTTTTCTATGTATAATATGTATGTATTTACAAATAAAAGTATATTAGTTTTAATATCAGTTATCTAGTAACCCATAGTACAAGCTCCGCTTAGTTTGGGACTAGATGGCGTTGTGTGTTAAAATGTCTGAATATATTTATTTATTTACTATTTATTTTATTATTTATATATACTCAAGTCTAAACTCCAGAGAGGGTAGTCAGAATCGAATTAAAGGCTCACATTTACCTGTTGCCTTACTAACGTAACACGAAAACGGTTGAAAATCACGTTTGTTGTATGGGAGCCCCATTTAAATAATTATTTTTACTGTTTTTGGTATATGTTGTTATAGCGGCAACAGAAATGCATCATTTATCTAAAGTTACAGCCTGGTGACTGACAGACAGACGTACAGTGGAGTTTTAGTAATAGAGTTCCGTTTTTACTCTTTGGGTACAGAACCCTAGCAAGTTTTTATGATGTCTTATATTATTCTCTGATTTTTTGATATTTCTGTGACGATTCTATAATATCATTTCAAGAATTAAGTATAATAAATTTAAGCCTTTAGTCCGCAGAACCTTTAGGGTAAACCGGATTCTTTCGTCGAAAGCGGGACAGAGTAAACAACATATGTAACCTTTACAACATATGAATGCATGAGTGAATAAGAATTAAAAAAGGCCATTAAAAAATGACTTTCTGCTACTCATCATCACTAATGGAATAGTCGCAATAGTATCTTGGAATTCTTATTTTTTCATTCCCTTTCAATTTTGTTGACGATAAAGCTGTTCATTCATTAATTACCCCTCTGGGTCTGGCCAGTTATCCCCGAAAAGTGGGACGGATCCTGGACATTAAAATTTTAACGCAAAAATCGGGACATCCCGCCAAAAGCTGGACGTCTGGGAACGCTATCCACAAATCAGGTGGTGTGACGATCTGCGCACAGGTCACCCGGCCTGTGGACGTTCTACACTACGTATGACGAGCTGCGGTCTCCACTTTAGAACTGGTAGGAGTTAGATGCGAGAAGCCAAGGTTATAACCAAATGACGTGCAGTTAAAGAAGCCAATGTCCTGCAATGGACTGCGATAGGCTGATGATGATAAAGTTTTATTTGTTTATTTAATAGGTAATTAAATAATTTCCTAATTAAAATTAGTTTAATGGTCAGTTTATTCGTGTTTGCCATACCTGTTTTAGATTTGACTGGAATGGAAACCAAAGTAAGGCACTATATTTTTTTTATGGAAACGTAATGACTATCGCCTGATGGTAAACGATTACCGCCGCCCATGGACACCCACAACACCTTTGGCGTATAGGTTTTAGATTTTTTTTACAGTTTTAGATGACAATTTTTGCTTGAGTTTAATGCTTCTCTTCTTTTGAAAGTGATAAATTTTTGTACTTCATATTATGTCTTTTCATTTTGTAAATATATTGTAGCGACTTCCTCATGCAACGCAACAACAGGAATACGCTACAGTGCCATCTACCGAAGATACGTCGAACTACGGAGTAACTAAGGATACTAAGAAACCACCAATCCTGAATCGCGCAACAGAAGTTCTCGCGCCGATTAACATATAAACAACATTCCGACATCAATCGTTGTGCTATGGCCCGCCAGGCATGATCACCTCGCCTTGTCGAAGGATTCACTCTTTGTGTTGGAGTGACATGCGACCCGTTCCTCGGTGGCGCAGTGGTAGCTTACGCGACTGCTTTCCACGAGGTCTCGGGTTCGAAATTTCGGAGTTTGGGTGTTTTCTATGTATTATAATATGTATGTATTTACAAAAGTATTTATGTATTCATATCAGTAGTCTAGTACCCATAATACAAGCTCCGCTTAGTTTGGGAATAGATGGCATTGTATGTTAGATGTCCGAAATATTTATTTATTTATTTATATTATTATTTTTCCTTCATTCAAGTTGCATTATAGAGTAATATTTTTTATGTATGTCAATGTAAGTATCGTCTAGATATGTAATATTAGTTAGTCCACTGCTCGACATAAGCCACTCCTTACAAAGGAGGTTTGGTCTGATAAACTACTCTAGTCAGACTATACGGTTTATTTCAAGTTCTTCTTCTCTCTGCAGTTCTGTTGTCCTGGTAGTTTGCTCCCTCAGTCGGTTCTTCCGACAGCCACTGGATGAATAGGTGGAAAAACACCGTATTGTTTATCCGTCACCACATTGAAATAAGATTAAACTAAATATCTTTCTCTTATGATGTTCTCCTAGTCGATTACGACCACGCCAGCTAGTCTCAACGGAGACCGGCCAACTACGCAGGAGATTATAGTGCACAAGTGTGTGCGCAAACACAGGTGTACACTCTGTTCCCTCACTCTCATAATCCGATGGGACGGTTAACCGACACGATCAGGGAGAGATCAGGCGCAGGACCGACAGTTTTACGTGCTCGCCGAGGCACGGGGTTCAGACCGTATTTATATAATCAGAAAAACTCAATAACACTTTTGGCCTGACCGAGATTTGAACCCGAGACCTCTTGATTGGCAGTCGCATACTTAAGCCGCTAGACCAACGAGGCAGATCTTAGGACTGCCTCGCTGGCGCAGCAGTAGCGTAAGCGATTGAGGTCTCGAATTCGATCCCCGGGTCGGACCAAATGTTTGTATAACAGGAAATAATTGTTTCGGAGTTTGGGTGTTTTCTATGTATAATGTGTATGTATTATATTTACAAAAAAAAAGTATTTATGTATTCATATCAGTTGTCTAGTACCCATAATACAAGCTCTGCTTGGTTTGGAACTAGATGGCGTTGGGTGTTAAATGTCCAAAATATTATTTATTTATTTATGCCGTCTTTACGGACAGACTCGACTCAAAACAATGGTCCTTCCATGAAAATTCCAGAGCCTATACTGTACTCGTATAGTTTTTATCATGATTTCATCAGGTGACGGGTTCATTCCTGATGCAAATGTTAGCTATTGCCATTCAACGCGGCACTGCAGTAAATGTAACAAGCACCTTTCAACCAGAAACTTTGGCTTTGCTTTGTTTAACTGTATATTAAATGTGTTGTTATTAAAAAACAATTCTTGTGTAAAATTTTAGAATTTGTTGTGATAAATTATTAATAATTGCCTTTTAGTTTCGAACTTACTGTATAATATTTTGGAGTTATGTAATTGAGAACGACATTGCATTTATGAACGAATTGTGTATTGTAAACGCCATTCGTAAGAATTATACATATTTGCTAAGATTATGTCAGCAGCGGGCTATTATAGGCTAGAGTATCATACCTATAAATATGCAAATAATATATTGAAAAGGTCTGTTTATCGAACTGGATGTTGCTAGAAATTCTAAGCCTTCTTATCGATATGTTCGATATATATAGTTCATCTTCCTAGCCTTTGTTATTCCCAAGATTGTCTGTCGACTGATAGCTTTTTTTTGAGAATAGGACGACGAGCGAAGCCCATGGAAACCCGCAACTCCAGAGGCGTCACAAGTGCATTGTGGCATGGTGTGCATGCTGGCCTGGGGGATGGGGAGGAGGATGAGGATGGAGGGAGGGGTTGGTGTATGGGCCTCTAGTATCCTCACTCACTCGGTGAAACATAGCGCAGGTGCTGTTTCACAGCGGTTTTCTGTGAGGCCGTAGTATCACTCCCGTCGAGCCGGCCCATGCATATTGAAGCGTGGCTCTTCCACGGACTTAATTTTAAAGAGACCTCATTCCTTAGTTTTGTTGCTATCTAAAATTTATATAACTGTTTTAAAAATTACATATAAAATTCGAAAGAATAATATCAGATCAAATTGGTACTCAAGACGCAATTAACTAAAGAACGAATCCTACATATTGTCGTTGACTAAAGACTACCCCTAGGCGGTTGTCATCAATAAATCATAACGTCAAACTGCTGGGCTCGGGTCTCCTCTCAGGAGAGGGCTAAGGCATACATCGGGATTGACAAGACCACGTTGTGGCTACGTAAATCTTGCCGATGGATGTTTTTAAGCCGCCCAAAGGCCTTCAACTAAGCTTCAGGTCTGTTATCCTATGATAACAACCGGTACCGCCTGCTTAACCTCCGAATCATGGAGACGTTCATGGTATCATGCCACCAGCGGTCACCCATCCAGGTACTGACCGTTATCGTTGCTTATCCTCGGCGATGGTTTCTAATCACCGAGTGCAACTGGGCTATGAGCGTTGTATTTATTCTTCATTGTACACACTACATAAATGTATAAGGAACAAGGAAATGCCATGTACAAAAGCGAAATCAAAAAGGTTGGCTGACAGGAAAGGCCTAGAGCATTAAGTCCACCGTGTGACTTATTAAACAAGTAAAATTATTTAAAAAAAAATCCGTCTGCATCAATATCTGTCATCTTTGGTAAATTCAGTTTTTTTTTAAATAAAACATAGAAGTCATATATATTCGTGATCACCAATAAAAATGTTTTATATTGATACGACACTCAATGTATTTTCAAAACATTTGTTTTGAGATTCCTATATAGGCTCCAAAAAACCTTAATTCTGTTTATTTTTTTAATTTTTATGTGCCCGGTATCACTCCTGCGACTAAGACGAATCCATTGACACCACTCGCATAAAAATACGACAAGCCCTCTAGGCTCTAGAGCATGCTAAAGAAATATACATACATACAATCGAAAAACATAATTCTCCTTCTTTCGCAGTCGAGTAATAACCTAAAACCCAAAGTTTTTTACCATCAAACTATAAGCAAATAAAACGTAGGTAGGAAATAAACATAAGGGCGCAGTAATGCCTACTTGGGCATCGCCAGATAACCGTATATGTACTATAAAAAAATATGGACATTAATTTTATTTTGTTTTCATCTAACATGAATAGTGAAGGATTAATACATGTTACACGTATTAAATGTTGCCGTACCTCGACAAGATCAAAAAGCTGTCGATCCTGTGTCTTATTTCTCCCCAGTCCGGTCGGATAGCTGTCCCATCGACAATGAGGTAACAGAGAATGCACCTGTGTATAATATCTCTTGCGGCTGGTCTCCATCGAGACTGGCCGCTGTTACCAAAACCAGCTAGGAGAAAATCATATTAATTACACATAGTTACGTATAGTCTTATGTCGTCAAGGTTTAAAGCAAACACAGACAATTTTGGGTCAAAAGATGACGAACCGGTTATGAGTATAGCTGTCAAGGCCGCTATCACAACACATAGTGTATCATGAGGTCTCTTGTGGAAACAAATGATTTTTCTGAATGATATAACTACGATTTAATGAACTCTTCGTTCTTCGTCCAAGTGGTACTGCTCTGGAATGCGATCTCACTTGAAATCAGGATGTCCACAAATCGTTTTACATTTAAAAAGAAGGTACTTAAGCTCCTTCTCAAAATAATAGTTTTTATGGTGTACGAATATATTGTAAGTATATGTGTGTAACAATCAAGTACATATATGTGTATTTATAAATGTATGACTATATATTCAATAGGTGATTATGTATGTACGAGTATGTATAGGTGTTTATTTGCTTTTTTGCGTGTAGTCTTTGTAGTTGTATTTATACCAACCTACCTTACAAGAATTCTACACCACCCTGACGTTGACTGGAAGAGAATGCTTTAGACATTGTGTAAGTAAATATAATATAAAAACAAACGATAAATGACTATAATAGTTATACTGAAATGATTTTGGAATCACAGACAAACAAAGAGCGCGCTCAACCCTAAAAGGGGCACGAGTAACCTTTGAATTTAGGGACTATCTCATTATTTACTATATCCTAAATGCAACAAATATCCCAGTCTACTACTGATAGCATCCACTCGCTACCACTCTTACATAAGATGTCCGACCATCTATGCAACGGACATCCCACACCACGTATCGCAAGACAAGACGAGACTCCATCTCTATTCCAAAACACGCTTACTATATCGGTTATCGGTTCTACTACATATGTGAAAAGCCGCCTGCCACTTCAACCTACCAACTTTCAGAGATATTTCGTTCACCTTGGTTCTCTGACAGATCACTTCATTCTGGATTATGCCTTTTAGAGAGAGAGAAAGACGCGGAATATAGCTCGTTCCATAACACGTTGAGCTCACTCCCGCTATTTGATCGCTTAGATCTTTTAAACTAAAATACTTCACGGATTTTAATGCAATTTTCGGCAGTAGAAAGATTGATTCAAGAAGAAGGTACACATGCATACATTACACACACATAGCACAGGAAATCTGAGAATTTCACCAGTAGAATTGAGCCGGGGCGCTAGTTAAAAATAAACAACACACAGTCACAGAAATAAATGACCGTGCTTATCTTCTAATTACTTATCCTACATCAGAATATGACTTCTAGCAGTCAGAATAATTAACCAATAGAACCTAGATCAATACGATAGTAAAATATCGCATCCAATTTCTTCGAGAAGATTCCTCTTAAGCTCGAAAAGAAGTGCAACAACACACTGTGCAGCGTTATGAAGGCGTGTTATGTCGCGTAGTGTGATGTTTTGCATAACCATTTATTAAAGTGTTTGTCGAGGGCTTTGTTAAGATTTCCCGACTGTTTGCTTTTCGACATGAGGACATAGTTTCAAGTTCACCAAGCGAAGTAGTCATACCTACCTTATTTACTTAATAATTTGTTAATCCGTATCAAAACTACACGGACTACACGGTTGGCCTAGTGGTTTCAGTGGTCGCCACACCGCTTTCTACTGCGCCAAGTGTTGTGGGTTCAAATCCTACATGGGACAACACTTTGTGTGATCCATAAACTGTTGTTCAAAGTCTGGGTGTACTTTGTGTCCGTTCCATATATGTTCGTAAAGATCCCCGCGATACAGGAATTTATATTTCTAATGCGGGAGATGTCTTTAAAAAAAAGTAACTCTGTTTGTCTGTCTATTTGTTGCGCTTCCACGGTCAAACCAAGTCACGATTTCCACTGAATCTGTCATGGGGATACTTTTATTCTTAAGGAAGGACATAGGCTATTCTTTACCGTGATAACCGATATACACGCGGGCAAAGCCGCGGGTAAAAGCTACTTTAGAATCATCTCGCACTCATAGGAGCAAATGAACATATGAACCACCTACCATCAGTAGGTGTTGCCCGCCGCAAAGTTCGTTGTCGCCTTTTGAGTAAAGAGTTAGGGGAGAAGGAATTTGTACTCAGGTAACTTTGCGTACTCACCTTAAAGCAAAAAAAGAACTCCTGAATATTGGTTTTCTGTAAAGCAGTATTATCATAACGTTCGAGCTGAACTATGTGCCTATGTGTCTAATCATGACTTTCCAACGCTGAGATCCATTCATGCTAATTCTTTTGTTGCGTCCCTTTGCTAAAATTTCTCTATAATTATCTTCGAATCTCTTATTTTAAGAAGCGATATTCAAAATGCTATTGTTACGAAAGGAAAAGTAATTATTTTGGCCGTATATGACTAGATATGTAAGCATGTTCTACCATAGCGCCTAAACTACTGAAACGATTTTAACGAATGAGGTTTTTATTAATTTTTAATAATGGCACGGTTGACGTAAACATATATGTTGAGTAGCCAGGTTACATCTTTTTTAAAATGACTTTTTCTAGTTTTGTTTGTTTGTAGTTAAATAACCTATATTCTGCGTGTAATGTCTAATTTTAGTCTGTCTTTGACTTGTAGATCGTCGTTTGACAGGAGAAAAGCCAGTTTTTATTGATCTTTAGTTTTAGTTTTAATCTAAACTTTGGGAGATCGTTTTTTTGTTTTTTTCGAAACACGGTTCCCATTTCATCTCATCCACGTTTTTTAATATTATTTTATCATTATTTTCATTACGACGAAGATCCGAAGACTCGAAGGCTTAAGATTTGAAGACTTTAAACACTTGACGCTTGCAGAAATAGCTGATTAGCTGGTTACCATTTCATCAGAAGAAGAAGAAGACATATAGAACGTCTTTTGACAAGAGCAAAGTATTTTTTTGTGATTTTTAGTTTAAACTTAAGCTTAAGCTAAAAATGAAAAATGGCATGAAAATATATAGGTACTTACACAAAAGTGATAATTGTCTTTGGATTGCTCGTAGAGTTCAAGATAAGACAGAATTAACATCATAACATGCAATTAGCATAATTAACAAATGTCAGAACGATTTATGTTAAGTGCATATTGTGTTATTACATTTGTTTTATTGACGCATACATATATATTTATCTCGATGCGCCAAAATAAAGGTTATGTTTTGGAATATAATTATGATTTAGCGCCTGCGCTGTTTCACCGATTAAGTGAGGATACCGGAGGCCCACACCCCAACCCTGGAAGGACATGGTATCAATCCGGTCGATCCAGCCCATTCGTGCCGAAGCGAACGAAGAAGCGAATTAAGAATGAAGTGTTAATAGGTTCGTAATAATGGCCCTGGTGACATATGCTATATACACAGCTTTTCATTACTCAAGAAGCATGCACATCGTACTCTAGAAGGAGACATTCGGCTAATTTCGGCTTAGTAGAGCGTTGTCCCTTTCGCACACTACAGTCGTTAGACAAATGCGGCGGAGTTATGGACTGTTAGTATTTCGTGCAAAAGGGACAACAAAGCCGAAATTATCCGATTTTCTCTTTCTAACGGTCGAAGTGCATTATTTCTTGCCCAGTACTGTACGTGCCGAAGAGTGGCACTCCACTTCTTCGTTAGAAAGATCTCACATTTATTTACCACCGCAAATGACATACTAAATCCACGCAATCGGAGAGATGTACATAGGTTAGTATTACATGGGAATCCACGATCAACTAAATACAACAAAAACGACTTAGCTACGTGCGTTCGCGTCTATAATAAGTTACCTAACCAAATAAAAACAGTAAACTTAAGGATGTTTAAATTTAATTTTGCATGGCTAATAGGCATA
Organism: Hyphantria cunea; assembly: GCA_003709505.1. NCBI lineage: Eukaryota > Metazoa > Arthropoda > Insecta > Lepidoptera > Erebidae > Hyphantria > Hyphantria cunea. The sequence continues at coordinate 384,417 of PKRV01000297.1, forward strand.
ATAGTTTTTATAGTATGTAGGCGTTTCTTCAATAGACTACGTAAAACTTTGCTACTTAAAAATGACAAAATATAACACCTTTGTATACGATATTTCATCAATCATCAACAACCCATAATGTCCCACTGCTGGGCTCGGGTCTCCTCTCAGGAGAGGGTTAAGGCCATACGTCCCCACGCTAGCCAAGTGCGGTTTGGGGACTGGCAAGACAACGTTGTGGCTACGTATAATCTTACCGTTGGATGTTTTTATATAAGCCGCCCAAAGGCCTCCAACTAAGTTTCACGACTGTTATCCTATGATAACAAACGGGACCTACTCCTTAACGTGACCTCCGAATCACGAAGACGCTCATGGTAACAAACCACTAACGGTCACCCATCCAGGTACTGACCGCGCCGTCGTTGCTTACCCTCGGTGATTGTTCATAATCACCGAGTGCAGTTGCACTTAGTGATTATACACAATCATTACGGCTATGGTTAAACAAATAAATATATAATCATTATTATTATTGGCAGGCATTCGCAAATGGGTTACCAATTATCATATATTATATAATTACAAATTTTATAGTGACAATTAAATTATGTAATTTAAAAAAAACAAAGATTTAGTCTATATAATTAAACGTAGACTGTCACTTCCCAGACTTGTCTATTGTACCAATTCATTATGCCATTATTAAAAAGCAGAAAATAGAAGACAAAAAAAAACAAAGAAACATACGCTAAAAATTACCAAACTGACTTCCCAATTTTGTCCACCCCTAAATTTAACTCTAAATCCTTGCCACCAAGGAAGTCACAATGCATTTCTGGGTCTTCTTCGGTCCCTACTTCAATCTCAACTGCTTCTATAGATACAAGTAGGAGTTCTATTGAAAACAAACAACAGAATATAGCTAAAGAAAAACTAAGAAAAAGAACAATCTATTGCAAGTAATGTGGGTACAATTATGGATGTGACCATTATATGTGATACACACACTTTTTAAGGATGAAATATTAGCTAATGACTATATTCGTTAAGGATTTTTGCAGCCAAAGCACCACTCATGCTTTGGCTGCAAAAGGCATCATCATCCCCATCATCTAGATGGTTGGCAGTTCACAACGTGCGCTTTTCTAGGAACTTTCTGCCTCGCACAACAAAACTTTGCAATGAATTGTCGCCTGCGGTATTCCCGTACCAATACGCCCTTCAAACCTTCAAGAAGAGAGCTCACTCCTTGTTAAAAGCCCGGCAACGTACTTGTGACGCCTCTGGTGTTGCGGGTGTCCATGGGCGGCGGTAATCGCTTACCATCAGGCGATACGTCTGCCCGTTTGCCTCCTATACCATAGAAAAAAAGGTAATGAAAAACGCTATATTACTAATTCTATAATACAAGAGATTGATAATAAGTTTAAAAGGTAGGTCTGTTGATGAAATGAAATTTAACCATCCATATATTATTCGAATAGATTATCTGCCTAGTTAAATCGTAATCGAGAATATAAGTGACCCAAGATGAAAAGATGATCTAACATTTTTTTTACCACGTAATCGTAGGTAAAAACAAAGTTGTTGTCCATGGACATTAAGCTAATTTGTTGAGAATTATAATTGAAAAATATTTGAACGTCAGGCTTGTTTTCATATTGTCTATAGTAGCATACGGTACAACTCCTTTTAAGCATGCGGAGTTTGCCAGTTAGTAATTATTACACTATTGCTGTAAAAACCACAGATGTAAATCATCAGTGGTTTTTATACTTTGTTTTTGGTTTTTTTTTTCAATTAATTTGTCTTGTACTTGTTCTATTTTGTAATCATTTTGTTATTTAAATTACTATAGTTTTTTTTACATTGAAGTGTGTATATTTATTTGATATATTTGTAATAAGCACGCTATGTCGCTTTATTTCATACTCTAGTCAAAAATTTAGTACAAAACAATATATTCGACTGTTTATCCTACTTGCAACTCTGAAATCTGGTAAATAGCTAAACCAATTTTAATATTATGTAACGTTTTTAAATGTTACACATTGTGACATTTTATTTGGCACCCACGTGAACATTTTTTTTAAACATTTTTCAGTTATCACGTAACGTCCCCTAGAGGGCGCCGGATTGAATTCACGGCATTCCATTTTTTTTTTAAAGACAACTCCCGCCTTAGTAATATACATTCCTGTGTCGCGGGGATCTTTACAAACATACATGAAACGGACACAAAGTACACCCAGACTTAGAACAACAATTTATGGATCACACAAAGTGTTGTCCCATGTAGGATTTGAACCCACAACACTTGGCGCAGTAGGAAGCGGTGTGGCGACCACTGAAACCACTAGGCCAACCGCGTAGCCTTTAAAAGTATTATATATAATATATAGTATTATATATATATTTAATACTTTAAAAAAAATATTTTGTTCTAATGGAATGGATGGAAGACAAACGCCTACGTTTGTCTTCCATCTCACCTGATGAAAAGTGTAGATGAAGACGAAGGTGGTACACGCCCATCCAAAAGAAACCTGTTCAATCTACTCTTAAAGGCTCCAGAGTTCAACTCATCAGGAAAAATAGACCCAGGCAGGTCGTTCCAAATCTTGGCGACTCTCACCAAAAACGAGCTATCAAACCGTTTAGTTCGACTTTTGGGTATGTCAACAACGTATGAATGAAACTTTTGCCCGCGCCTAGTAGTCCGATAAAGGAATGGAGATGTCTCAATCAGTTCGTTAAGAGCCTTCGAGCACTCTCTAAACTGTATACTATAAAAAACCGATAAGCTGGCAGCTCGTGGACGATGCTCAAGGGTGTGTAGTCTGCTATTTGAGAGCTTTTCGTTATTAATTAACCTACGGGCTCTTCGGTCAACAGAGTCCAAAGTTTCCAGATCATATTTGGCTGCACAGTCCAAGAGGTTACTGCAGTACTCAATGCAGGATCGAACTTGGGTCTATTTGCAATTTATACGAAATCAACTTATTTATTTTTGCATATCACCTATTTCGCAATTGCCAGGGACATTTTTTTTAAAGTGGCAACACTATCAGTTACACATATTTAAAAAAATTGCTTCAATTTCTTGTCCTACGAGCGGTATCTATCTTTTTTATTTGATCTGAGGTCACAACTAACAAACTTAACTAATGTGTCCTGTTAGTATAAAATTACTACAAGATATCTATTAATAACCAATACAACACAACGTGGCACAGGGCCTCAGCCGACGGCGGCGGCTGCTTCAAAGGCAGCGCGCCATCGGTCGCTAACCCAACAACATCGTGAAGTTAATTTTAAAAACGGTAATGTCCTCTTATGGCTAAACTACTGAACCAATTTTATTGAAACTTTGCAGGTGGACTTATAACATGTGTAGGTAGGTCTAGTACAAATTAATGTCGTATTGTCATATACACCCTGTATAAAAAAAAAACAATTTTCATTTTAGTGTTTGTTTGTTCCGGCCAATTTTTGGAACAGCTAGACTGATATTAACGGGACGGGACGGGAGAGCAGATGTTAATGATGTAAAGATTACCTCAGGATACTTTTCGTTCCGCAGTGTTACCCGTTGTAAAAAATAAAATAAGACACTGAAATTAAAAAGCTGAAACTTATTTATTAAAACTTAGGTACTATAAAATATACAGAGATCGATTCTAAATTATTAATCTATTATATTACGTAATATTATGATTTATAGCATATCATTAAACGGAGGTAGTTACATACCATCACATCACATTGTGAGCAACGAAATTATTGGAACAAATTTTTTACAAAAAATGTAGTCCTTCAGTACAAACGGAGAATCTTCCGACTGATCTATTAATTGCTTTTAGAAAGTTTCCGTTTCTACTGGGCGAGAACTTTCATAGCGCAATGTAGGATTAGTACTCCGTAGTTCGATATATCATCGCTAGATGGCGCTAAAATACCTTTCTGGTATATATGGAAGTTTTGAAGACGTGTAAACCATCAACAATGATTTTAATTCAAAAGGTGATTTGCAAACTGCATTACTGTGAAAATACATAAGTATTCATACTAATATTTTAAGTTCGAGAGTAACTCTGTCTGCATGTTGCGCTTTAACGCTAAAACCGCTGCACCGATTGCAATGAAATTTGTAATGGAGATATTTTGGTTCTTGGGTAAGGACGTAAGGTACTCTGCCGCAATAACTGACTTACAAGCGGAAGGAACCGCGGGGAAAAGCTTGTATATACATAATTTTTGAGTTCATACATGTTCATCTGATTTGAAACTAAGCAGACCCTGTACTAAAGTTAACCAGACCGCTGATAAACATACTTATATGTTACTGAATACATACAGACTATTGATAAGTTACATCCCACAATATTTGGTCAAGACAAGTATATATTTACCGTGGGAGAGCCAAGTTCGGAGTGATACCACGGCCGCATTGAAAACCGGTGTGAAACAGCGAAACTGTGTTTCACCGAGTGATTAACGATACCGGAGACCCATACCCCAAAAGCCAAACGCACTTTTACCGTGGGAGAGCCACGCTTCGGCATGAATGGGCCGGCTCGACCGGAGTGATACCACGGCCTCACAGAAAACCGGTGTGAAACAGCGCTTACGCTGTGTTTCATCGAGTGAGTGAGGATACCGGAGGCCCATACCCCAATCCAACGCCCCTTATCCCCCTCACCATCCCCCTTCCCCCCAGGCCGCCATAGTGTGGGTCACCATGCTGCATTGTTCTTTTTCGCATCCATCAGGCGATGTCTGCTCGTTTGCACCCTATTCCTAATATATAAAAAAGTATGAACCTATGACCTTACCTATCAGTCCCGATCACTACGAATGGACCCGTCTGATATAAATATTTATTTCAAACTAACTTCCGTGACATTCTTCTGTCATAAGTTATTAGGCTGTCGAAGTTCAATAAAAAACATAAATATTTATTATTTTGACTATTTTCCTCACAATTTTTAAGTTTTTTCTCTCCATAAGAACATTTCTTGTGTCTTGACGAAAATATAAAAAAAAATATCCGAATTGGCCGAGCGGTTCCTTAGCAAAATATTTGGCGATTCATTTTTAAGGTTCCGTACCTCAAAAGGGCAAAATAGAACCCTTATGCCAGTCTGTCTGTCTTTCAAGACCTTTTTTTTTTCTGCTCAAATCAAACTTTTATACAGCCGTTTATGCTGCAAATTTCCAATACACGCAAAGGAATCAAAACCTACAGGGTACTTCCCGTGAGCTCATGAATCTTGAAATTTGGTACGAAGCAACGTCTTACAGCAAAGATAAAGGAAAAAATGCAAAAATACAGGTTAGTACGGAACCCTCGGTGAGCAATTCCGACTCGCACTTGGCCGATTTTTTTATATATAGATAGATATATTAATTTGTGACTTTACATTTGTTATCTCATATTGTTTTTTTTTAAGAAATTCACAATATTAACAGCTCCAGAAGGTGATTCTTCTAGAACTCGGTTCGAAAGACCAGTTGGTCTCAAAAGTGAAATTCTCTGGTTCATAGAAGTAGTTGATTCAGCGTTCTTCTTCAATGTTCCACACGAACGGTTCCAAGCGTTTGTCTGCTGGCAGTAAAGCATTCAATTCGTCTGCGTCTTGCAGGGTCTGTAAAGAAGAATTTGGAGTTTTTGATATATCTCATTATGTATGAATAAATTATAATGATGCCCTCACCCAAAGACTAGAGATCCCAAGCTAGGTAGAACCTGTCTATGGTAATCAGACTTCTGATCAACATGGTTATATATAGGATGGAATTTTGTAATGCCACTTGAAGGGAAAGTACCTTTTTCTTTTATATTTAAGCTGCCAAAATGACTCTGCCCTGCCTGATGGAAAGCATGAGCAGAATCCAAGAGTGGTGGTCACCATCCTCAATGCGAAAAAGAACAATGCAGTATGGTGACCCACACTATGGCGGCCTGGGGGAAAGGGGATGGTGAGGGGGATAGGGGGCGTTGGATTGGGGTATGGGCCTCCGGTATCCTCACTCACTCGATGAAACACAGCGTAAGCGCTGTTTCACACCGGTTTTCTGTGAGGCCGTGGTATCACTCCGGTCGAGCCGGCCCATTCATGCCAAAGCGTGGCTCTCCCACGATATAATTTTTTTAATACTGTAGACAGAAAATATAACTCAAAGAAAACATTCCTTTAATTTTGAATAGAAAGACGGTGTTGATGTCCATGGGCGCGGTAATCGCTTACCATCAGGCGAAACGTCTGTTCGTTTGGCCCCTATTCCATAAAAAAAATAGCGAAGCAACTCATACTGCCACTACATAATATATCAGCAATGGGCAACAATCAGGACAACTAAAGACTAGAACAACCATCATAACCAATGACCCTTTGAGCCGTCAAACTATCGGGAGTTTGCAGCAAGTGTTGTTGCACTTTGTGAGATCCGCATATTATTGTTCTGAGCCTTGGCGTTCTTTGTGTTTGTTTCACGTATTACTGTAAATTCCACCGCGACACAGGATTTATTCTTAATGCGGGATTTGTCTTTAAAAAAAAATAGAATCTGAGCTTTACCTGATGCAGCAAGGAGTTGCACCTGGCGAGCTGGTGTGAGACCTCGTGCACTCTGGCCAGCCGCTCTGCGTGACGTGCGTTGGCTCTCTGCCGGTCCACCATCTGCGAGTACAGCCGGGAGATCTCCGTGTCGGCCTGGGAACATAAATATGACCAATGAAAATAAATAAATATTATCGGACATTTCAACACACAACGCCATCTAGTCCTAAACTAAGCAGAGCTTATACTATGGGTACGTGGGATTTGGAGGCGGAAGTGCTCGCCGAAGTTTATCGACGGGTGGCTGAATTCCGAAGAGGAACGCGAGTGGCGTGAAGCCGCCCGTCGAGCCACGATGGCTCGTTGGTCTTCGCGGCTGGAGGCTCCACGTGCTGGCTTCGTCACCGTGGAGGCTCTCCAGCCCGTCATCCTCGAGTGGGCAGGGCGGCAGCACGGGACCCTTTCCTTCCGACTGACGCAGGTGCTTTCCGGGCGCGGTTGCTTCGGGAAGTACCTGCACTCGGTCGCGCGGAGGGAATTGAGTCCCGCCTGCCACCACTGCGACTGCAGTGAGGACTCGGCCCAGCACACGCTGGCGGTGTGCCCCGCTTGGGTGCCGCAGCGTCGGGCCTTCACTGCAGTCATCGGNCTGCAGTGAGGACTCGGCCCAGCACACGCTGGCGGTGTGCCCCGCTTGGGTGCCGCAGCGTCGGGCCTTCACTGCAGTCATCGGAGGAGATCTCTCGCTGCCGGCCGTCGTACGCTCCATGGCCGGCGGCGAGAGCAGTTTTACCGCGGTCACGACCTTCTGCGAGGAAGTCATCTCGCGGAAGAAAGCGGCGGAGAAGGCCCGGGAGGACGATCTCCACTCGGACCCGATCCACCGCCGGCGAACCGGGCGGCGGAGGAACGCCTACCTCATGCCGCCCTGAGTGTGAAAAAAAAATGGCTACTAGACAAATTATATTAACACACCGATACTTTTTTTTGTACATACATATTATACACAGAAAACACCCAAACTCCGAAACAAATATTTGCAGATCATACAAACATTTATCCCGACTCAGCAATCGAACCTGAATCATCATCAGCCTATCGAAGTTCTCAGCTGGACTTACGTCTCTCACTTCACAAATTTTAACAAGGGCTTGTATCTAATACCTAAAATGTGTGACACAGCGCAATTGCTGTCTCACAACGGTATTCTTTGAGGCCGTGTTATCACTCGGGTCGAGCCCTCCCACTGTGGTTGTTTGTTTTTGTTACGATTTCCCCTTCTCTTTACGTAGTTCGCTCCCCTAATCGGCTTTTACGACACCCAATGGATAAATAGGGGTGTTGACACTTGGTATTGTTAAGACAAATATATTTAACGCTAACCTCTTTAATCTTAGAGGCCAGAGATATCTCCTCAGCGGCTAGAGGATGAGCACACGCAGCCAGGTGAGCTTGCAGGCGAGTCGACACCCGTATCCACGGCCTGTAGTCTAAACCTGGGGAATTATTAAAAAAAAACACATGTTAAATACGTACATACATATGCTAACAAATTTATTTGTGCTTCGAAGAGCTCGGAAAACCTTCGGTCAGGGTTGTCATACGAATATCAACATCAACAACCCATAATGTCCCACTGCTGGACTCGGGTCTCCTCTCAGGAGAGGGTTAAGGCCATACGTCCCCACGCTGGCCAAGTGCGGATTGGGGACTGGCAAGACAACGTTGTGGCTACGTAATCTTATCGTTGGATGTTTTTAAGCCGCCCGAAGGCCTCCAACTAAGCTTCACGACTGTTATCCTATGATAACAACCGGGACCGACTGCTTAACGTGACCTCCGAATCACGGAGACGCTCATGGTAACATGCCACCAGCGGTCACCCATCCAGGTACTGACCGCGCCGTCGTTGCTTGCCCTCGCTGATTGTTTCTAATCACCGAGTGCAACTGGGCTATGAGCGCCTCTTCATACGAATGTCTGTGCTATTTTGGAGCTCTAAAATTTCTGACAACAATATTTCCACTGAACTTCATCATCGGTTACCAGCCAGTCAGATCAGGTTTGAGAAAAATGTTCAGAGTAGAAGGGAACGAGGAACTCGCGTCTATAAAAAGATAAATATATAATAAATATTTTTGACATCTTACACACAACGCCATCTAGTCCCGAGCCAAGCCGAGCTTGTTTTATGGGTACTAGACAACTAGATATAAATACATGTACACTTTTTTTTGTGTATACATACACATTATACATAGAAAACACCCAAACTCCGTAACAAATATTTGCAGATCATACAAACATTTGGTCCAACCCGAACATCGAAGCCGAGACCTCAAGCACAGCAGTCGCATACGCTACGCTATAGAATTCAAGATGCGAGTCTTTCCTCCTTTATCACCTCTATTTAAGTCTCTAGGGCCGACCAGGGTTAGAGAAATATGTACTAAATGAGAACTGATAGTACTCATTACAAAATTTCTTCTCTGAGTCGAAATTAAACTGAAAAACCTCAGTAAATCTTCTGTTTTTATGTGTGGGCTTCCCAAAGTGACTCTTCTCTGGCTGATAGAAATCGTAAGCAGAAACCAAGAGTGGTGGTCACAATACTCATTGCGAATGCAGACATGAATGGGCCGGCTCGACCGGAGTGATACCACTGCCTCACAGAAAACCGGTGTGAAACAGCACTTACGCTGTGTTTCATCGAGTGAGTGAGGATACCGGAGGCCCATACCCCGATCCAACGCCCCCTATCCCCCTCACCATCCCCCTCCCCCCAGGCCGCCATAGTGTGGGTCACCATGCTGCATTGTTCTTTTTCGCATTGAGGATGGTGACCACCACTCTTGGATTCTGCTCATGCTTTCCATCAGGCAGGGCAGAGTCATTTTGGCAGCTTAAATATAAAAAAAAAGCACTGCAACGATGCAGCATGGCGACCAGCTAAGCTGCTCCTGCACTATTGGTCCCCGGTCTCGCCCCCACCAACGAAACACGACAGCTCGAATGCTGTCACTTAAGGTTGGTCTTCTGAGAGGGTAGTACCACCCCGGTCATGGCTCTGCTACATTTAAATCATCTCAATATGCAATGTATCTCAAGTATTTTAATGTATTATTTATGTAACTTATTCCTTTATGATTGTAAGAAACTTGTGTTTCTTTAGTTATGTATTGAGTTAAATTCTGCTCATACACCATTATGCACCTACCATCTCATATTTTTACATCACTCCAAAGGTTGACTGGCAGAGAATTCCCCATGGCATTAAGTCCGCCTATGTACAATAATTGAAATAAGTTTAAATAAGTAAATTATAAATGTTTGTGAAACTCACCTTCTAATACTTCAGGGTCTCGTGCACCAGGCAGACCCAGAGTCCCTCTCATGATGGGTAGAAATGTTGGTATCTCCTGCAATTAAAACTGGTTTATAATTTCTATATGCAAAGATAGAGGCTCTCATAGCCCAGTTGCACTCGGTGATTAGAAACAATCATCGAGGGTAAGCAACGATGGCGCGGTCAGTACCTGGATGTGTGACCGCTGGTGGCATGTTACCATGAGCGTCTCCGTGATTCGGAGGTCACGTTAAGCAGTCGGTCCCGGTTGTTATCATACGATAACAGTCGTGAAGCTTAGTTAGAGGCCTTCGGGCGGCTTAAAAACATCCAACGGTAAGATTACGTAGCCACAACGTTGTCTTGCCAGTCCCCAACCCGCACTTGGCCAGCGTGGGGACGTATGGCCTTAACCCTCTCCTGAGAGGAGACCCGAGCCCAACAGTGGGACATTATGGGTTGTTGTTTGTTTGTTTGTTTGTTTTATATGCAAAGATACTAAGCATATACTATCATACTATATTTTTTATCTGTGTGGTGACTAATTAGATAGTGGACCCGGCAAACGTTGTTTTGCCATATAGAAAAAAAAATTACAAAAAATATAAAAAAAATTTAGAGGTATGAAAAATAGATGTTGGCCAATTCTCAGACCTACCCGATATGCTCACAATATTTCATAAAAATCGGTCCAGCCGTTTCCTAGGAATTTGGTAACAAACACCGCAACACGAGAATTTTACATACAAGATATATGTTTCCTTATATAGAAGACAACTACGCATTACAAATATACATCCTGTGTCGCGGGGGATTTACAAAAAATACATGAAACAAACACAAAGAAAACCCAGACTCAGAATTTTTGGGTCACACAAAGTGTTTTCCGATTCCATTTGGGATTCGAACCCACAATACTTGGCGCTGTAAAAAGCGTTATAGCGACTGCTTAAACCACTAAGCCAGTAGTGCAGTCATATGTGTATTCACTGGCGCGCAGTACACATAACACCGGTTGACAAATGTCAATTCAAGATCAATGATTGATTTGAACATCCACAAATAACAACTGTTTGTTAATTTTTTTTAACTATTTACTTCTATCGCTACCCCTCACGCCTGCTTTGTGTTTTTTTCCTGACCAAGCATCATCAATCAATCATCATGACTCAACCAATCGACTGCCTCGGTGGCGCAGTGGTAGCGTACGCGACTGCTGTCCATGAGGTCTCGGGTTCGAATCCTGAGTCAGGCCAAATGTTTGTATGATCTGCAAATATTTCAGAGTTTAGGTGTTTTCTATGTATAGTATGTATGTATTTACAAAAAAAATAATGTATTCATATCAGTTGTCTAGTACCCATATTACAAGCTCTGCTTAGTTTGGTACTAGATGGCGTTGTGTATTATGTTTCCAAAATATTTATTTATTTATTATTTATCAACAGCCCATAATGTCCCATTGCTGGGCTCGGGTCTCCTCTCAGGAGAGGGTTAAGACCATACGTTTGATAGGCGATAAGCATTGGACAAACAATTTCTGGCAGTCAGGCATACAAACCAATGGGCTAACGGACGCATCGAATGCGACTCCAGGTGAACATGCCAAGCGAGCTGCAGCCCAACATTTGACGCTGGGAATTTGTGTCAATATATGCTAATCGTCGCAGGAATTTCTATATCGCGATACAGGTCCAGTTGCTCCGTAGTTCAGTGTATCTTCGGTGGATGGTGCTGTAGTATGTTGTTTTGAATTGAATAAAATTAAAGTTTATCAATACATACTTGTAATCTCTGAATATCCTCGTCGAGCTGATCATCCGTGGCAGGCTTAACTACGATAATATCACGCGCTAGCTTCGTCTTCCTGGCCTGGAGGCTGAGTTGCCGCCTTTGTAATATTGATTTCTTATTATCAGTCGTGCGTTGGTTCCTTGCTGAGGCTTTTGGGGAATCTGTCAATAGAAATTATGCATTTCGAGTACAATTACATATATAATTCGTGGGAGAGTCACACTTGGCTTGAATGAGCCGGCTCCACCGGAGTGATGCCACTGCCTCACAAAAAACGAGAGTGAAACAGTGCTTGTATTGTATTTGAATGAGGATACAGAAGGCACATACCCCAACCCCTCCCCCTTTCCATCAATGTTCTATCATCAATCTTATACAATGTTGTAAAGGTACAGCAACAAGCGCGGTTAACACCGTGGGGCTTAATTTGTTTTAAAATATGATAAAAGTGATAATCTAGAGTCACATACCACTCTTCTACATATAAAGGGCCCTATCCATATCGCATTATTTAAAACTAACAATGCAATTATTAACATCACATCATCTTAAAAACACTATCCCGAAATAATTAATATCCAAAGATCCATACTGAAAGCTTGCTGAACACTAGTATTTAACATCAGCCACAATGAAATACACGTAATTTACCAACATAAAGTATATACAAGCACAACCAGACCAATGCACACCTACACACACACGCATGACTCACTCATACATACTATTCTATTTACATATAGGCATCCATTTTTATTGTAATCTTTTAAAACTCATAGAATGAACTAGACCCCCTGACAGAGGGAATCCTAGTGTGGGGACTTGAGATATTATTGAATCAATATTTACCTCCGATAGGACGATCAACTGTGTATGATATGTACGGCAGTTCTGAATCAGAACATATGCTGGTTCCTGGTGAATTGTTACCACTGGCTGTGGGATCAGATGATCTTGATGTGTCTGCAAATTTTATTATATTTTACATATTTAAATGTTCTAGTGTACTGTGATACAGTAATTAGGTAAGCTTATCCATACCAACATTGTGAATTCAAAAGTACATCTGCCATTATGTTACACATTTCGACTGAAATGATCTTCAATTACCATACCAATACTTTGATTCTTGAGCGAGTACACAGGGTATTATTTGATGTGATAACAAAGGGCAAAACCTAGTTTTTCCATCCATTATCATACTGATCCTGATACTATTATACTGATCAGTTCTAAGCGACTGCAGATCAAAAGGTCTCGGGTTTGATTCCCAGGTCGGTGTGCTGTTGGATTTTTCTTACAAGAAATCTTAATAGCAGCCAGGGGTATGGAATATGGTGATGTGTCATGTCCGTGCCACGGAGGGTATGTTAAGCCGTCGGTCCGGTTGTCATGAATATCTATGGCAATCTTTACTGGGAAGCCAGTGCCCACAAATATACTGACAACTTGTTTGACCTTTGAATTCAGTTCACCCTCGGGTTTGCAGAGCTCCAATGACCAGTTGCTAAGTGTTAAAACTAATATTCAGGTAAAAGCAGTTGAACTAGTAGCCAACCTCCCAACCTCAAATCTTGGGAAGAATAAAGGCTAGGAAGATGCCAGTCATTAACAAACAGAGTAAGTAACAAATAATATCTCTCTAATTTACTTAACGCCATTCGCAGAGCACAATGCAACTTGTGTCTAAACACAATTTGGATAGACAGCTCTTCACCAAAAATGCTGCTGGCTTATGTAATACCCACCGTTAAAATTAAGGTGTACTCAAAGTTGGTTGTCATCAGCATTGAAACATATTCCTCCATAAAAAAATTGTGGGCTGCTTAGCAGCGCCCTTTTTCTTTTTTCAAATGACAACTTCCTCATTAGGTATATACATCCTGTTTCACTTGGGGGACTTTGTAAACATACATGAAACGGACACAAAAAACACCCAGAGTCAGAACATTAATTTGTGGATTACTCGAAGTGATCACATGAAGTGTGTTTATCTTGTGTTATTTGAACCTACAACACTTGGCGCAATAGAAAGCAACCAAGCATGTGTCAAAAGACAGATTTGATTTGTATTGCACTTGAAACTTACAAGCAAAAATATTCCAAATCAATTACCTGGTATATTTGAAACAGTTATAGTGTGGCCTCGCCTCATTTGTTGTGCTCTTTGAGCCTGCTTTTTTGGAGGCACAGATGACTGTTCTGAACCCATTGTGACACTATAATAACAATAGATAATATTTAAATGTACTCTTAGGAGATATTTAAGTTATACTTGAAAGTGGTGTCAAAAAATTAAAAAATATTATTGTCTATTATCTAGATTTCTATAATATTTAGAGTTTAAAATTAATACAAATTCAAAGAGCTTTAAATTTTACTCAGATAATTCTAACTTAATTATAAATGATCCCCTATCGATTTTCAGTCTTGCCTAAAAAGTGTAGTTTTTTGTAATAAATTAATATGCTGTCAAAACATAATATAAAATTTATATAAGAAAAAATAGTATAATTAGGTAAAAATTATACTATTTTTTTACATTAAATACAATAGTAATATTGGCTATAATGCTGGACATTACTGTAAGACCGGACATGGAAATGAAAATACTTACGTATTATCACTAAACAATATTTATAGGCTTTAAGAACTTTTTATCCTTCCATTCTGCCAAATTCTATCGTAATCAGCTACAAATACGACAAATAACCAACTAATTTGACCACAGACAGAATTTATTGACAAATCACAACAAAAAAAGAGACAGATATTTAGGTTTGTATTGCCAACTTATAAATTATTTTCAGTTCCGTATTTGCGGCATGCTAGATGATGACGTTTTGGGTAGATTTCGTTGTAAGGATACTAATAATGTCCCAATGCATAGTTTACGATTACTAACTAATCACTACTACTCAAATTGGCCATTTATTATGATACAGATCACTGAAATATGTGTACGCGCATAGCTTCCGATCACCTGCACCAAAGTGGATAATGCCTTTTTTTTCGTTTGTGGTCAGGACAATGTTTGCACTAAAGAAAACTAAAACACCAGAAGTGTATTTTTTTTAGCCCACGACTACCTGTGTGAAGTTGTGGCGGGCATACATGATAAAAAAAATCTTTTCGGCAATTAAGGAAAAAAATTTAAAAAATGGCGGTGCGAAGTTCATCGGGTCAGTAGTTCTTGATAATAAATAGTAATGTAAAGCTGGGATTATATTTTTACTTTTACTACAAAATTTACTTGATAAACATATGGTTGGCTTTTTTTATCTTATCTGTGACTAAGTAATAGTCGACGTCATCATGACGTTTGACACTTGGCACTGACGAGTGACGTTTCCGCGTACATAAAAACACGTATACGGATAAAGGAACTAAGTTTATTAATTAATTACAATTTAACCTCATAATGAATTAAATGTAACTTTCTAAAATGGTCGACGAAAGTACAAGAAAAACTCTTAGTAGCATACCCCTCCTGCAAACAAAGGCAGGACCTAGAGAAAAAGAATTATGGGTAAATAGGCTGAAAGAAGAATACCAAGCACTGATTAAGGTAAAAAAAAACTTGTCTTTTTTTTCTCAGAATGCATATGCGCTTGCTTTATAAATCCTATTAAATTAAAATATATTTGAAGATCTTTGGTACAATAATATACAAAAAAAACAGTAGAAAAATGATTCTGAAAAGGTTTTTTAGTGTAGATTAGTAGTAGTAGTGTAGATGACCGTGAGAGAGCCACGCTTCGGCATGCATGGGTCGGCTCGACCGGAGTGATAACACGGCTTCCCAGAAAACCGGTGTGAAACAGCGCCTGCGCTGTTTTACCGAGTGAGTGAGGATACCAGACACCCATAATCCAACCCTTCCCCCCATCCCCCTCCCCATCCCCCAAGGCCGGCAACGCACTTCCACTGGTGTTACGGGTGTCCATGAGCAGCGGCAATCGCTTACCATCAGGCGATTGTTATTCCTACATAACTGGAGTAGAATTTTGCAGTATTACTACCAGTGTTAGGAAAATAAAAGCTAAACAGTAATAATTCTGTCTTTCAAGCAGTTGCTATTCAGCACATCAATACTTTAGCAGCAGTAACGATGTGGGCTATGTTTTATATATCTTTATGCATAAGTGAAGTTCATTGTTTAGTTTTCTATTTTTCCTCTTGTGTCTGCAATCAACTAAATTATAATCAGAGGTTTAGCGTTCACTGTTATAGAGGACTCCTATGAGCCTACTAGTTCTCACTCTCCATCTTCTTACAATGGTGTCTGGCTTCTAACATTTTAGTCCAACTCTAGTATCTGCAGTTTTTTCAGTCTTGCAATCTCCTTATTAGTGTAAATAAGGCTCTTATTTATAAAAAAAGAAGATTTTATCTTGTGTCACAGCGAACTACATAAACATGCAAATAGAAACACAAAGAACAACCAGACACAGAATAATAATTTGAGGATAACACAAACACAACACTGTAGAAAGGCTTGGCGACTCCATAAACTACTAAGCCAACCGTCCTGTCAAGACTTCTTTTGTTTCTTTTGGAACATGCTTTATTAGTGTTATTTGTTAAAATGTAACATAAAGTTCCAAATGCTTTCATATTTTAGTATGTGCAAAACAACAAGGCAGCTGACAATGACTGGTTCCGCTTAGAATCTGACAAGACTGGCACCAAATGGTTTGGTAAATGCTGGTACGTCCACAACCTGCTCAAATATGAATTCGACTTGGAATTTGATGTGAGTATATATAAGTTCAAGTGCCGACACACTTTACACGTGTAATGTTGACATTCATGACTGCCTCTGTGGCGTAATGATAGCGAATGCGACTGCTGTGCAAGAGGTCTCGGGTTCAATTCCTGAGTCGGGCCAAATGTTTGTATGATCTGCAAATATTAGTTTCGGAGTTTGGGTGTTTTCTATGTATAATATGTATGTATTTACAAAAAAAAGTATATAAGTATTAATATCAGTTATCTAGTACCCATAGTACAAGCTCTGCTTAGTTCGGGACTAGATGGCGTTGTGTGTTCAAATGTCTGAACATATTGTTTGAACATATTTACTCCCCATCTAAATAAATCAATAAGCATTTTGGACAACTTACACACAACACCATCTAGCCCCAAGTTAAGCAGAGCTTGTATTATGGGTACTAGACAACTAATATAAACTAAAAAAAAAAAAAAAAAAAATGTTTCTGACACACAAGTGCTAACACTTCACATGTGTGATGTTGACTTTCATGAATCTGCAACCCATCATAATAAATTAATAAATATTTCGAACATCTTACAAACAACGCCACCTAGTCCCAAGCTAAGCAAAGCTAGTGTTATGGGTACCAGACAACTGATTTAAATATTTTACATAAGTACTATTTTCCGAAAATACATACATATTATACATAGAAAACACTTAAACTCTGAAACAAATATTTGGTCCAACCCAGGAAAAGAACCCAAGACCTCAAGCACAGCAATCGCACACGCCACCAAACCGCCACAGAGGGAGTAAAATTGCATCTTAATTTGCCTATAGTAGTTTTCATTTCAATAAAAATGATTTCAGATTCCAGTGACATACCCCACTACAGCTCCTGAGTTAGCTTTACCAGGTCTGGATGGGAAGACTGCCAAGATGTACAGGGGTGGAAAAATCTGTTTGACGGACCATTTTAAGCCGCTGTGGGCTAGAAATGTGCCTAAGTTTGGTATAGCTCATGCTATGGCTCTAGGTGTAAGTAAAACTTGATTAATTAATTCTTATCTGACAGTTTGTGATACTGTCTAATAATACTGATGGTGCGGGTTTCGATTCCGATAAGAGAAAATAATTGACCAGCAAGCAATCATTTGTTGATTATTTACCTCTTGTCTGTTGGTTTAGTGATTAATGATCTTGATTGCTAAGCTGGAGGTTGTGGATTCAATACCCATCAACAACCCATAATGTCCACCGCTGGGACTAATATGCAACCCATAATTTACTTCCAACGCGAGTAACACCATGGTGTGAAGCCAATCTAAAAAGTTTCATAAATTACTCCTTATATCTTTAGCTAGTGACTAACTAGTAACTAGTGACTTTTGTCAGTGAAAATTCCATCAAAATCAGTCCAGCCGTTCCTGAGATTACCCAGAACAAACTGACAGTAATAAATCCTAAATAATAAGTGCCATATACTTTCAAATGCATTTAGTTAAAAGTTGTTAATTTGAAATTACAAAAAGATACTTCAATTTTATTTATTTGTATAAATTTGTGTTCCATGATGGGTTACGGATTTCAAAAGCTTACAAGTTGATTAAAAGTTTTATTTTCTTTTTCCAGCTTGGGCCCTGGTTAGCTGTGGAAATTCCAGAATTAATAGAAAGAGGTGTCATAACTTATCAAGAGAAATCTGATGAAGCAAAATGAACATGCGATATTAAATTTTGTACATAAAATGTAATATAATATAAATATATGTGCTATGCTTTTTTATTTTGTTGTTTTATTTGTGTTTCTACATAGACACTACAATAAGTGACGGACGAATACCTGATGGCCAATTATAGCACCGCGTGGATATTTGCCAAATTAAATAGCCTCAGTGGGTTAAGAATATAGGGTGTCATTACCTCCCATCAACCGCCATCAATCAAGAGCCGACTAAGGGTGAAAACTATACTTCGACAATATTACTGCAAATAATAGAAAACAACACAAACTATAACAAATAAGCATAATAAGGGAATATGCAGGTTTTTAAATTTCTTTATCTGATCATTTACGTTTCTATATCATAGAAAAATATATAAATAAGCTTGAAGATAGTTAAACTAACTTTCAAAATGAAATTTAAAACACTGACTAAATTTGAGCTATTCAAACGCCGCCATTTTGCGCGCGCTTTTGACATAGCCAAAGACGTCATTGTCATTTAGTGTTTGTTTACTATTCAGTGTTTCAGTTACTTTATACTTATTTACAGTTTTAATTGCTGTAAAAATCATAGAAGAAGTTAATTGTTCTCACAAACCCTATTACTATAAATTTCGACACTGATAATTTCGATGAAGTGACCATCGACATCACATTTCGTTTCGACCAATAGTGATACATTTTGTAAGTTTGAATTTCCTTTCCTTAATGTTCACTTTTTATTCAATACTTTCTGAGTTTAAATAATCACTTTACAAAAAAATACCTTTTAAGAATATTGTAAAAAATCTAGAAAATATTTGAGCCATATAAAATTTTTATGCATATTCCCTATTACCAACATGTCTGGCCAGCATAGGTCGAAATCTTTGAGATGTCTTTGTGCAGCAGTGCAGCATAAGCTCCCTATATCATCCATCAGCCATCAGCCAGTGAAAGTCCAGTCAAAAGCGGTCCAGCGCTTCTAGAGATTTGTCGGTACAAACAGACAGACAAATATTGGTAAAAATGTTATTTTGGTATACGTATACCTATGTAAAAAGCGAATATTTTAGTATTATGAGCAGACACTCCACTTTTGTTTATTTGTATGTATTTGTATATATTTAATTCATGAAAAAACTTTTTTATTTCCATTTGGTGCATGGATGTATATCATATCATTATTTGGAATACCGAATACGATTATGGGCTATACTTCGACCACTTTTCTTTTTTTATGCTCTGCAGTCTCCAAGTTGCCAAGTATCTGCTTAGATTTTGAAATGAAACCTAGTAGTTGCGTTTTTAGTTTTTATTGTTAAAAATAAATAAATAGATTTTAAATTATAGTAATATAAATATAAAAATAGTTGTTTTATTATTAATTTTAATATTTACATACTAATTTGAATTACACTACAAATACCTATTTTAATCCTCATCAAAAAAAAAATAATTCCATTTTTGAACATTAGATAGTTTTGGTGGGAAATCGTCTGTCAATTGTTTTTTATCTGGTTTTAGAAAATATTATATTTGTTGAAAACAACAAAAGTTATGTTTTAAATAGTTTATAATATGTGATTTAATCAAAATATTGTTGATATTATTACTTTTTAAAATATTTATTTTAGAAAAAATAATAGTTTGAGGTGTAAAGTTAGTGTTTTCCTGTTATTTGAAGTTTAAATCAAGTCAGTTTAATCAAGAACAAGCAGAATGATAGAGTAGAAGATTGGAACACAGGTAATGTGTATTTATTATATTTATTTACTATACGGTTATAGTAATATAGAAAATTAATGACTTTTTACTCGACTGCGCCAGATTCCACCTCTGTACATTACTTAGGCACGGGTCCATTTTGAGCTTATTTCACATAGCTGTGCCCGCGGTTTTACTATCCGTTTATGTTGCTTTTATTGTTTCTTAAATAAAAGTAGTCTAAGTTATTCCTTATAATATCAACTATCAGCCAGTGAAAGTCCAATTAAAATCGGTTAAACCGTCCCAGAGATTAGTCAGAACAAATAGATACAGAGGTGGAGAGACAGAGGAAAAGAAAATGTACAATATGCATTATGTGAAAATGTGTTAATTTGAAATCACAAATTGATACTTCATTTTTATTTATTTGTAAAGAGCAACTCGATTAACATGGTGACCGGTCAGAGTTGCGATTGGTAAAGATTTAAATGCGGGCAATGCCGAGCGTGGTACAATCATACATAGTTATGGAATCTGGAATGGCTGGTCCGATTTTGATGGAACTTTCGTTACCCAATAGCTGATGTTATAAGGAGTTACTTAGGGTACTTTTATTTTGACTAGTTTCCCTCCCGGGTTACCTATGGCTTTTGTAAAAGTACCATAACAAGCGCGGATAACGCTAGTCGTTTAATATAACTTACTGTAGATAATGATTACGAACGGACCGGATCTTTTTTGAGAGTTTAGAAGAACGCGCACCGGTGCGTTGCGCCTAAGCAACACATTTATCGATTCATTGTTATGTAAATAGATAATAAATATATGTACACTTACAGATTACATATTGAGAATTTTCATCATATTTCTGCTAATATGGAAACTCGAAAACATAATCATACCTATGTGGGTGATAAACGTTACAGGTATTGTTCTATTCAAATTGTAGAAAAATTCATTCTAACATAGTAAATTCACCAAACCCATACCATATAATCAAACAATTTTATACGCTAGATTGTGATACTTGCGTAGTCCTTGATGATCTTCAACAGTCACTTGTTGATTGTGTCAAATATACCATATAAAACCAACATTGTAAACATCCTGATTTCGGTAGGGAGCGCGTTCCACAGAAGAACAGACTGCACATAGAAGGAAGAATGGATAAAGTCGGAGTTATGAGAGGGACATTGAAGAAGCATATTGTTTGTGGAACGAAGATTTCAGTCGTGGTTGGAGCATAAGAAACGAAGGCGAAGTCGGGGCCCATAAGGACATTAACAAAAGAAGGTTTTAGATATTTTCACTTGATGAAAAACAAATCGGAAGCAGCTAACAATCTAATAAAATATATAACTGAATTAGCACTGTAAAAGGAGGTTAAGATCAAGAGGATTCGTTGTGACCACGGAGGAGAGTACACGTCTAGGTTATTTAAAAACTAGTATCAAGATAAAGCGATAACAATTGAGTACAGCCTACCGTACAGTCCACAGATGAACGGTAAAAGTGAATGAATGAATCGGTCAAAATATGATAAAGCTCGAAAGATGCTAGATGAGTCAAACTTACCAAGACAAAAATGGGGCCATGCAGTTTTGACAGCAACATATTTCATTAATCGATGCCCATCTAAAGCGATTAATTTCAACAAGATAAAAGTCACACATTTCTGCAAACCCACCCCACGACCTTGACACTGGATCCGCCCTAGAACATTTGCACTCATGGCCGTGGCCCTTAGAGCTGTCTCTCAGTGAACCTGTTCCCACGCCGTCATGAGCATGTCTTCCGTGTAGCTCGAGACGTTGACACCATCCAAGAAGGCACTTACACATTCTGTCATTTCCGATGTTCTGCTGGAACAGCCCTAACGAACAACATTTTTCGGCCGCCGTCGTAACATATATTTAACGGTCGGTGGCTACTTACCACGGTAAACAGTTCAATTAGATGCCAGTTTTACAGCTAGGCTTGTTGGCGACATACACTATGATCAGGCAAACGGCATAGTACGTAGGAGTTTTAACACTGATCCTTGCGGAACTGATTGTGTAGATGACAGCTCCATCCAGACTTCTCCTATCGCCTACTCTGCAAAAGCAGGGTACCACCCGTGGTGGAAAACTCTTTTTGAGTTGACGTCCGGCACAAGAACGTTACTTTCTCGCGGTAGACATTAGTGGCGGATGGACAGTGAAATAAGTCCTTTGACCACGCTCAGGGTGGCATAAAGTGATGGAAAGCACGCAAATAGTTACAGGCGCAGTTCCTCCAGCAAATTGTCCTATACTGCCGTTTTGTCCACACCTTATTGTTTGCGGGTAGTACTAATTTTACCATGCCTTATTTTTAATAAGGGGTTTTTAATAATTTTAAATAAGGGGTAAACGTGCCGATGTATCGCCTGATGGTAAGGAATTACCGCCGCCCATAGACACCTGTAACATCATAGGCGCCACAAGTGCATTGCCGGCCTTTGGGGGATGGGGAGGAGGATGGGGGAGAGGTTGGGATATGGGCCACCGGTATCCTCACTTACTCGGTGAAACAGCGCAAGTGCTGTTTCACACCGGTTTTCTGTGAGGCCGTGGTACCACTTCGGTCGAGCCGGTCCATTCGTGCCGAAGCGTGGCTCTCCCACGGTAAATCCTTAGGGTTAATCCACCTCTGAATGACAGACTATTTGTATCGGAAAGAGACGCTATGGCTACTCCTTTCCGGTCCGCCGGCCTGTGTGGCTCTATGGCAGTAAATTCTCAAAATAATTAAATATATTGCGATTATTTTCAATAATATAGGCTACAAATCTATCACCAAATAGCATTTCAATCTGTAGTTACTAAGGAAAAATAAATTTTATAACTTTATTTTTATTGAAGGCAATCAAAAAATTACGAGTTCCAATTTTTTCGTTGTGAATATTTCGTACTTTATTAAAATCCGCTGTAATATCTAGATAGCAGTAAGAATACAAATACATCTTTTTTTTAGTAATTATCACATTATTGTTTTAATTTTTTGTCACATTTTATTCATTTTAATTTTTATAAATTTTGATAATAAATTTTACAGCAGTTTTAGATAAAATTGTTTTAAAGGTACAGTATCATTGGTATTAAGTTAGTCAACTTAATATACAAATTAAATGTTAATTAAGCTATTCTAATAATAACGAACGAATGAACGCAGTATCACAGCTAATTGTTATAATATTTCATACATACATACATACAATCAAGCCATTTCCCAGCGGAGTAGGCAGAGATAATTGATCTCCACTTACTACGGTCCTGATTGCATTATTGATTACGGTGCATTCATCAATAGCTGCATGCATGCTAGTCTGTTCCTGCTGCTCTTCATATTACCCCTTTTCAAAATATCACTAATTTGGTAGGTAAATATTCACCGTGGACGATCTCTTTCGGCACTTAAAGTACTGCATAGCTGGCACTCGCTTAACAAAACGTAACGTTTCGAATTGGTCGCGTAATCGATGAGGACTACTCTGGCGCAACACAGTTTTAAACTAGTGCGGAGGGTAGATTTCGCTAATTAATGTAACCTTTTACCATAAACGTACATTTCTTTAAATATCGATTTGTATCTATGCCGATGGTGTATGCTAGCATAGTGGTTACAGTGTTCGCTGTAAATATTCAGCACCAACAAATTTAGAGACTAAATAAACCATGTATTTTAATATTTGGTTTGGTAAGTAAATTCTTTCAATCTTCGATATGTAAACGGTTATATCACTATGTGTATTAGAAGTGTAGAATGGTGTAGGTATACACAGTGAACACGCTTAGACTGGTCTCTTAAAATTTGTCAGTTTGTAAACATTTTATATTGGTCAATAAACTATATTTTATTATTATTTATTCACTTCCATACACAATCGCTCTATAAATTCCTTTCGTGAGTCTTCTATCATCCCTCCTCACTAAATGACCAAACCCCCCAAGCATGCTTTTCAATCCTTGTCACCACAACTTCTTTCAATCCACTTCATTCTCTTATAACTACATTCCTGACCCTGTCACTAATTTTCACAGCACACATACTTCTTAGGTACCGCAGCTCCACAGTATTTATTCTACTTCCATTCTTCTTCTGCCATACCCGAGATTCGCTACCATACATAAGGATTGGGACGAGCACACTATTGTGCACAGCTAAACGTACACTTTTCGACACGTTTTTATTAGCATCCAGGGGTGCCGGGCACCATTCTCCTTAATATTCGCTTTCACTCTCCTTTCTATATCATCTTCATGTACTCCCTTCCTTGTGAACATAGAACTTAAATATACGAACTCCCTCACTTGCTCTACTCTTTTATCTTCAATCGTAATATTCAGTCATACTATTTTCTCTTTCAAAAATTATTACCTACCCTGGTTACCATCTCCTGTAACTACTCCGCCATCGATGCAAGTACTACTAGAAGTTCATCAACATAGAGAAAACAATTTGATTGATAAGTCTTCCATTCTCAATAACAATTAAGAATTATCAAACAATTGTCCACGAATAAGTTAAACAGCCAAGGAGACGCTACACATGGTTGTCAGACACCTCTCAAAATGTCAAACCAATCCGTGTAGGCCCAATTTATTCGGACACAGGCTCTAGAATCTTGACATAGAGATTTAAAAGCCCGCTCCATCTGGCTGTCCTCCCCATATATAGACAGTATTGACCACAAATCGTCTCACACCACTTGTTCATAGACCTTCTCGAGATCAATAAACGCCTAGAAACATTTTTGACGTTTGGCGAGGAGGAGCGAGAAGATCTGGTCCATCCATCTCATTCCCTTTCTAAGCCCATCTTGCACATCACACATATTTTCGTCAGTTTCTTTCATCACTCTCTCGATCAAAACTTTAGCATGCAATTTATTGCGAAGGCTGATTCCTCGATAGCTTGAGCTCTTGCTGTGACCACCCCTTCCCCTTAAACAGCGGAATGATGACAACTTTACACCGGTCTTGTGGTAATCGGTTGTTCCCCCAGCATGTATCAAAAAATCCGCAGGTTAGCCACAGAGGAACCCCTTCTTTTCAACATCTCACCCGACATTGTCATACTCTGGAGCCTTATCAGCTTTCATACTCTTCATCGCTCTTAATATTTTATCCATACAAATATCGTTCGCATTATTAATTTCACTGACACAAGATACATTTGCGTTCTCAATATAATATTAATATTTGCAAAATCTGTGCATTCAGTTGTAAGTATTTTAAATTAAGTTTTTTTTAATAATGAGCCTGCCAATCAAGTGGTTCTCGAGTTTTGAAACAGTAAAAATATATATGTACCGTGGGAGAGCCACGCTTCGGCATGAATGGGCCGGCTTGACCGGAGTGATACCACGGCCTCACAGTAAACCGGTGTGAAACAGCGCTTACGCTGTGTTTCATCGAGTGAGTGAGGATACCGGAGGCCCATACCCCAATCCAACGCCCCCTATCCCCCTCACCATCCCCCTTCCCCCCAGGCCGCCATAGTATGTGTCACCATGCTGCATTGTTCTTTTTCGCATTGAGGATGGTGACCACCACTCTTGGATTCTGCTCATGCTTTCCATCAGGCAGGGCAGAGTCATTTTGGTAGCTTAAATATTAAAAAAAAAATATATTTAGATAAATAGCAAATATGTACACTTACAGATTACACGATGAGAATTTTTATCATATTCCTGCTAATATGGAAACTCAATGAATCATACGCATACGTAAGTTTATAAATACTTATATAATAAAATAATATACAATAATAATAGTATGATAACTTTTACTCCAGCTTTTTACGTTTTACAAATACGTAAACCAAATTTAATTTTAATTATTACACTCAATTCACGGCACTTGGTGAAACTTGTTGAAAAACAAAGGCACTTGCATTTATTCCATTGTATAATTCATATTGACCTGACCCATGGTTTTGCCATATAGCAATATATAGTCACTAGCGGTTCGGTCCGGCATCGAACGGAGGTCTTTGTTTAAAGTTTTTCAAAACTCAGACTGTAATATGCTTATAGTACACATATAAACCTTCCTCTTGGGTCACTCTATCTATTGCTTGAAACTGCATAAAAATCCGTTGAGTAGTTAAAAATATTAAAGTGAACAGACAACGGAAGCGACTTCATTTAATACTACTTAATGTCATAAGGCGAAGCCGGTCAGTTTAGCATTTATGCTAAACTGACCGGCTTCGACTTTAATATTTATATTAAAGTGTAATAAGTACCAATTACTTTAGCAAATTCGACTTCAGGTAGATATGCGATTCTAACCTCCTCTAGGTATCGCCAACACTTATCCAATTCCTATATGTAACATTATAGTGTCAACTATATCTGCATTGCAAACTTACATGGCACAAACAGGATTTGCGGATTGCACCTTTGTGGGATTCTGGCTAATATTTACTTGTAAAGTCCTGTCGCTTAGATACGGTCGTTACTCGTGCGGCTTTTTGGCTTTACCACGAAAGCAAAGGAGCCGCCGGCGGCGTACATCCACAAGACGCCAGACGTAAAATATAGTGTACACCGAAGCAGTGTAGTGAAAATTGTGTTGGTGGACTCTTTTAACGCGTAAACTAAAAATGTTTTAATTAAGGATAGAAAACTGAGATGTTTTTATTTTTCATGTAATTTTTCTTTACGACCTAGGCAAGTAAACTTGCATTAAATAATATATTCGTATTTCACAACAGTAAATACCATTGTATGCGGGTGTAGTACCTAAACGAATGGACTTATTATAAAATTCCTTCGGATCTCTGATTGCTTAGAGCCGCAATGACTAGAAGTATGTGGTGTTGAAAAAAAACAGTCCAATGGCTCTAGAACTTGTAGGGTTTTTATATCCTCGAAGCCCTGGCCAGCAGTCAAGAAATACGATAGGTAGATCCAACGAAAACATAGAGTATATTACTAGTGTAGTACCGTTCAACGTGTAAACACAGGTCAAATTGTAATGACTAAATATTCAAAATTACATGATTTGAAGTCGAACATTGACCGCCAGGTAATCTATAGCTCTTACTAACTTACTAATTGTATTATTACAGCCAGATGTAAGTGATGATTTTATAAATACTTGTTCTGCTTAAATATTATCCGTGGGAGAGGATTTGGGGTATGGGATACTGGGGTCCCATACCCCAAAGGTCCGTAACGCACTTACGCACTAGTGACGCATCTGTTGTTGCGGGTGTCCTTGGGTTGCGGTAATCGCTTACCCTCAAGCGATACGGCATTCAGTAAAAAATAATATTCGGTGCTATCATATATTACGGAATTGAATAATAAAGAAAATAAATTTACACACACTTTACTTACACTTATTATACTTTTATTCGTTATTGTTTTTGTAGATGAAAGTTCCATAAAATTATAACGAATAAAATTTATAAAATAGAATGAATAATTGGATTTATAATAGAATAATATCGAATTTAAAGTCAATTCATTTATTGAATGGAACGGTGGAATTTAATAATAAATGAAATTAACTTTAATTATTTACACACACTTTAATTATTTACAGGACGTAAGTAAACCAATTTATACATTTAATTGTTATACTTTTATTCATTATTGCATTTATAGATGAAAGTGCCACAAAATTATAACAAATAAAACTTATAAAATAGAATAAATAAATAATTAGATTTCTAATAGAATAGTATCGAATTAAAACTCGATTCATTTGTTGAATGGAACGATGGCACTGAATAATAAATAAAATAAATTTACACACACTTTAATTATTTACAAGGAGTAAGTAAACCAATTTTTACATTTAATTGTTATAATTTTATTCATTGTTGTATTTGAAGATGAAAGTTATCGTGAGAGAGCCACGCTTCGGCACGAATGGGCCGATTCGAGCGGAGTGATACCATGGCCTCACAGAAAACCGCTTGTGCTGTATTGTTGTGCCATCCCCCTGCCCCAAAGGCCGGCAACGTACTTGTGATGCCTCCGGTGTTGCGGTTATCTATGAGCGGTGGTCGAATCGCTTACCATTTGGCGATATGTCTGCTACTTTACCCACTATGCCATAATACACTGTCTCTACCGAAATTGAGCAAAAGTCGCCCGAGGGCGGAAGCTGCGTCGACCAGCCTTGCATCAAGCTGTCGGAAGTGCTCGTCGAAGATTCATCTATCGCCAAGAATCAGGCCTAGATACTTCATCTGGGTCTGAAACATTATTTATTTAGCCTCATTTCTAAGGAGAGACCTCTGTCCAGGCTGAAGGCTGTTGAAGGCTGTTGAATCAGCCGTGTTTTTTGTGGTCGTAGCCACTCACGCGGGACGGCATAGAGCTGAATATTTATTTATTTATATATATATACGGATACGAACCGGTACCAGGACCGTTATGACCACTATGGAGACACAGTGGCCGAACCACAAAGAGGCCATGGAACAGTAGGGCTCCTTTATTCAAAACAACAACCCATAATGTCCCACTGCTGGGCTCGGGTCTCCTCTCAGTTGAGGGTTAAGGCCATACGTCCCCACGCTGGCCAAGTGCGGGTTGGGGACTGGCAAGAATACGTTGTGGCTTCGTAAATCTTGCCGTTGGATGTTTTTAAGCCGCCCGAAGGCCTCCAACTAAGCTTCACGACTGTTATCGTATGATAACAACCGGGACCAACTGCTTAACGTGACCTCCGAATCACGGAGACGCTCATGGTTACATGCCACTAGCGGTCACCCATCCAGGTACTGACCGTGCCATCGTTGCTTACCCTCGATGATTGTTTCTAATCACCGAGTGCAACTGGGCTATGAGCGCCTTATTCACCAAGGTGAAGCAATTCGAGGGTGAGCAAAGGTGGTGACCTTTGCTCATCTTCTGCGAAAAAGTCGAATTATTTCACCTTGGTGATATCACCTAGGTGAAAAACTTCCAAGGCGAAATGAAACCCAAAAGTCTCTTAAATCGTGACCACCACATACTGATAAGCCATAGACCACCTCAGAGATTAAGTATTAACAAATGGCTTTTTGTTTACAGGACGTAAGTACCTACTATTATTATATATATTATATATTGTAAGGAAGATACTGATCCCCCTGACACAGGGAATCCCAGTGTGGGGCTTAGTGTATATTATACAGTTGTAAACTTTAAATTATAAAAACAATACATTATTATTATTATTATTAACTGAAGCTTTCCATTTAAAATACTTAAAATAGTTTTGAATATTCCTTCACTAATCAATAAATGAATTATTAATTTAATACAATTATACTACAAGTTTGTTGTTGCCTGATGAAGTAATAAAATATTACCATAAATAAAAGTTGCGAGCTTCGTAGAAACGGTGGTGCCGCTGGCCGGCTGCGACATAGAGAGGGGCCCAACCACGGCTAACCACCCTGGGCTGGGAGGCTGCGCTGTCAGACCGCGCATAATCCACAGATAATCCACGGAATGACTTTTCATGCTGGTTAGTGACCGGACGGCGGGATCACTTCCGGGAGGGTACGGGGGACCTTCCGTCCGACGGTTCGGTCACCATCATGCTTCACTGTTGTATGACGATGCAGCATTCCAAGTCTCAGTGTTACATTGCCGCGATGACTGTCACGCTTTTTTACGTCCCCTTTCCTTCTCAATCATCATGTCAGCTAAAAAACCCACTTCTCGTTGTGAACTTCACGAATATCCGTGAACGTCCACCACCACCTTGAGACAGTACGGCCGGCCATTCTCTTTCTAACGGAGACACAAATATGTCGCCCTGCCGATACGGCATATTTCCAATATCCCGGCTACTTGCTTGAGGAGTACTTCCTTGCGAAGGCTGGAGTGAGTCTTTTCGTCAGGGCGGATATTTGTTGCCGCCGTTTACGCTGCCTTGAGGACCCTCCCTTATCAATCCTGTGGTTTCACGTAGAGTGCGGATCTATAAGCCGAGTGTCTCTATCGGTCCCATACCGGTGACTCTGAGACAACTCGTCTCTTCGACCATCTGAGTCAGGCAGCGTACAAAGCGCAGGAAAAGTATCCTACAGCCGAACTAGTGTTTCTGGGAGATTTTAACGCTCACCATGAGTCCTGGTTGGAATCTTCCACAAATGACCACGCGGGTCGAACTGCCCACGCTTTAGCTCTCACGCATGATCTCACCCAATTGTTACTCCAGCCCACCAGGATATCAGACATACGGAGTCAAGTACCCTCCTTGCTAGACCTACTGCTATCGAGTCACCCAGCGCAGTTATGTGTGTCGGTTCTCGCTCCACTGGGATCGGAGGATACCACTGCCTGGTGTCCACTGCAATGCCTCTTGTTGCTCCTCCACGGCCTGTGATAGTAAGGCGACGATTATGGTACTACTCATCAGCAGATTGGGATGGAATGCGGGATTATTTTGCTTCCATCCCATGGGCTCAACGCTTACAGATCAGGACTTGTGAAGTGCGTCTGATGAGATTACTGTTGGTCTGGAATATTATATTCCCCACAGTGATGTCACCAGCGTAAAAACTCGCCCGTGGTTTGATCGCGAGTGGTCCCACGCGCTTGCACTTAAACAATCAACCTTCCGCGCATGGGCCAGGGCCCGCGCTCATGGCAACCCTGACATTGGTCGCCTTAAAGCAGCGAACAACAAAGCCACAAGTTAATACAAGAGAGCCTACATCAGAGCGGATGCCCAGCGTATCGCACGGATAGGCCATGAACTTATAGCACACCCTAGGGGCAGCCATAAGTCCGGGCGGCGGAGGCGCGCCTACCAGCGCCTCATGCCGCCCTGAGTGTGGCCTCGGATGGGCGGGACGGGTTTTCCCCCCCATCCGCTTAGAGGCCACCCGCGAGGGGGGGCGACGTAATGCGTGTGCCGTACGTCGCCCACCTTAAGAGATTAAAATAAGAAGATGGTGCCCGCTTCAGTGCGGGCTGGCGCTGGGAGGGGTCCGGATGGCGTGAGAAAGCGGTTCCTGGATCCCTCCCTTCTCAGGCGCAGAGTGGCACACCGTGGTGGTTTAGTGGGTAGTCTGGCTGGTGTCAGTCAGGAGTCCCACACGAAGCGAAGCCCCTGTACCCGCAGGGGGGGAGCGAAGTGCGTAAAGGCATTCCACCACGTCAA